>CM049602.1:10102592-10640362 GCA_026979955.1 Megalurothrips usitatus
TCTCTCTCTCTCTCTCTCTCTCTCTCTCTCTCTCTCTCTCTCTCTCTCTCTCTCTCTCTCTCTCCCTCTCTCCCTCTGGTGGCGGCCGCCACCGTTGCCCCGCTCGTTTGCCTGGGAATATAACGGCATATAACTGAGCGCGGTGGAGTGAGGGGATAGGGTCGGGAGAGAAGCCCCCCCCGGCTTTGTCTGGCCCGCCGCGGGCCTGCGGGCCCCTTTCCCGCGGTCGTAGCTCTTTCGGGGTGCGTTGCGCCCCCGCTGCCCCGTCCGCCCCGGCGCCCGCTACCCTTCACTCTGTCTAGTTTGCTTTCAGCACAGCGAAAAGTGGACGGGATGGCCACGACGGACTCGTCCGAAAAGCCCCCCGAAAAGGGGGTCGGGCGAGCGAGCTGCAGCGGCGGCGGAGCAGCGAGGCAGTGCGCTGCTGTGCCCCTCGATCAACAACTTACGCCACCTCCCCCGGGGGAGACCTGCCGTGCGGGGGGTGGCGGGGTGGGGCCCCACGCAGGGCAGGGCCGCGTATTCCATTCCGAACTGCCTCGCCCTACACCGCTCTGTGATTGAAGCCCTATGCGGGTGCGAGTGCGAGAGAGCGACAGACACACTCTCCCTCTCTCTCTCACACTCACACAGGCGGGGTGTTTTCATCCCCGCTATCGTGCCGCGCTCGGCGACTGGCTGCTGACCTTCTCGCATCCTTGGCGTGCGAACAATACGTTTGTGCCATGTGTTATACGAGAGGTTTGGGCCGGGAGCGTTATGTTTAGCCCGCCGTGCTGCGAGAAGAGGGAAACACTTTTATAGCGAGACTGTGTGTGTGTGTGTGTGTGTGTGGGTGGGTGTTGTTGCCCGCACCGCTGCACCCGTGTACGGGCCCGGCGGTGGTGGCGGGGGGCTCCCCACCTCACACACACACACACACACACACACACACACACACACACACTCAGCCCAGCGAGTGTGTGTGTGTGCGCCGTCACGTGACTCCCGGTGATTGCCCTAATTAACATTCTCCCAGCGCGACGTGCCGCCGCCGGCAGGTTTGAATGGTTCGCGCGCCACTCGCGCGCCTAAAATCCATCTTGTCGTAATTACCGCTGAAGCCGGCGCCGCCGCTGTAGCTGCTGTTGATGGTGGTGATGGGGCGGGGGGTTGGTGATTGTTTCGTTTTCTCGCCCAACTTGGCACTTTGGCCGGAGCGACGACCCCCCGCAGCGTGCCTCGCGGCCGCCCCATGCCCCTCCTGCCCTGTTCCACCCCCCCCCCTGTCTGCACTCCCCCCACCCCTCTTTCCCCGCACCCCAGGCCTTTTGCCATTCCATTCTCGCGAGGAATATGTGCCGCTCGTTTTCGCTCTTCGTCAGTCGCTAATCTTCTTCTCCTGCCTCGGAGAGTGTGGGAAGCGGCTACTCGCTCCCTCTCTCCCCGTCTCTCTTTCTCTCTCTCTCTCTCTCTCTCTCTCTCTCTCTCTCCTGTGGAGAAGGGGTTGAGGGGCACGGGCAAACACCGCACGGCGGCACCACGGCCTACGGCCCGGCCGCTAAGTAAGCAGAAAGACGACTTGCTGTAAAGTCGGCTGCCGCTTCCCCTCACTGCTCGCTGCTCCTCCTCCTCCTCCTTCCCGTCTGTGTGTGTGTGTGTGTGTGTGCGGTCGAGTTTTCACGAAAGCTCCTCCCGCATATTTCTCTTCCCGCTGCTGCCGCCGCCCGCGCCATCCCGGCACAGGCTCACCTGCCTTCCCGCCCTCTGCCCGCCGTACGAGTTTTTATCCTTTATCTGTCTCCAATAAAGGTCCGGAGCCCCGCACCTGGGGCAGAGGACAGGGGAGCAAGGCGTACGGTGGTGAGGCAGAGGGAGGGGCCGCGATCGAAGTCCATCCACAAGGAGGGCCCCCGCCGGCCCCCGCGGCTGTGCCGCGCTCCTGTCCCTCGCCCCGGCTTTTCCCATGCTCCTTGACTCGCTTCATGTGATTTGCTTTAGGCGAGGCCGCCGACAGCATTTCCGGCCCGGCTTCCACTCGGCTGGCCGCAGCGCCGTGCGCCCCGCCCCGCCCCACTACAAAGGGATCGGGGGCCTCGGATATCCCCTGATGAACTCCCCGCAGACGGGGAGTGGAAGCTCCTCACGGCCCCTCGCCGCTCCGCACAGCTCCGCACAGCTCCGCACAGTGTGTCCGTGGATGCGGCAGTGGCCGGCCCCCCGGCCCGGCTCCCGCATTCCGTCCCCACCGCGAGCCGAAAGTGCCGCACTGTTCGATAAGTATCGTGGGCGACGACGGGGCCGGAGCTCCCACTATACTGTCCCGTCTGGACTCCACTCTCTCTCTGTCTCTTTCTCTCTACGTCATTCTCTCTCTCTCTCTCTTCTCTCTCCCCCCCCCCTCTCTCTCTCTCTCTCTCCATTTCATCGACAAGCGCTGCGGCGGCAGTGGAGTGTAGGCCACGCTATGATAGCGCTTCTCCATTCGCTGATTGCCAGGCTACCTCCCCCTGCCCCTCCCCCGTTCTCTCTCTCCCTCTCTCTCTCTCCTTCCCTCTCTGACTCGGTACCGAATGCTTCCTTCTCCCCTTTTCCCCTCCTTCGACACCCCGTCATCCCCTCCCTCTCCCCCCGCCCCCCTGGGAGCGGGTTGGCTTCCTCCTCCGCCCCCTCTCGTACCCTTCTCCTATCGCCTCATAAGTTTATTCCCAGCCGGATGCGCCCGGCTCATCGCCCCCCCCCCCTCCCCCTCCCTCCCGCCGGGCCCTCCGAGGGCTGGGCTGGGAAGTTAGTTTTCATGCCACACCTCATCTCATCGATTGCGAGTGGATTTCCACTAATGACTGCGTGCTGGGGTCGGGTCGGGGTCGGGTCGGGTCGGGCCGCCTCGGCCTTCCATTACCCGGCGCGTCCTAGTCTTCTCCTCGGGCTGAGGGTAGGCCAGCCCGCACGACACGCGAGCGCACAGGCGTGGCGGCGGCCTACCCGCCGGGCGCGGTGCGTCTCGGGGGCTGTTCGGGGCTGACGGCGGCGGCCTCACGGGGAGGCCTCGGGCCGCCGTCAGGTGCCCCGCACTGCCCCGCCGACTCTCGTCCTAAGTGAGTTTCCGCCGCCGCCCCCAAACCCACCGCCTTTGCCTCTCGCCTTAGTTTCGGGTGTGTATGTACTGCTATTCCCCGAGGGGCCTTCATTCCGAAGAATGAGAGAAAGAAAGAAAGTAAAATAAAAAGCGACATGGAATAACAACCTTTCAGAACGAGTGTTGGCCGTGCCCCCACCTGTGCGTCACTGCAGGTCGCCACTCGGGGACAATGAGTCCTGGCCTCGGCGGCGCACACGACGGCGGCGCCCGGGACGAAGTCGCCTAACTCCGGGGGGTTCCTTCCGTGTCGCCCTCCCCCCGCCGCCACCGCGTGGCCTCGAAACAACGACGCCGCCGACGGGACGGCCGTGCGCCGCCGGCACTGCGCCGGCCAGGTGTTGGATCTGGGTCGGAGGCCGGGGGGCGGCGGCCGGGGGCGGCTACCGGGGGGTGGGGGGCCAGCCGGGGAGGTGGAGGCCGGGGGCGGTGAACGTAGGCGGAGTCACCGGCGCCTTTGGAAATGGACGGAAATGACGTAGAGCGTCGGACCACCACTCGCCCGGCGACTGCTGGCGGCGACCGTCGCTGCAGCTGCTGCTGCTGAGCCGTGCCAAACTAGGCCCCTCCGCTGACGCGGCCCGTCCCGTCCCGTCCCACGCCGCCGCCGCCGCCGCCGCCGCACCACTCATCTCAAGTGTCGCTGCGGCTTCGCACACACACACACACACACACACACACACATGGCGGACGCGGCGTGGCGGGGCGTGGCGCGTGTGCAGCGCGGCGTGTCATGAGCAGTGACGTCGTGTGACCGAGCTCGGCTCGCGGCTCGGGCTGACGTGATCGCTAAGCCCCGCGGACGGACAAGCAGCAGGAAAAAAAAAATCCGTTTAATTTTAGAAAAATTTTCAAATTTCCCGGAAATTTTTCTGGAAACTGGTGCACCTTGCTGTCCTCCTGCTGTCCTCTTGCGTCGGCTTCCCGCCGGGCAGGGATCTAGCATATGCAGGCAATTTCCGGGTAAGGGACGGGGAAATGGCGGGCCCGTCTCTCTCTCTCTCTCTCTCTCTCTCTCTCTCTCTCTCTCTGCCTGGGCTTCCGGCCCTGGAGTACTTTCTCTCTCTCTCTCTTTCTCTCCCCCCTCCTTCTTTCTCTGTGTTTGCGCCCCGAGGGGTACGTGTACCCACCCTCAGCGTGTAAACGCTTATATGACTGCTCCTGTTGTTACGCTCCGTTTTCCGGATCGCGGCCATCACGACCGTACCCACAATGCCGAGCTCGCCGGAGCGCGTGACAATGGTAACACGGCACGTGGCGGCGCGTGGCGGCGCGTGGCGGCGCGTGCCGGGCTCGTCGACGCGCGCAGTCCACAGAAAGATGCGCAAATTTTTCATCCTCCACCCAACCCACCCCGGCAGCGCGCCCTTCACCCGTTTTTATTGTGTGTGAGTGTTAGAGAAAGAGCGGGGGATATTTTTTCCCCCACTTTTATTTTCGTATCCCCCTTTGTCGCGGCCTTCTCCTGCTGTCGCTGTCTCTTCCCCGCGCCCGCTCCGCTCCCCGCGCCCCCGCGCCCCGCTCGCGGTCGGTGATGGATGGTGTCCAGACGACAATTTTCCACCGCCATCGTCAAGGAAATGTTTCCGATCGAGCGGGCGTGGCGTGGCGCGGCGTGGCGTGGCGCGGCGTGGCGCGGCGCGGCGCAGCCGACCCGTGTCAGGCTTCTGCCGACGCTGCAATTTTTCAGGCGGCGTTTTGTTGTCCGCCGTTGACGCGGTCGTCAAGGGCGTCGGCCTGGAGGACGCCACACGCCGCACGCCGCACGCCGCCGCCAGCAAGTCCGCCGCGTCGTTCCGTCAGAAGCCTTAAACCGAGCACTCGCGGGCGCAGTGATTGTTTCACTTCGACACCGCTCAGTTTCTCAAATACACACGTTACTGCGAATCGTTATAGAAAGAAAAGGAAAGGAGGCAGCGGGCGGCGGCGGCGGCGGCGGCGGAGGGGAGAAAGAAAGGGAGAAAATATGATTCGTCCGACAAGAAAACTTTGGTAAACGCCCGGTGCGGGCGCCGGCCGCGCGCTGCTCCCCCCACACCTTCCGGCCGGCCGGGCCGGCCTCTCCCCTCGTGAAATAAAAATGAAAAGTGCGTGTGCCGCTGTCGGCGCGGCGTGCCGCCCCCGGGGCCGCCCCCGGGGCCGCGCGGGCTGGGAGTAATTCCTTATGCACAGAGTGACGGCGGCGACCGCCCCTTCCTTCTTGCTCATGTTGTTGTTGTTTCTGCCTGACTGACCTCTTGCTCTTGTTGTTGTTTGCCCCGCAGGATGCGACGCGCGTCTCGGACACGCTGCCGCCCATCCACTTCGAGCCGCAGGTGGCCTTCCTCTGCAGCGAGGGCCAGAGCTTCCACCCGCAGTACATGAGCGACCAGGGCCGATGGACCACCGACCCGGAGAGCAAGGTGTCCTGCCTCAAGGACAAGGTGGACGTGCTGACCTACTGCAAGAAGGTGAGTCGTCTGCACTGAGTGGCCCGGTGGTCAGGACGCCTGTCTTGTCGCCCCAGGAGCCCCGGGTTCGGTTCCCGGCACCGGAATCACGGCGCCGTCGGGTAGGCAGCGCGCCGGCCGCGGCCGCTTCACGCGTGGCCTACCCTCTCGATGGCAGGCGCCCAGCGGCCGGCCGCACGGTGCTGCTGGCCTTGCTTTAGCCATTCTCTCGCCGCTCTCTCTCCCTCTCTCTCTCTCTCTCTCTCTCTCTCTTGCTCTCTCTCAGTCTCTACCTCTCTTCCGCCACAGACCCCTCCCCCCTCCTCCCTCCTCATAGAGAGCACCCCTTCTCTGCCTTGACTGTCTTTCTGAAATCTCTTCCATCCACTCCTGCTGGCTGGGCGGCCTAGACCCGCCCCATCCTCCTCTATTCCGCTATCCCCGTCTGCACCTCTCTCTCTCTCTCTCTCTCTCTCTCTCTCTCTCTCTCTCTCTCTCTCTCCCTGAGCAGCTCGCAGTATTATTCCCCTCTCTCGCTGCCGGCGGGCTGCGGGTCGGCGCCGCCGCCGCTCCATCCCCCAAGTTTCAATCTTTGCCTCTGCGGTCCGGACGGACATCGGGGCGGCTGGCTGCTGCGGCTCCAGCGGGCTCCAGCGTGCTTCCAGCTCCAGCGGGGAAACTCGCGGGGCCAACGTTGCCCGCGCTAAAAGGATTCCGGATACAGACATATCGCTTTTCGGCTCCTGCACTTCTTTATCCTTTCGCCCCCGTCCGTGTCCGTCTCTCTCGCACAGGGCGGCGCCGCCACCCGTGCCGCTCACGGCGCTGCTCCACCACCCCCTGCCGGTACTCCCCCGCCGCTCACCTGCTTCGCACGTCCTCCTCGGCTTTCTCATTTTCGGGGCTCTTTCGCTCGGAAGTGGGTCCAGCAGTGCGCCGGGGTGGCCCTCCGTGGGCAGCCAGCCCAGGGGAGGTGCCGGGCGGGGCGGCCGGGGGCTGAAGTATCTGCTCAGTCGCTGCCAGCGGGCCGGGGGCCGGTCCGGGCTGCCAGGGGCAATCTCTCCGAGGACGGGCTGGCAGGGGAGCCGGGCCGGTGCGGAGCGAGGCGAGGCCAGGCGAGCCGAGGCTGCGGCCGCCAACTGGCTTCCCGCGTTGGAAAAATTTTGCAAAGAGTTTCTTCGCGAATTATTTTTTTTTGTGTGCAGATGAAATTTGTGACAGGGCCGCGCGCCGCAGGTACGTAAGACCGGTGCCACACCGCGCAAGACAAATGGGGTAACTTTCATGTGCCGCTGCTGTGGGACTGGCCTGCCGCGGGTGCTGTGCCCCCTCCCCCCTTCCGCCCCTCTCTCTAAGGGGAGTGGAAGGGGGATGTGTGTCACTATATAGGGCTTACACGGCGCCAGTAATGATCGATTCTGAGGACGTCCGGCCTGGCACGACCCCCCCCCCCCCCCCCCCCCCCCTCCTTTCCTCTCATCGCCCGCAACGCCGGCGGCCGAGTCGCGTGTCAAAACGAGACTTTGGCCCAAACTTATGCAGTCGGGAGTTGCCATCGTCATTCTTCCCCCCCCCCCCCCCCCCCCCGTGCCGATGCTAATACAACTTTGAATATGGTATTAGGCCTATTGTACAACTTGCGAACGAGCACAAAACTTTTATTCTCTCCTCCCTTTTTTTTTCGCGTCTCGTGCCCATCGCCCCTTGTTCCTGCTGTGCGAGTTTTCCTTCTTCTCTCCGTCCTCTGGAACCTCGTTGGGGCGCCGTAAACATCTCGAATCATTTCCGGGCGCCGCGACGTTCTCGTACTGATAATGGATCTCGCGGACAATCTCGCACAGCTCGTCACGACGGCGGCGCTCTGTAAGTTTACGATTTCATCTTTTTTACATGTTTCTTTTTTTTCCTCTCGTTCCGCGACGAGGAAAGCGCGGAAAAATGTGGGCTGAAATCGGTCTTATGGAGTTTGTTTGAGACAACAAGAGACGCGGCCCGCGCGCAGCGCGTCACGGAGCGTTGATGTAATCAGCGCAGATTGAAGGTTTATTAAATAGGAGTGGCCCGGGGCGCGAAAGCGGAGTGGGAGGACGGCACCTCTCTCTCTCTCTCTCTCTCTCTCTCTCTCTCTCTCTCGGCGCTCTCTCTCCCCCCCCCCCCCCCCCCTGAGCTCTCTCCTTGCTCTCCGCCTGCTCTTTGTCGTAAAAATTGGATACAACGCCCCGCGCGCGTCTTTTTTGGAGGAGAAATCTCATAAAATTTATGGCAGTCATCGGCTCGCGCGGGTGTAGCAAGCAGAGAAATAAAACAAAAACAAGAGCAAGGAGACGACGACAGAGAGAGAGAGCGTGTGACAGGGCGTGCGGCAGTGTGTGGGCGGACGAGCGGCTTTACACTCAGTACGGGTGCCAGGAATACACCTCCCCCCCAGGCTGCGTACCTAATGGGCGGGGGAGCCGCTATACGCCCACTCACCTGCCTCACAGCATCACCTCGCTATCGCTGCTTCTCGCCAGGGGGTAACGTATACTGCAACGGACCACCGCCGCCGCCGCCGCGGTGCGGCCTTGACTGCCGTCTCCACGGTGGAGAGGCGCCGCTGCCTCCAAGTTCCGGTCGGAATGAATTAATTGCCGGCGGCTGCCGCACCGAGCCCCGCACCGAGCCCCGGCCCGGCGGCCCCCGCCCCACCCGCGCTCACCAGGTGGGCCGCGACGCCGAGCGCAAAACTTGGCGAATTTGGCTGATGGCGTCGGCGGCGGTGCTGGTGGTGGTGGTGGTGGTGGTGGTGGCGCCAGTCCGCAAGGAAGTAGGAAGCGGAAGTTTGCTGGGGGGGGGGGGGGGTTGCCGTCAGGAAGGAAGTCGGCTCGCGGTCGCGCGGCGCGGGGCGTCCGGCCGTCCCGGTCTCCAGGTGTTGGCCCGCCCGGGCCTCCGGGCCTCCGGGCCTCCGGGCCTCCGGGCCTCCGGGCCTCCGGGCCTCCGGGCCTCCGGGCCTCCGGGCCTATCCCCCGTTCCGTCCGGACAGTTTGACAGCCGCTTTGCCTTTGTCTGTCCGCGGGGAGGGGCGCCGCCGCACGGCCACACGGCCCCGCGTGTGTGCCACCGAGGCTCCGCCAGGACGTGCTGCTTTGCCCTCCTCCGCGCCGCCGTCACGACGGTCTCTGCGCACAACTCTGCGGTTATTCCCTGCAGTGCACGCGGCTGGAGGGGTCCGCTCCGCTTCGGGCTCCGCTTCGGGCTCCGCACGGCGGCGCTCGGCCCGGCCCGGCCAACTCGGCTCACACTGTTTCCCACTCGGAGGACCACGGAAGAAAAGGGCTTTGCGGGTTAAAGACGGTGGTAGCCGGGCGCCCGCCGCTGCTGCCGCCGCCGCCGCGCTGGCGACGCCTCAATGCCTCCCCACTCACCGCCAGGCTTTTAGGATTTCCCCTCCCGAATTTTATAAGGCCGGCAAAAGGTTTGAGCGCGGCGACCACCGCGGCGAGCCGGGGACCGCCGACGGGGTGGCGCGGCCTGCGCCCGCCCCAGCCCTTCCACCGCCACCGCCGCCACGGGCCTCAAAGCTTTTCCTCGAAAAAAAAATATTTAAAAATAAGAAAGTTGTCTCTCCGAAACAGCTCCGGTCTGCGACCACTTTGTTCGTACCACGGATTCGTGTACATCGAATGTTTCGCATTGCGATCGTGCTCAACACAAACTGAACTCCTTGTCCGTACTGCAGTCTCACGAAAAGCGGTCCGCGTTACCACCCCGTTATTTGTTCGAGTTTGTGCGTGCCGGTAGTAGGGTGGCAGGCCCAGCCGCCCGCCCGGAGGGGAGAGCAGCTGGCGACAGTGGTTGCTGCTGCCTCATCAAGGGTGACGACGAGAGGGCGGGCCGCGGGCAGGGCGATTCATCGGCCGTCGGCTGCTCCGCGGGGCCGGCGGAGCGCCAGAGGACCGCCGGGCAGGGTAGGCAGTCCCGTCGGGCGGGCGGCCGCGGCGCGTTGCCTGCCCTGCACGGCGCTCGGAGGCCGCCAGCCAGCCAGCCGGGCTCGCTACGGGGCTTCTGCTGTTGTTGACTCCGCAGAGCAGGAGCTGTGCGCGCCGACCTAGAGAGAGAGAGAGAGAGAGAGAGAGAGAGAGAGAGAGAGAGAGAGAGAGAGAGAGAGAGGGACGTAGAACTGTTTTTAACCCGCGCGCTGCTTTGCGCGTTGCAAGCAAAGCCAGCCCGGCCTGGCTCTCAGGCTTGCCAGCGCCGAAGCGGACGAGCGCAATACTGTGTCCAAATTGAAAAGACTGGTCGGATTCGGAAGGGTTTCATCGTCTTGCTGGCGGGCTGTTGGCTATGCGGCGGGGTGGTGGCTGGGGTTGGGGTAGGGAGGGGGCGAGGTGTGATGAGGGTCTCCAATGGGAATTTCTCTCTCTCTCTCTCTCTCTCTCTCTCTCTCTCTCTCTCTCTCTCTCTCTCTCTCTCTCTCCCCTTTTTCATTTTTTTTCTCTCTCTCTCTCGAACTGGTATGCTCCTCCTCGGCGCCCGCCGCGCGCTTACTCCGCCGTACCTCACTGCTGCCGTGGGTCGAACCGTTGTCGTGGACCCGGGGGCCGCGGGGCCGGGGCCGGGGGGCCGCGGGTCGGGATGGGTTTCTCATCGAACATTCATGGCCGGGCTGCGCCGCCGGTGTGTCCTGCTGACGGCGTGCTCGGCCGAGTGGTTTTGGTTAATGCAGGCGGCGACGTTGGCGTAATCCTCGCGCTGCAGTACGACCGGCGCTGCCGGCGTGTCGCCCCCTTATTACCTCGTCCATTCTCATACTCGCCGGCGGAGGCGGCGGCGGCGGGGGAGCAGCGCGGCGTCCCCCGGACAAATAGTTTGAGCCCGGCGATCGCCGCCGCCGCCGCCGCCCCGGCTCGCCCGCTCCTCCACCTCGGCTCGGACCCCGAGCCCCGCTGGCTCCGCCGGCGGCCGACGACGCTCCGGGATGAAAGGGTTAGTGGCGGCGCCTCGCCCTCGCCGGGACTCCCGTCGCAATTTGTGTCAGCACGTCGGCAATTTGTATGGGGCCGCCCACCGGGTGGACGGGGGTGCGGGGGCGGTGCGGGGCGGGGCGCGGGGGGCGGCCACCCCATCCAGCTCACTTAGCGCGGGGGGCCCCGGCCGAGCCTAAACACAAAACTCATATCAGCCAGAAAAATGAGCTCCATAATCAAGTTTGGTCTCCCGTGGAGTGGTTGGTGGTGGCGCTCCGGGCCGCTGCCGGCGGGGCGTGGCGGGGGCGGGGCGAACGCTTTACGGGATGGGAGGGCCCTAACGAAGCGGTGCGGTCTGGCGCCTGCTGCTGCTGCTGCCGCTGCTGCCGGCCTGCGGCGCCTGGAGCCCCGGCAGCGGCAGCGGGCACGTGCCCGGCCCGCCTGCCGCCGCGTGTGCTTGTGTAATCTCTGATTTATTATTTCTGCGAGTCGCGGCGTTATCTGTTATCTGTGTCCCGGGGGTGCTGACGCTTCCCTCCCTGTGTCTTGGGCCCCGGTCCGGTGTGTCGGCTGCTCGCTGCGGTTTTACGCCCCGACAATCTGTGCCGGCCGCCCCCACTATCGGCAGATGCGCCTCCCCTCCTCGACTATCGGCAGATGCGCCTCCCCTCCCCCCAGCTCCGCGCCGCCGCCGCCACCCCGCTGCAGCCGTCACCTGTGGGATGGCTGACGAGCACGTGCGCGTCGAGCTCGGGCCGCACGCAGGCTCCGCCGCGCCGCCCCCGGCCGCTCCACCCCCACGGGCCGCCGCCGCGCTACTGCCGCCCCCCGCTGCCGCCCCCCGCCGCCCCCGCGCCCGCCTCCCTCCCGGCACCGCCTGCGCTGCTGATCAATACAATGGCCGGGCCGTGGCGAGCAGCGTCGCGCCGTACTACGGGCGGCCGACCCCCCCGCCGCCACCCGCCGGCCACCCCCGGACCCACCGCCCTTGGAGCCCGAGCGGCGTGGCGCGGCCGTGGAGCCAGCGCACCGGAGTGCCGCTCCAGCACCGCTCCAGCACCGCTCCAGCACCGCTCCTAACTCTGCTGCGCACAAAGTACCTGGTTACAGCGCATGGAACTAATATCTCGGTCGAATACGTGATCCAAATTTCCTTTATTTCGACCAAATTTTGAGAAACAAAAGCCGTCGCGCAATGTAGATTTAATGAGAATTTTTGTGTTTTGCAAAGGACTGTTGGGTGGAGGGTGATGTTGTGTGAGGTGTGTTACTTAATTCATTGCGTCAGTAAAAAAAAAATAACCCCCGCAAGGTTGTGCGTTAAGGGGTCAAAAAAGGAGAGAAAGCTTAGATTATGACTGGTCGTGCATATGCAAGTGCGCTGCCCCGCAACAAGTCCACATGTGGAGGACCTCTCTCTTTTCGCTGAGTCCACGCATGTAGATGTACGGCAACAAGGGCTTTATCTTTCCCCCTTCTCCCCTTCTCTCTCTCTCTCTCTCTCTCTCTCTCTCTCTCTCTCTCGCTCCCACGCACTCTCTGAAGCGGTGACTCCATTCCTTCCTCTTTTTTGCTGTCGAGGAGGAGGAGGAGGAGGATTGAAGAGCCGGTGACGTGGTTGGGGGGGGGGGGGAGGAAGAGGAAGAGGGGGTGGGGGAGGGTATGATGTGTCCCAAGGTCGCCACCGGGGTGTGGGGTGTGGCGTGTTGCTGCAGGGGGTGCGCGGTGCGCGCGGTGCGCGGTGCCCGTCCTCGCGGAGTGCCCCGCCGCGGCGGCCCCCGGCCTCGCCTCGCCTCGCCTCGCCGCCGGACGCAGAAAGGTTTTCCCTGTTCTTGGCTCCTCAATCACGCACTAATCTGCGACCCCAAGGATTGTATCGGGTGCCCCCACTGCGGTCCTCCACAGCACGGCGCAGTGCGCTTCTCTCTCTCTCTCTCTCTCTCTGTCTCTCTCTCTCTGTCTCATTCTGTCTCTCTCTCCTACTCTCTCATCCTTGAAGGGCACACCGCCGCAGACGCGCGTGTGGCAGACCTAGTAGTATTCGTTTCATGAATGCCGCGTGCTTTCTGCCTTGCGCCGCCCTTTCATATATATTTTTTGTGTGGCTCGTATGTGCGGTTTTCTGGCGTGGGTTGGTGTGTGTGTTAGAAGACGACTTGTGCGGAGTGTGTGTGCCTCTTAAGCGGGGCGTCATGGGGCCTCGGCAGCCAGGGTGGCCATGAGGGCCGACCATGAGGGCCGGCCCTGTGCAGTTACAGTTCTTACACGCACCCCCCCAGCCACCGCCACGCCCTTAACTAGAAGTTTGGAAATGTATTCGCCCCATTAATCCTTTCAGGTGAGCACAGCCTTTGAGGGTTATCTCTTTTTTTTCTATATCGTATGTGAAAATTATTTTAAATATTTAAAAGTTGTTCCTGTGTTTTTTTTCTTTTCTTGATTTACTATATTTTAAGAGAAAAAAAAAGAAGAATTCAAAAAATGCCCCCGTGCATGGTATAGTATAGCTGCGGCGTCGCTCGCTGGCCCTGTCTGTATGTCCGGAGACGGGAGGGGGGCCCGGAGGGCGCGTGATGACGGACGACAGAACGCGAGGCCCCAGTCCGGCAGACAGCGCCCTGCGGGGGGCAGGTGATGGTGGCGGCGCTGCTGCTGCTGCTGCTGCTGCTGGCCTTGTCGATTCAGTGTGTTTTACCGGCGGGTAGCACACCATCCGTACAAAAAATAAAATAAAATAAAAAATAAAGGACACTACCCCCTCCAGCGCCCTCCTCCCCCCGCGGTTGGCCGGCGGGATATCAAACGATGCCTGTCCTGCCCAGCCCTGCGTTTGGCACACGCCACGGCCGAATATCACGCCGTCTCTCTCCCACCTCTCTCTCTCTCTCTCTCTCTCTCTCTCTCTCTCTCTCTCTCTCTCTCTCTCTCTCTCTCCCTGCTCCCCCCCCCCCCTCCCTCTTAATCTGAGGTTGTGAATTGAAGCAGATGTGGGACCAGCACGGCATTAAAATTCAAAACCAATTGTCAAACGGGGACATGCTTTCCCTCCCCCAGCCCAACACGCCAACACCGACCTCCGCTGTTCTCCCTGCTCCGCCCCTGTCACCGTATTCATTCGCCGCTGGCCCGTCATGCCCGTCGATTGGATTTCTGATTCATCAGCGCGCATGTTCAAGACGGGCTGGGCGGTATGACCCTCGGCATCCCGCAGCAGTGTGTCGCCCGCACGCCTTCTTTCGGCGTGCCGATGCAGGGAGGCACTGTGGGAAGATTTCCAAAACGCGGCCTGCCCTTGTTGCCGAGGGGCTCCAGCGCACAGTCCGCGGCCGAGGCCGGGCGCCGCTAGCGCAGCAGCGCCGCGCAGCGCGCAGAGTTTGCGTTCCTGCGAATCGCGTGCCGACGCCACACGCCACACACGCGCCACGCACGCGCCGCATCCGGCGCGCGGCCAAATATTGGTCTACGTCATGTGTGTTCCACACGCTGAACAGCGGCGGCCCGCGGCGGCGGCGGCGTCGGTCGCAGCACGACGCGCAACGCCTGCGTTCTGATGGCTCCAGCCGTGATGTGTCACGGTTCGCCTTGTTTGACGCCTGAAGCCTAACCTTGTTACGGCAGGTGAAACACATCATGACCTGCTGCAGGGCGTCCGTCGAGCTCGCCGAGCCTGCGAGGCGCCCGTCCCTTCGCTGCCGTCCACGGCCGGGAGCGGCCTGGTGGGTGCGGGGTGCGGCCAAAGTGCGCCGTTTTCGTACTTTTGCGCCAAGTTTGAGAGAAGGCGGGGCTCTTAAACACGACGAGCCCGCCGCCGGCCCGACAGCACGGCAGCTCGGGGACGGCAAAGGAGGTGGGGGTGGAGCCGCGTGAGGCGCGCGCACAACCTTGACAGAGTTACCCCCCCCCCCCCCCTCGCCCTTCCTAGGAAGGTGTGCGGGCGGCGGGAGGCGACGACGGCGGGACAGAGCGTTGTATCCACTGAGCTCAGCTCAACTTTCTCTCTCTCTCTCTCTCTCTCTCTCTCTCTCTCTCTCTCTCTCTCTTGCTCTCCTACGGATTCAACAGAGGCGCTATACGGGTTCGGAGTCGTATCCATCCATGCGGGCCTGCGCACCCGAATATCACCCCTCGCCCGCCCTCCCCTCTCCCCGGCGAGGGGCGTCATCATTGATTGCCAATACGGGCTGGGCGGTGTATCGGCAGGCGCCCGCCCCCCCCCCCCCCCCCCCCCGCTCCCCCCGCGTTCCCCACGGACACGCCTCGGCATCCCCCCTGTGAGGCTCATCGGCTCATCTCTGCGTCTGATGGCTCCAAAGTGGGAACGGCGGCGGCCCTCATGACCCACCGCGCCGCCGCCGCCGCCGCGCGACGTGTAGGCGGCGATGAGAAATTCATGAGGACGACACATGGAACAGACAAGCAGCGAGGGACTGCTGGGGCGGCAGGCGCCACTGTTATCAGCGCATCGGGGGGGGGGGGGGGGGGGTTGTAGTCTGCCCGCGCGGAGTGGCCGCCGCCCGGCTCCGCCCCGCTGCGTGCACCGAGTCTTACAGCGCCCTTTATGGGCCCCGGGGCCCCCGCCGCGGCGCCCGCCCCGTCTGATGCCTGACCGGGCCGGGCTAATCTTGCTCCGCCGCCCCCGCCGCCCGGGCGGAGCATCCTGTGCCTCCCGAATTTAATTAGTTTTCTCAAAAGTACTCTATCCCAGTGAGCGGCGCGGCGAGCGCGGCCGGGGCCCCGACGGGTGGGGACGGACGACTTTTGAAGAAAGTCCTGCCGTTGTGTCTTCCTCCGCTGTCAGCAGACTCCGAGGCCCCCCGGGGTCCACCCCTCCCCGCCCCTCCCCTCCCCTCCCCTCCCTACTCTCTTTTCCGACTTGGTTCCCCGAGTCGCACCCCCCCCCCCCCGCCCTCCCCTTCTCTTAATTCCCTGGCCGCTACAGTGTGTTTTCAGTGGTTTCTCCCCCCACCCCTCCTCTGCTGCCCATCTCTTGTTGAGGCCAAATTAAATTGTCTGGCGACTTTCTTGTTCCTATTTTTGCCCCGCGGCCGCTGCCCGCCCGGAAGGTACACGAGTCATGGTGCACCTTAATATCATGAGCAAAGCTCACGAATGGACTCCTTGCTAATCGGGCCGGACTGCCCGCGCTCGGCTGTGAGGTCGGCGGAACCTTTCTCTCCTCCCTTTTCTCTTCTCCTTTATTTTCCCACCCTTAACTGCTGAGCCAAAGAGGAGGGAGTGGCGGAGGGCAGTGGGGAGGGGGGAAGCAGGGGGCGACCTTTAGTGAATGACGCCCGGTGAACTTTGCCAGATTGGGTGAAGGCCGTGACATTCATTGGCCGTTTGCAGCAGTGACGCCGTGCCAAACGGCGCGGGACAAGTGGAGTGGCCGCCACCACCGCCACGCCACCGCCGCCACGCCACCGTCCGGCTCGGAGCGCTGTTGCCGTTACTCTCAACTCTTTCTCCTTTTTTGTCTCTTTTACTCCGTGTGGTAAAGTCCCTCCCGTGGTGACTCTGAATGCTAAAAATCGGCTGGCAAATTATGTGGCGTTTGCGTTAAAAATTTCAGCAGCGTTAGCTCTTCTATCAGTATACCGGGGCTGATTCTGCGCAACACCTGCGTCGCTCTCCGTCGCACTCGTGGAGTGCTCGATAAGAGAGCGAGAGAGATGCCGATACTAAAACCGCCCCGTTCTGTCTCTGTTGCAGATGTACCCTAAGCGGGATATCACCAACATCGTGGAGGCGTCCCACTCCGTCAAGGTGACGGGCTGGTGCCGCGTCGGCCACAAGAAGTGCAAGCACTCGGCCATGGTCAAGCCCTTCCGATGCCTGGGTAAGTCGAGAGGCGAGGCGAGGCCCCGGGGACAGCCCCCGCCGAGTCCCGGGTAGGCAGCCGGCCGCGCCGCCGAGCCGCGCGCCCGGCCTACCCGGCGGCGCTCGGGCGCTGGTTATATGCAAATGCTTTTCCCCACTCCGCCACGCGCCGCCACGCGCTGCCACGCGCCGCCACGCGCCGCCACGCGGTGATTGGTGTTATCGCAGAGGGGCTGCGGTGGTGATGTGCGCGATGCGGCGCGAGAGGGGACCCCCCGCAGCCCCGCCCGCCGGGCCCCGCGCTGCGCCCTCCGCATAGCGGCGAGGCCGGGCGAGGCGCTCGGAGGGGTGTGTTTCCTCTGTCTTTATCGCACTGTCGCAGACGGCGCCCGCAGCCCATGCTCTCTCTCTCTCTCTCTCTCTCTCTCTCTCTCTCTCTCTCTCTCTCTCTCTCTCTCCCTCTCTTTCCCCATCCGTCGGTCGGTCTGTCTCCGTTGGTGGTGGTAGTATACTCGTCGTATAGATTTGGAGCTGGAAGAAATGCTCTCTCTCTCTCTCTCTCTCTCTCTCTCTCTCTCTCACTCCCCCCCTCCCCGCGTTGCGTACTCGAGTTGATTGCCCCGACTGGGAGGCGGCGGGAAGGGGTCCGAGTTGCCTCCGTGCCCCTCCGTCTCCGAGTGCCGCCGACATGACCCGGCCGTGATGACGCCCCTCCCGGCCCCTCCAGTCAGGGGTCAAAGCTCGCCGTGGGTGGCCGCAAGCCGCAACGTTTCGCGCTTTCCCTGGCGATCCACCAAAAAAGGCAAAAAACCTTCTTGGTTTCATCGTTTAGATCGTGATCTATATTTCTCTTATTCATTTTTTTTTTCATTATTTTTCCCTGTATTTTTTTTAGGGGTGGGGGAGTAGGCGGGTTGTGTGGGGGGTAAGGTTTGTTATTGTGCGACAGAGCGAGTTCCAATATCGCCAGTACTTGCGGAGGGTCACAGCGCCATTGTAATTGGTTTGACAGTTGTTGGGGCAGGTCGCGTTCCGTCTCTCTCGCTCTCTCTCTCTCTCTCTCTCTCTCTCTCTCTCTCTCTCTCTCTCTCTCTCTCTCTCTCTCTCACTCTCCCCCTCTCCCCTCGCCCTAATTGGAAATTTAAGCTCGAGACTCCTCTGACGAGGGTCGGTCCCATTCCTGTCCGCCCCCCTAGCTCCTGCCGAGTTTATTTTTCCACGGGCCTTGCGCGGCCTTGCGCGGGAGGGAGGGAGGGAGGGAGGGAGGGAGGGAGGGAGGGAGGGTTTGTGTGTCTTCTCGCGAGCAGTGATAGCGAACGGGGTGGGCGGTAGCGGAGGGGGAGGGGGGGGGGGGGAGCGGGCGACAGAAGGAGGACCCCCGGCGGAAAAATTAATTGAGGGATCAGAGTTTGCGGTCTAGTTCGAGCCGAGATGGGGACCGGCTTTTTTTTCCCTACCCTTCTTCTTGTGAAGCGCAGTCGTAATGAAAGTGTCGTTAATTTAAAAATGTAGGTCAGATAGTACATTCGTGGTAGGAGAGAGGAACAGGGGGTGCGGAGGGGTGGGAGGGGTGCGGGGTGCGGGGCGGGTTGTGAACAGGACAGGGGGCTATATCCGTGCTCCTCACCCCGTCTCGCAGATCCAGCGAACCGTGAACTAATCCTGGGGGACCGAGGTGGTGGTGTTGGGAGGGAGCGGGGGGAGTGGGTTAAAAAGGGGGAGCTAGAGGGAGAGCGAGGGGAGGGGGGGGGGTAGAGGAATAGGGAGCAGGGTGGATTCCGGGGCAAGGATTGAGGGCTGCACGCACTGGCTCCCGGTATAGTCGACAGCAGCTAAACCGAACGGAACCGGAAGAGATCGCGTGCGGGTGGGAGGGGGTTGGGGGGGGGGGGGGGGTAGGTTTGCCGACGGCTGGCGGCGCGGCCCGGCACAGCCGCCGTGCCTAGCGCACTCTATCGGCTGTGGAGGGGGTAGTTTTTGCCGCACGGCAGCAGCAGCAGCAGGTTAGCCCGCCGCAGGCCTTTGGTGGTTTGTTGCCCGCCTTTCGCCCGCCCCACCTGTCCGCGCCCGCAGCCCCGCGGGTCCCCTCCGAGGCCCCCCCGCGGCCCGAGGGGGCGCACACTACTAAGCCAAGCCCCCCGGGGGGTCCCGCCGGCCCCGCCCCCGCTGCTTGCAAAACAATTTATTTGAGCAGAATGAGGAGCGGAGCAGCCGCTCAGAGCGCGCCGCGTCCCGGCCTCTGCCACGGCCTCCGCCTCCGGTTCGGCCTCTGCTTTGGCCTCTGCTTCGGCCTCTGCTTCGGCCTCAGCCTTGGCCTCGGCCCGAGGGTTGGTGAGCTGCCGCCGCTCAAAACTTACTCCGGCCTGGACCGGGAGGAGTAAGAGAACCGGCCCGCAGACCCGGCGGCCCCACACCGCAAGGCACGCGAGCGCCGGCTCGCTTCTGGAATTATTATAAATAATGACATTGTGCGCACTCCACTCCGCTCTCTTACTGTTTCGGCTGTCGGTCGCTGCGGGAGTCGGCCGGGGTCAGGGCTGCTGCTGCTGCTGCTGCTGCTGCGACTCTTTTTTCCCGCATAAATCTCTGTTGTGCGATAATCAAGGCCGTCATGATGCATGCACCGGCTGCTGTCCGCGGCCCCCGCGACCCCACAGCGACTCCCTGGGGGGTCCCCGATAGCCGCGCCATGGCCGCCCCGCCGCGCCGGTCGCGGCCAATAATTTTTAGCGTAGCGGGGGCGGCGGCGGGTCGCGGGGCCGTACGCCGCCGCCCCCACCCCCTCCCCCCCCACCCCCCGGGACGGGACGCCCTCTACTCTGCCAATTTGGAGCAGCGCGGCAACACAACCTCATCCTCCTTCCTGCCCCCGGCCGATGTGTGCCGCCGGGCGCGCGGCGCAAGGACGAGCCCCGGAGGGGGCGGGGCCGCCGGGGCAGCGGATGTCGAGGGCCCCGGAGGGCCCCGGAGGGCCCCGCCCCGCGGTGACGCACGCCCGGCCGAGGCGCCCTCCCTGCAGGAGCGGCGCGGCAGCAACGCGGCAGCGGCATCGGCCGATGGGCCGTCAAACCGAATGAAAACGTTTGTGCGTCCCCGATAAGGGGGGCGGGGCCCGCGGCCTCCGAGCGGACCCCGTCCCCCTTCCGGTGCGGCGCCACTTTCGGCGGTCTGCGGCTGCTGGCGGCAGCGCTTCATGGTAGTCGTCGGCGAGGGGGTGGCTGGTCTCGACGCCGGATTGATAAGGGCGAAGTATATGAGGAACGGGTCGCGCTCCATGATCCTGAGATAACACACGTACACGCGCGCGCGCGCACACACACACAGTCAGATTTTGTGGCCGGCTGGTGGTACTCGAACCCGCGGCAGACACGCGCGATGGTGGACGACGCTCGGAGCCGCCCCACGCTGCATTGACCTTTACTATCAGAAAGATGAAATTCATGACTGACTAGAAAACTAAAGCGCGCATTACTGACCGTTCTGATTTTTGTAGTCGTCACAATTTTTTTTTTCGACTTTCTGTTTTGGCGGTGGATTCTTCATACGCTGCCCTCGCCACCGCTCGCGCTGTGGCCGCGCCACGCTCTCCAGGCGCGGGGAGGAGGGGACCGGGACGGAAGAGCAGGAGGGAGGGGAGGGAGGGGAGGGGAGGGGAGGAGGGGGGGGGGACGGCTTGGCGGTGACGCGCGCTGCCGTGCGGCTGACGGCCCGGGGTCGTTCCGAAGACACATGTGGTCGCGTTGTAAAGTTGGCTGGCGGCTGCGCGGCTGCGCGGGGCGGGCGGCGCCGTGCTGATTTGTTGTCCCGGCCGGCCACCACCCTCCGGACCCCCCGCGGAGCCGGCCGGTGGCGCCGGCAGGTGGCGCCCCGTTAGTACCCCGACATTCTCCCCCTATCCGCGAGCGCCATCCAATTTCATCGGCCGCCTCTCCTCTTTTATTACCCGCGGCGCCGCGGGGGGTCGCGGATGAGGGACGTGCCGTGGGGGCCGAGTAGGGCCGCGGCCGGGGCGGCGCCGCACGCCAGCGCCCGCAAGCGCCTGCGGCTGCCGGGGTAGGCCAGCCCGCACGGCACGGGCGCGCGCGGCCACCGCGGCTGCCTACCCGTCAGGCGTTATCCCTTGATCCCAACTCAGAGAACGATTCCTCTTTCTTTTGGTCTCCGTCTCTCTCTCTCTCTCTCTCTCTCTCTCTCTCTCTCTCTCTAAGGCTCCTACATAGTCCAAGACTTTTCAAATATATTTTCGGAAAATAAATAGTTTTTTTTTTTTCGAAAATTCCCTTGAACTTGTTATGCTTAGAAATCCTACTCCGCCCTACTATGTCTCTTTATTTTTCGTAAGCATTTTTGGTGTGTGAAATGGCGCGGGGAGACTGGCCTCGGGCGTGCGGTGGGGCGGTGGGCGTGCTAGCTGTGTCCCCCGGCAGGCCAGGCCGGTGCTCTGACCACAGTTGGGGCGGCGGCGGCGGCGGCGGCAGTGGCAGCAGCAGCAGCAGTGGACGCACGGCGCAGTGTAAATATTGTCCGACATGCTCGGATGTGTCCTGACCACATGTGTGGCCGCGCCACGCCACGCCACCACCACCACCCCCATGCCACCAAGTACTCTGACTGCGGGTAGTGCGTGCAGCGTGTGTGTGTGTGTGTGTGTGTGTGTGTGTGTGTGTGTGTGTGCGCGCGCTGCCAAAGGCCGTCGCCATGGTGCCCCACCGGAAAGACAAGGCGCTACTGTGCCCTCCCCTCACTCCCTCCTCTCCCGGCCGGCCCGCCGCACGGCTACAAGGACTGCCATGTTGTCGCCGGCTGCTGGAGTTCGCACACACACACACACACACACACACTCGCTCGCACCGGGCATATCGTGCATGCAGACACTCACTCACTCACACACAAACCCATGGGCCGAAAGCTAGAACCGGCCCTCCGCACGCAAACACGCACTACTGCTCTGAGAGAGAGAGAGAGAGAGAGAGAGAGAGAGAGAGAGAGAGAGAGAGAGAGAGATCGCGCCGGCTGCCTGTTATCAAAGCCCCGCTGCTGTCCCCCATCACCATCTGGGTCCGCATCTCGCCGGAATGACTAACCAGCCCTGCCCTGCCCTGCCCTGGCTGGTATCGTTAGACCCCCCCCCCCCCCCCTCTTTATATTTTTTATCGCGATGCGGGCCGGCACGAACGAAGGGGGTATAAAGACTGACTGTAGCGGCGCGCCCCGATGTATCGGAACCTGCACGCCGCGGGCCCCGGCCGTGGCACGGCAGCTCCGCTCCGCAGCTCGCCTCGCGCAGCTCCGCGGCAGCCCCGCGGCGGGCGCATAGGGAAAACATGAAGCGCCCTTATGCGAGGGCAAAACCGAAACATTATAGCTGCTTTATATATTGTTTTTTTTTTTTTTTACAATATCAACTTAAGTGGCTTAGTGGCTTCGACTTTTTTTCCCCCCCCGTTCGAAAAATGGTGTTCTTGTGCTCCTTTGAGAGGGCGCGCGGGTGTGAGGCGGGGGGGGGGGGGGGGGGGGGGGAGTGGGGAATCGATATTCGATATAGCGGGCGGCACGCGAGTCCAAGTTGGTGGAGAGCGTCCGCCAGGTCCAACGGCCAGGTCCGCCCGCTACGGCGGTGCCACCAGAGGGAGCCGTGCCGGAGCGGCCGCCCCAGAGGAGACGGCTGTAAATATTTGTCCTCGTCCTCTGCTTCCTCGCTCCGCCAATTTTTTTCTCTTTTTGTTTTTATCCTTTCTTTTTAATTTTACTTCCGTTTGCTTCTAAAAGGGAAACAGAAAGGGAATGGCATCATCTTTTTCGTCACTAGTTTGTGGAAAGGGGACTGGTGGAGGGCTGGGGGCACAATCATTTTAACGGCGGCGCCCCGCGTCTCCTCCGTTGTCCGCATCGCGTCGTCTTCGCCCCCCTTTTCATTAAGCGCCGGTGGTGGCGCACGCGTCCGTCGGGACCCCCCGCAGGCACGGCGCCACGCACACACACACACACGCACACGAGCACGCGCGCCTCACCCCAACCCGGTGGCGCCGCCGTGCACGGCACAGTGAGTGAGGGGGCCAACAAGTAAATGTACTGCCTGTCTGTTAAGGCCGCGCTATCTGCTTAAATATCTTTGCGGCGCGGCGGGCCGAGGGGTGCTGCCCGTGAGGGGGGGGGGGGGGGGGGCGCTCGCCTCTCTCAAAAAGGGGGCGACGCTCGGCGCCCGAACAGATGTTCCCCGATGTCCCCCCCCCCCCCCCGCAGCAGCAGGGGCCGCCAGCGGGGTGCCGCGCCGAAGGCCGTAGCAGGTGCTCGTAGGTGGATGGCGCCCCGGAACACGCGGCTCGGTGCGAAAAGAAATGGACGGGAAAGAGAGGGAGGGTGAGCGAGATGGGGTTAGGAGAGAGAGAGAGAGAGAGAGAGAGAGAGAGAGAGAGAGAGAGAGAGAGAGAGAGAGAGAGAGAGCAGGAAGGGGTCGGGCTGGCAGGCCATCGGGTCCGTGTTCCGTAGGACCGGAGTGGCCCGGCGCGGTGCCTGGCCTGGAGGCTGCCGGAGCCCAGAGCTGGGCCCCCCAACCGGCCTTGAGATTTATGCAACGAGTTCGATTGCGGGACACGTATTAGGGTGGCTGTGTATATACGGGCGGCATGGCGGCCGGGGTGCGGGTCGTGGCGTGTGCTTCTCTCTCTCTCTCTCTCTCTCTCTCTCTCTCTCTCTCTCTCTCTCTCTCTCTCTCTCTCTCTCTCTCTCTCTCTCTCTCTCTCTCCGCCGGACCCTGGCCGCGGCACACGGGGCTGTGCGTGCAGCAGCGGCACGAGCAGCGGCAACGGCGCCGTTCAATTATTTACAGCGCGGAGCAGGACGTCTGCCGCCGCTGCCGGGAGGCTGTCGGGGGGACAGCGAGAGGAAAAGAGGGAATTTGTAAAAACGGGACGAGGAGAATGCGGAGGGAAGTATGACACACGTTGATGTGTTTTGTGTGCCGGGCGGGCGCCGCCTTGAGATGCGCGCGCCAGAGAGTGGGTGAGAGAGGGAGAGAGAGGTCGGGAGGAGTAGAGAAAGAGGAGGGGGAGGGGGGGGGCGAGGAGGGATTGAGATAGAGAGAGCACGATGCTTTCGGACCACTTTGAGTTCGATGACAACGGGGTGTTGGCCCGGACGGCAAGGTGAGGGTGCGTGGGGGCGGGCCTTCCTCGCCGGCCTCCGTACAATCAGTTGTCGGGGCGCCCTGGCTGCCTGCTGCTCTCGCTGTCCCCGCCGGTCCCCGCCGTGTAGAGCACGATGCCGGTGGGAGGAGCCTTTGTCGGGGGCCTTGTTTGTGAAGGAGGAATGATTAATTATCGGGAGTGGGGAAACAGGGGACAACAAGAAGAAATAAGGAACGGAGGTCGCCGCTTGTTTTTATTGTCTTGTTATTTTTTTTTTTTTTGTGAATTTATTTCGTGAATTGGTGTCCGCGCGGCGGCGGGTGCGGTGGTGGAGGTCGCCAAACTTGTGTGTTCTTCGTGGTCTGTGGACGTAAAGCGCCCCGCCCGCCTCCCCGCCGCACCGCTCGCTGAGTGCTCGTGCGACGCTGCCCTCTAACTTCCCGGGGCCCGACACCGCCGCGGTGGGCGGACTTGTCGTGCCGTGCCGCCGCGTCGCTATCTCGCCGCCCTCCCCCTCCCCTCCTCTCCCCTCTCCTCCCCGTCCACCACGGTCGTGGTGGTGGTGGTGGCGGTGTAGTCGTCGTCCAGGGTGACGTTGCGGTGAAAAACTGCGGCGCGTCGAGCGAACGTCCGTCCGTCGTGGTGCGGCCCCTCCCCCTCCCCCTCCCCGTCGTGGCAGCAGGGAGAGGGGCCGAGGGCCGGGCGGTGGCGGCACCTAGCAGGCAGCGCTGCCGGAGAAAGTAGCCAAACAGTAGGCAGGAAGCGTTACAGGCAAAAGTGGAGCTAGGGTTTATACTCAAAGAAAATTTCGAAAAAAAAAAATCGGAACGGCTTGGAAAAGCAGCTCGGCTCCGGTCGGCCGCCGCAGCTGCCGCCTACCCGCGTGACCTCCGTGACCTGTGACCTAACCGGGGGACCCCCGCTAAGCGGACCAAGACCAAGCAAGGCTTCCGCCGCCGCGCAGATCATGCGTCATCATTTATTGACGCTCCCTCACGTCAGACTCGGAAAAGCGTGGCCCTTCGGACGCACACGTGTGTGTTTGTGTGTGTGTGCTTTACAACTTTCATCATCCTGGCCCAATTTTAATGCGCGCTCTGAGCCGCGGTCGGGGCCGCACGGCCTGAGTTCGGATCCAGAGATCGTTTATTTGGTAGCCATCGGGGAAGAGCGGCACGGCGCGCTGCGCAGCGCTGCGGGCTGCGGTGCCGCGCTGTTGGGAACAATATTATATTTCCCTCGTGGAAATGGTGCGATACGCCGGGCTCGTGTTCTCTCTCTCTCTCTCTCTCTCTCTCTCTCACACACACACACACGCACGACACGATGGCACGTGTCCACCCGTGCGCCAGGCAGTGCTTTGATGAAGTGCGTCCGGCCGGGCGCATTACCGAATCGTTTCGCGTAGCGTAATTAAAAACGGCTTGTACACGTCGAGGCTAATTCTGTGCGTGTGTGTGTGTGTGTGTGTGTGTCGCGCTCTCTTTCTCTGTGCAGCCTAGGCGAGGGGGAGGTAGAGGGACAGAGAGAGATAGGGGAGGCCGAGACCCCCCACCCCCCAAAAAGTGGGATGGAGAGCGTTGGAGAGCGACAGGAGCGCAGACGTGGGCGAGGTCAGCAGCGCTTCAGGCGCCCCCCCGTCCCCCCTCCCCCCTCCCCCTGGTCCCGCCCCCACCCCCTACAGCTCACACTGCTGGCTGCCAGGTGCGCCCAGTTTCCCGCACCATTAGCCGGCCGCACCGCCGGACCGTGGCCACAGCAGCCGACCCTCTCCGCCACACTCCCCCTCGCACGCGGCGCGGCGTTGGCGCCTGCTCCTTTCTCTGTCTTCTCTCTCTCTCACTCTGTCTCTCTCTCTCTCTCTCTCTCTCTCCCCTCCCGTTTTGCAAAGCGTTCATTGGGTGGGTACGTACAAGGAGTTCAACGTTCACCTGAAATTTAAAAAAAAATCAAAGAGGTCGGTATTTATCCGGCGTTGCAGCAGTAGCGGCGATATTGCGCTTGTCGTTTCTCCGGGTTCCGCAAGGCTCCAGCAGCCTCCAGCAGGCTCCAGCGGCCCGGCTCCGGGCGCGGCGGTGGCGGCTGCGGCTGCTCTTTCGCAGAGAGCCCGCCGGGGCTTCTGAATTGGGTCACCCAGCCCAGGGAGGACCACTCCATCACTCAAGTCAAGCGGGCGGAGGGGGTGGGAGGAGGGGGACCGCGAGCAGGAGGTGAGGCGCGGCCCGGCGCGGCCCGGCGCGAGACACCTCGCTGTGAATAAGTGATGCGGTGCGGCATGCATCGGGGCCGCGTGCCGCCGTGAGGTGCGGGGCCGCGTCGTACTCCTTGACCACCGCCGCCGCGGCCCCTCGGCCGGACGACACCTCCTCCTCCTCCTCCTCCTCCTCCTCCTCCTCCTCCTCCTCCTCCTCCTCCTCCTCCTCCTGCTTCCAGTCCAGTGGACAGCTTGAAAGGCTTCTCGCAGCAGTTTGAGCGGCGACTCATCCCCACGCCCCGCCCCGCCCCGCCCCTGTGGCACCACTCCCTCTGACTCCGCTCCGCTAAACTTGTCTCACCTCGGCTCCCTCCCCCCCCCCCCCCCCCCCCCCCCATCCCCCTCCGCCCTCCTCTCTGACCGCGCGGCGGTCGCGCTACGGCAGCGCGCCACGGCGTTTTCCAGGCCGTCGGGTTTCAACCCTCCTACTCCCTTTCTTCCTCCTGCCTACCCCCTGGCCCCTCTGCCTCTGGCCCTCCTGCCTGCCGGGCCCTGCCGCTGCCGCCGGCTCGCCGCGGTTTTCAATCCAATCCCAGAGCCCGCTGCTGCTGCTACTGTTGTTGCTCCTGCTGTTCTTCTCCAAAGCCCCGTTGTTACCTACACACACACACACACACACACGCTCGCGGTGTTCGGTCATTGTGTTGCTTATCAACGACGTGTATGGAAGAAAATGGATGCGATGCGGGACGGCGGCAGGCAGGGCTGGGAGGGTTGGTGCCCCCGGCGGGGCCGTCCAACTACTGTGGGGTTTTATCTTTGGCGCTGCAATTAGTGGTTGGCATGCGCTCCCCCTCCTCCTCTCCTCCTTCCTCTCCTCCCCTCTCTGCCTTTGCTCCCCCCCCCCCCCCTATTCCTCCTGGGCGTCGCGTCGTGAAAGCGGCGTCATTACCGTCCCCCCCCCCCCACCTCCCCCTCCAGCCCTCTTACTCCCACCCCCTCCCCTCTTCAGTGGCCGCACCGGCCGCACCGCCGCTCTGGCCAAATCGCTGCCCGACTGCCGGCCGCGATTGCATTTCGAATCGCTTGGCTTCTCTCGTCCGCCGCCGCCGCCGCTGCAGCAGGATTTACGGTGGCGGCCAAGCGATTTCGGACCTCTCTCGCTCTCTCCTCCCTTCCCTCCCTCCCTCCCTGTCTCTCTTCTCTCTACATCTCTCTCGTGTACGTTACGTGGACCGCGTCGAGTCACGCGAGTTCAATCTGATCGGCATATCGGATCGGAATCGACTGGCCGGCTGGACCAGCGGATGGGGAGCTGCTTCAACCATTTCGAGGTGTATAAAAATGTATGCGAAATGAGTCACGCCGGTCTCTATCTTTCTCTCTCTCTCTTCTCTTTTTCTGTTTTTTTTTCTCTTTTCTTTTGTTTGCCTTGCGAATAAATTGTGCTGCCCCGGAGCTCGGCGTGCGGCGTGGCTCGCGGCCTCGCGGCGGCAGGCGTTGGAGAGAGGTCGGGAGGGAGGGGGGAGGAGGGGGAGGTAGGCCGCCGCGGGGCGCGTGCGTGCCGCGGGTTGCCTACCGTCGAGTCCGCGGGCTGAAGCGGCGGTGAGGGGCGGCGGGCAGCGGTGTCGTGTTGTGTTCAGCTGGAGGTCGGAGACTCTAGGCGGCCCGTCGTGTTAGCTGCGGCGAGTTCGAGGCCCGAGACACTTCTGTCTCTCATATCATCATTATTTGAACAAGTTTTTAGTTTTGCTTTCCCGCCGTTGCGCATCTGAGCAGCTTCGCTCGGCGGCTTTTATGTACTCCGCCGCCGCCGCCGCCGCCATCTGTGCCGTGCGCGGCCCCAGCCGTGCGTGCCCTTGAAAAATCGACCGATCGGGAGGGGTGGTGGCGTCGCGGGGGGTCGTGGGAAGACCCCCGACAACGGCGGCGGCCCTCGCTGGAGCGTGGACGGGGGTGCGCGGGGCGCGGTGCTGCGGGGGTTGTCGACGGCGGCGACGTCGTCGTCGGGGACCTCGGCGCAGCATCGACACCACGGCGAGGTGGTGCTCCCGGTGCAGCGCGTCGAGGGTGGCGACCACGGGGGCCCCGCGGCTAAACACGCCTGCCCCCGTCAGGCCCCTCCGGAATCGTGTTCGACCTCTGACCGTGCCGTGCGGGGGGCGGGCCGTGGCGCTGGGGGGCTAACCCAGGCAGGGTTGTCCGCGCGGCACCCCCCCCCCCCCCCCTCCCCTGCCCTCGCACCGCTGCCGTCTTCCCCGCTGCGCCGCCGGCGCCGCCATGCCTGCGACGCAAAGTGGCTCCAATCGGATTTACGGCACAACTTTCAAGCCGGATAATGTAGTGCAAATTGGGCATCCTCACCTTGTTTGCGGATGACACGCGCGCGCCCCCCAAGTTTTCTCCCCCCTCCGATGTCGCTGCCTCTATCGCTATCCTCCTGCGGTAAGGGATAGAGGGCGGGGGGATCGCTTTCAAAGCGCGCGCCGATGGCGGCAGCACCGCCACGCCACGCCATGCCACGCCCCACGACCGCCGAACACACAAAAGTGGATAAGTCTGCGCCCCGGCGCGGTGCAGCTGGGCGGGGCGGCGTGGGGCGGTGTGGGGCGCCGTGCCCAGGCCGTGCCCGCTCCCAGCCAGGTGACTCAGGAACGCCGCGTATAGCACCATCTCCTTCTGGCTCGGCCGCACGTGTGCGATGGAGAGGGACGGAGCTAGTGCGCGGCTACTTTGAGGATGCGCGGCCTTTATCTGAATCACCTTGGAGTGCCTATGGTAACGAGTAACGTTTTAGCGCCCGTGTGTTTGCGGAAAAGAAAACCACAAAAGTGTTGGCGTTTATTTTCTCATTTTCGCGGAAACCATCAGTGATGAATCGGCTTCTTTTTTTCTAGGGTCGGGCTGGTGGGGAGCGCTGCCTGCTGTAACCGCCCCCTTGTTGTGTTGGGCTCCGCGCCCCCCCCCCCCTCCCCCCTCTGCATACAATAGACGTGATTACGGCGCGGTTTGGCCGGACGGCGCAGCGTTTTGCCAGATAGCGATGAGCTGCATGTTTCGCCGCGGCCCACAGCGACACGTCCGCGAGAGTGCGGGCCGCGAGTGCGGAGTAGGGTGGAGTGGAGTGGAGTGGAGTGCGCAGTGGAGTGGCACTGCACTCGCGCGACAATATTCACAATTTTCGGAGGAAGTTTTCGGAAACATCCATTATACTTCAGAAAATTTTAAGAGGTTTGAAAATTTAAATAGTTATTTTTTTTTGCGGGCGGGGAGGGCCGTTGCTGCGGTGCTGTCGCGCCGGACAATGGATGCTTCCAGGACGCAGGTGTGATAAGCAGTTTGGGCGAGGACGGGCGCGGGCGGACGTTTGTCAGCTTCTCCCCCCCCCCCCCGCTCTCTCTCTCTCTCTCTCTCTCTCTCTCTCTCTCTCTCTCTCTCTCTCTCTGTGCTAATGTTGGCGAAGCTCGTCGCCGTTAAGCGCGGCTTGGCGCTCTGGAATTTCTCTATTATTTAATTGGCATTCCGGCAGGAGAGCGGCGGGTGACGGGCGAGCGACGGTGGCCGAGGCTGCCGAGGGCGCGGCGCCGCCCATTAGCAGGGAGAGAGACAAGGACGGGAGAGAACGAGGTTTCGAAAGGGCTGCGGCTGCCAAGGGGAAAGGCAGGTGGTCTGCCGCGCGAGAAATGAAGAGAGCACAGGGCGTGGTGAGAGCGCAGGCGCCACGCGCCACGCGCCACGCGCCACGCGCCACGCACACTCTGCGGGGAGTTGTGAGGCGCCGCCGTGGCGCCACCACGTCTCTGCCGCTGTATAATAACGTTGGCGTTTTTATTCCGTGAGAGGTCCCGGTCCCTAATGAAGTGTAAAACACGGGAGCTTCGGCATCCCTCTCTTCCGCATTGCACAGCTTGCGTGGCCCCTGCGCCCCAGCCCCCCCCCCCCCCCCCCCCCTGTATAGAAAGCACGGCACGCGGCGGTGTGGCTGATTATATCGGGAAAACGGTGGCCTTTTCGCCGGGATCACCTCTCCAGCAGGCGCGCACGGCTGCCCCCGATTACTCAGTTAATTTTTAATTTAAAAAAATTGCGATAATTAAATAATAACTGAGATATGGTTATGAAAGTGGAATCAAAAGACGCCGCGCGTCATGTTTATTGGATAGCGGTGTTTTTCTTTCTTTCCTTTTCTCCCGCGCACGTTCTCTAATCTGCATTATTAGACGTCGGAAACGCTTTGGGACATGAATGCAAATGAGGGCTCCGGGGGGCCGGGGGCGTCCGCCGCTGGGATGCATCAGGGAGGCGCCTGCTGGAAGCGTCAAGGGCCGTCCGAGGGAGCTGCTGGGAGCTGGAGGCGGCTGGAGGCGGCTGGAGGCCGGGGGGCGCAGGCTGGAGGGCGGCCCGTCGCGCCTCATGCTTATGGAAAACGACGGCTTTGATCGCCCGGCCGATCGAGTGGCCGTCCGGCACTGCTTTATGCCGAGTCGGGGGAAACTGGAGAATAATTTGGATCTTTATGATAGCTCCCATTTTTTTTTATTTTTACATTATTATTTATTTATTTTACCGTTTTATTTTCCTCCGAGAAAAGCGCCGATCCCTGCATCATATCCCCTCCCCCTTTGCGGACGAGTGGGTAAAACCAAGCTCGAGTGCCGCGTGTCCCCCCCCCCCCCCTGTCTCCCTGTGACTCACTGGGAAGCAGACATCGACCACACCCTTCTTGTAATGTGTCTGCCGTCTCGCGCCCTCCGCCGCAACCGTTTTCATAACAACTCTCTCCCCCCCCCCCCTGCCATTACTCTCTCTCTCTCTCTCTCTCTCTGCGCTTATGCTTTTTATCTCGCTTTATTTTATTTTCCCTGCCCCTATATCAGCGGCGCGGCTGTGTTTCGTGCCGGCTCGCCAAACTTTTTATTTTTGCCTGGCGAGGCTCACAAGCATCACGGTTGCCATGGCTACGCGGATCCATCGCCACCACTCGGCTAGTCAGCCAGTCAGCCCCACGCCGCAGCCTCGCGTTGGCCGTGCGGGAATGAATCGTATGCAACACGTGCGTCCTCAGGAGGGCTGCCAGGGCCTCGGCCAGGGCCGCCAGGGCCGCCTCGGGGCCGGCGGCCGGGGCTTCTGCCTGACGGAGCAGCAGAGCTCTGCTAGCCGCCCCCTCTGAGGGGGGATGAATGGCAAGCCCCAGATAAGCCCGCGTATTAGACTCTGCCCCCCTCACCCCCGCCCCGGGGCCCCGCGGCTGGAGCCTCCAGCCGCCTCCAGCCGGCGTATCACTCAGGCCAGGCGAGCCCCTGTCGATTGCAGATTTCACGCCCTCTAGCCGCCCTTGCGGGTGTGGCCCCCCCGGGCGGGGTGCATAGCCACAAGCCCTGCTCTGCACCTCTCTCTCTGTCTCTGTCTCTCTCTGTCTCTCTCTCTCGTTCCCGGGAGCCACCACCGCCCTCTGATCCTCCATCTCGCTCCCTCACGTTACTTAACGCCTATGCAAGTTTCACGCGGCAGAATAACATGTTTTTAAAAAATGAACTTCAAGTTTTTTTTGGGAGATTAAAATCCCTTCTACTGCACATCGTACTACTGCAAGCCCTAACCTCCGCAGGGCCGCAGACTCGGTGAGGGGATGAAGGTGCATAAATCCAAGTGGCAGACGTGCTAGTGCGTTATACGTCCGGCCCCGCGGCCCTGCGGCCCCGCCCACAAACTGTGCAGGGTTTACGCGGCAGGCAGGCGTTGCATGTCGTAGTGCTCATATGCAGGACGTTGTCGGGGAGGAAGGGAGAAAGAGAGAGAGAGAGAGAGAGAGAGAGAGAGAGAGAGAGACCCAGACTACGGTCGACTACGTACGGCGGAGTCTCCCGTCGCTGACGACTCTCGTTGGTGAGGAGAACCCCCTAGCTTCTCATTGGGGAAAAGGGGTCGGGGCGGGGCTTTATTAAAATCGCGACTCATAACTACTGCTGCTGCTGCTGCTGCAGCGCCTCCTCACGCTCTCTCTCTCTCTCTCTCTCTCTCTCTCTCTCTCTCTCTCTTCTCTCATGCAAGCTTCTTTTTATTATCTTTATCTGCTTTTGACGGCCCATGCGGCGAGCGCGGGGCGGCGGCGGTGCCTCTCGCAGTCTGGGTGCTCCCCTTATGGGTGTTTTTCTACGAACGCGATAATGGAAGACGAGCGGAGAACGGGGAGTGAGAGAGAACGAGAGAGGGAGAGAGAGAGACAGGGAGCAGGTGAGCGCACGGAATGAGGAGTGCAAGGGGCGAGAGGAGGTGGAGGAACAGCAACTAATCCCCGAAATGCCGTGCCTCGTTGCTGCCGCGCTGCCGCTCGTTGCGGTCCCATGGTAGCATGGTAGGCCGCCCGCCGTGAGGGTAGGCCGACCCGCACGGCACGCGCGTGCTGCGGGCGCGCCTGTGTGGCGGGCGCTCCGACGGGCCGCCGCGCGAGCCCCGGCCCCTGCCTGCTAAATTGCGTGCGTTGTTCCCCAAATCTATTTGGGGAAATTTTCTGAATTTTCTTGATTCAATCCTACAATTTGAAGGTTGAAGTGTCCCGGCAGACCTTCCCCGCCGGCATATTTCCGAGAGTTGTTAACGACAACCCTGGTGTCTCGTGTTGCAGAGGGCCCGTTCCAGAGCGACGCCCTGCTGGTGCCCGAGTCGTGCCTCTTCGACCACGTCCACAACCAGACGCGCTGCTGGGAGTTCGGCCGCTGGAACGAGACGGCCGCCCAGTCGTGCGCGGACCGCGACATGCAGCTGCGCTCCTTCGCCATGCTGCTGCCCTGCGGCATCTCCGTGTTCGCCGGCGTCGAGTTCGTCTGCTGCCCCAAGAACGGTGAGTAGCAACAAGAGTGCTTTACACACACACACAAACACTTTTGGAGGTGATTTTTCCTGAGAAAAAAAAAAGAAGGTGCATGCGGTGTACAACGCCGTGGGCTTGTTCCTTTCTTTAAACAATTCAAATTAAATATTCCGCGGAAAAAAGGAAAGGGCTCAGTGCGGCAATAACGAAAATTAAAATCGCCGCAAACTCTTTTATTTTGTTATTCCTCGCCCCGTTTTGGAGTTTCCCCTCGCGTCCTGGTCGCGAATTACGCGCGCCGCACAATCACGCGCTCATTCCGAATCACCCGATCTCATTGCCCCCCCCCCCCCCTCTCTTCCCTACCCCTCACCTCACACCCGCAGGCTTTTATCTGGGACTCGCGCACGAGACCCCAGGGAGCCGGGCCACGCGTTGTGCACGCGTTGTGTTTGTCTTGTTGTATGCTCTCTCTCTTTCTCTCCCTCTCTCTCTCTCTCTCTCTCTCTCTCTCTCTCTCTCCCTCTCTGTCCTGTCGTAGGTCGTGTACACACTTCATGCCTACCATAGCGCGCGTTCATTCCACTTTCTTTTCATTTCTCTGTCGATACCACTTCATTACGAGTATGACAGTCCTTGGGGCAGTTTGGCGTACACGTGGACGTCTTCTTCTTCTTCTTCTTCTTCTTCTTCTTCTTCGGGGTCGCTCCGTCGTCGCTGCGCCGTTGCTGAGGTTCGGGGCTGTCCGCCTCTTGCCATCTCGGCCGGCACACACACACACGCGCGCAGTTCCCGGCCTCTCCAGCAGAGCTCCAGCAGGGCTCCAGCAGAGCTCCAGCTCCGCCTCGCCTCGCGCCACCCCCTCCCCCCATCCCGCGGGCGCGTTTCCAGGCCCCTCCAGGCCGCTCCAGGCCGCCGCGGAGCTTAACTTTCCACGCGCGCGGAACTCATATCGCAGGGGGGCTTGGCCGTGCTCTGTTCTGTTCCGCTCCGCTCTGCTCGGCGAAGACGGCCGCTGCTGCTGCGCCGCGCTGCCGCCGGCCGCGAGCGCTGTGCCTCGCTCGCGGGGCAACTTGGGAGGGCGCAGCCGGGAGCGCAGCCGGGAGCGCAGCCGGGAGCGCAGCCGGGAGCGCAGCCGGGAGCGCAGCGCTCACACCAAGTAGAGACAAGGAGACTCGATGCGCATGTTGCGCCGAATGGGAACCCGGGACGTACTTTCTATTATGCCTCGTGCGCTGGAGACGCTGGCAATGTGGCAATGCACAACCCCATCCTCCCCGTCTGTCTGTCTCTGTCTGTCTCTCTCTCTGTCTCTCCCTGTCTCTCCCTCTCTCTCACGCACACTGACGGAGCGCTGACACAGTTTTAGGGCAGGGGTCAGCGAGCATGTGCTGGTGCCGCCCCGTCGTCCCCCTTCCCCAATCACCCGGAACGCTGCTTCATTGGGCCAAAGTCAAACTGGCAGCCGGCGTGTGTGTGTGTGTGTGTGCGCGCGTGTGTGTGAAGGGGAGGGGCGGCCTGCGGCGAACAACCCTTTATGTATTCCGTGTGGCTACCGCGCCCATACGTCATTGTCCGTTTGAGGGCTGGACCCAGCGGGGCCGCGTGGGCAGGCGCGGCCATGTGTGTGAGGGAGAGAGAGAGAGGCAGAAGACGAAAGATTGATGCAGAAACATAGAGGGGAGTGAAAGGGGGGGGGGGGGAGAGAAGGGATGTAGGCCGGATGATGCCGCCGCTGCCTTAACTCCGTCAGGAAAGCAATTATTTCCTGTCGTTGAATTGCGGCGGGGCAGAAGGAGGAGGAGAGGGCAGGGGGGGGGGGGGGGGGGCTCGCTTCAGGCCGTCAGCGTGCCGGGGGTGGAGGGGAGGGGGGGGGGCAGTTTGCGGCGTGGCGAGACGACGCACGGGGACGCGCCTGCAGCACCGCTGTCGGGGCGCAGGGGGGCGGACGGCGTGACCGTCGGGCTGGCCGCAATGACGTCGGTCGCTTGTATATCTGCCTCTCTCTCTCTCTCTCTCTTGCTCTGTCTCTTTCGCTCTCTCTTGTTTCCTCGGGCCGGCCTCGCATTCGAACCCCCAATCGGGCCGCGCTCTTCGATTTAGAATTGGTCCTCCGCTGGAAGGGCTGGGGTCTCGGCTGGAGTCCTTGCGTGCCCGCCGGGGCAGCTCGGGCCGCGGCCGCTCAACCCCTGCTAGCTGTGGCAGGACCCCGGCCTCTAAGGGCAAAGAAGTCTGGTCCGGCCGAGTCCAGCGGCACAAGCTCCCTCCGTCTCTGTCTCTCCCTCCCAGCCCCTGTGCCTCTCTGTCTCCCTCGCACTGCGCCGCGCTGAGCGGGGCCCAGGGGCCGGCGGGGCCGGCTGGGCCCCGGGGAGGGAGGTTCGCAATGGTTCCTGAGGGGTTCCGACCCATTATCAGTCTCCGTGGGTCCCGCAGTGTGGTGGAGAAGGGAGGGGGGAGGGGGCGCTCTGTTGTCGATGCGTGACAGGACCGCGCGCCTGACTTGGGAGGCAACCACATGCACGGCCGAGGGGGGGGGGCCGGGGGGGGGGGGGGGGGGGGGCTCTGCAGTCGGGGCGCGTGCCTTGAACGGGAGGGGAAATGGGAGTGGTGGTTGTGATACCGCCACGTGTAGCCAAGCACCGCGGCGCGTGCCTCCCTCGGGGGGGTCCTGCAGTACCGCCTCCCCCCCCCCCAACAGCCCCCTTCTTTACTTCCCCCGTTCTCTTTAATTACAACGTACCCACTCGGGACGGGGCAGGCAGTCCCCTGAATGCGGAGACAAACAGTGCCGAGGCCGTGGAGACGCACACAGACGCGCACCGCACACACACGCACACACACACACACACACACACACGCTGGAAGACAGCGCTTCACATTCCAGAGTCAACATTCTGGAATTAGACGCCCAGCAAGTTCCATTGCGACTGACACTGACAAATCGGCGCCTTCGAGCGGCGAAGAGGGCTGGCGGCAGCGAGGCGTGGGCCCCGCAGTTCAAACGTTCGTTACCCTCTTTTTCCAATTAACTGCGGAAGGCGGAGGGAGGCGGGCGGCCAGCAGCCGGGCCGGGCAGCCCTCGGAACACCACTCGAGGCCGGCGGGGTGCCGTTTTACTTGACTCGTGTCGAATAATGGAAATCATAATCACCATTTCCATTTCGCTCATGGCGGCGTCGTATTTAATTCGCCGGACTCCCTCCTCTCCCCGTCTCTCCACCTTCTCTCTCTCTCTCTCTCTCTCTCTCTCTCTCTCTCTCTCTCCATCCCCCCCCCCCCCCCCTCTCTCCCCCCCTCTCTCTCTGTCCATCCCATTCGTTTTCTCTTGTATGGCGCATGCATTTTAATGCGCATAACGTAACACTCGGCGACCTTTCAGCCGTGCCCCCCCCCCCCCCCCCCCCCGTCAGCTGTCCGGCGCAGCCCTGCCCCCCCCCCTTTCCTCCCCGTCCCGCCCCTACTCGTCAGCCTCATACGTTATGCCGGCTGAGGGGCTCGCGGTTCCGTGCGTGCACACGCCGCCCGCATATCCTTTTTCTGTCGTTTTCCTATCCTATCCATTTCTCTTTCCGGGGTTTTTGCAACAGCAGCAGCAGCGGTCCCTTATGTTTTGCGCACGCGGGGGCGGTGAGCGGTGCGCTGCTGTGGTGGTTGTGCTTCCCCACAGCAGCGGCGGCAGCAGCGGCGGCAGCCTTGGGATGTAATGGAATCGATTTTGTCAGCGGGACGGCGTAACACGCGCAACGCCTCCGCACCGAGAGCCGACTTGTCCATTGCCTAGGGTTTCTCTAGGCTCAAAACTTTCAAACGAATTTTTTCGGGGGGGGAGGGGGGGAATCGAAAAATTTTCATATTTTAAAAATATCGAAAATTTTCTGAAATCATGTGTTTTTTGTTGTTTTTTTTTAAATACCCTTGGACTAGAAATTATCCACGCTGAGTCTCAGTGAATAAGCCGGCCGGTCAGCGCGGCAGGTTAGACCCCCCGCGAGGATGGACCGGCCGCGGGGGTTGCACCCGATGGTGCCCCCGGCGGTACCCGCGGGCCGAGAACCCCTCAACAGATAAGGACAGCGCCCCCCACCTCCACCTCCTCCGGGTCTTATTGCTCTGTTGTTGGAAGGCGAGACACGGCGCTCCAGCCGAGCAGGAAGGAGCGATGTGGAGGCGGGGCGGGGCGGGGCGGGGCGCTGCCGCCTCTGTGGGATCCAGCGGGCCGCGGCGGGGAACGGAGAGTAAACACTGTGGAGTACGGCGGCGGCGGCGGCGGCGGCGGGCAGGGGGCTGGAGACGGCAGGGGCGGGCAGGGAAGGGAGGGGGGGGGGGAGCCAGGGCCAGGAGGCGCGCGATAAGGGAAGAAAAGTTGTCAGCGATACGGCGGCGGCGGCGGCGGCGTGCGGCTGTAGGCTGGAAAACAAAACCGGCGGAGGAGTGCCGCCGGGAATGAGAATGCACCGCTCACTCACACACACACACACACACACACTCTCTCTCTCTCTCTCTCTCGCTCTTTATCGAGCGCTCTCTCGCGTTTTCCGACTGTGTTTGCGCGATCGTTAAGTGGGTGCACGTGGAGACGCGTGGTGGTGCCGGCTTTGTACGGGATATACTGCGACCCGCCGCCGCCCTTAACGTCCTTCTCTCACTCTCTCTCTCACTCACTCACACACTCACTCACTCACTCACTCACTCACACACACACACACACTCACACGAGACCCGACGCCAGTCACTCTTCTCACGTCAGTTGAGGGGGGGGGGCTCGTCTCGGTCCTTGACGAAACCGGCCGTATAATTGCATCGGCGAGATTATAGTCGGGAGGGAGAGAGAGAGTGCGAGAGAGAGAGAGAGAGAGAGAGAGAGAGAGAGAGTGACGGCATCACGACGAGGACATTGTCGTGTCATACGACCTTGTTGTTGTCATGCATGGCGGCCTTGCATGGCGCCGATGCGAATTTCCCACCAGTTACCCAGTGACGCACACACACACGCGCGTGCACACGCACACACACACACACACACGCAGCCGTCGGGGTCGGAGCCGGGAGCGACAGTCTGCGCGACAGGGCGGTGAAATGGCCTGATTACAACCCGCTGCGCGGGCCGCCAGCCGCCGCCAGCCGCCGCCAGCCGCCGTGGAGGCGGGCCGTCCCGCAGCGCACGGCCGGCTGCGTGCTGCCTACCCCCTCTGAGGCAGGCGTCCGAGGCAGGCGGGCGTGGCTCGTCTGGAGGTGAGGGCCCGGGTCCGGAGCGGAGGGTTGTGGCCGGCCCTGTCCGGGGTCCGGGCCGCGGGGACGACCACCACCACCACCACCGCCGACGACGAAGGCGGGCCCGGGCCCGGGGGGCGGGCGGGCGAGCAGCCCCCGCCGCCGGCTTCAGAGCGGCATCACCCGCCCACGTTGCGGGCATTACTTCTGCTGACCGGGCCCCCTTTATTATTTTTCATTTCCATTTTTTGTTTTCTTCCGGAGCCCCGGCAGTGGGGGTTCTAATAATGTGCGTGGCGGGGCGCGCGGGGGGGCTTAGGGGCCGCGGCCGCCGGGCCGGGCGCCTCGCTGACCGACCTGGTGGCCGACGGGGGGCCGTCGGGGGGCCGTCGGGGGGCCGCCGACGCGACGGGGGCGGCAGTGCTGGCTGGGCGACCCAGCGGAGGATCGAACCCGGGGACCGCAGCGCCGCTCCCAGCGCCCCATTGTGGCATGCAGGCCGGGCCGGGCCGGGCCGCGACACACCCACAAAATGAACCTCATATCCCAGGAATAAGAAGGGAAGGGGGTGTATTCAGGAGGGGCGCATTGTTCGCCGGTATAAGGGATACACAGGGCACAAGGCGCGCGCGCACCCGGGGCGGCGGCCGGGGTCCATTGTCTCTCCCCCACTTAGGCCGCGGGTCCAGGTCACGCTCCCGGGAGGCTGCCCTCTCGGCACGGCCTCCCCATCGCCGCGACAAGACCTCGCCGTCGTCTCCGGGACGGTCCGCGGGGCCGTGTGGTAGTCGCCGTCGTGGCCCCGGGGGGTGTCCCCGGAAGCCGTCTGCTCACCGCGGCCGCGACGACACACTTCTCGGCCTCCACGCCGCCGCGGGCCGCGCCTTCTCACACAACTACCCCCATCCTATCCCATCCCATCCCCGCCCGGCAAACAAACGGGTGCCCCCATTCTGACCGTGCACTTTGATCCCGTTTCCGCACGTCTATCTCTCTCTCTCTCTCTCTCTCTCTCTCTCTCTCTCTCTCTCTCTCTCTCTCCCTCCGCCTGGTGGAGCCACTCTGTGTAACGAGAGATCTCAACAGCAGTAGCTCATTAGGGCTCGGCCCGGGCTCCGCCATGACTCCGCGCCCGCCTTCGTGCGGCTTCGGCACGGCAGGGGCAGGGGAGGGGGAGGGAGGCTGAGGTTTCGGGGTTCGGATTGGGAGGGGCGGGGGGGGATGGGGGGGGGGCCTCCTCCGTGCAACGTGCACTGATTATGCGCCGTTACACGGCGGCCAACCACGGCATTAGACCAATTTACCGACCTCCCCGTGTTTTGCTCACACCCCCTACTCTCCGCCTTCCCTCCCCATTCTTTACTTGGGGCTAACGAGAGCGTCTCGGCCGGGGTGTGGCGGTGTGGCCGCCGGGTACCACACCGCCGCCAGCGTGCGGCGACAATGGTGATGTACTTGGTCCGCATCGGCGTTCGCGACTCGGGGACCACCCCCCAGGCCGCTGTGGAGTTAGAGGAGGGGGGGGGGGAGTAATGAAAGTGGCTCTCGTTGGTCTCGGCGGGGCTCGGTCGGGTATGCGTGCCGACATAGTTGACGTGGCTGGTTAGGACCGGACCGGCGGACAGCCCCTGCGAATTCCGCAGCTGCTGCGCTGCACCGGCGGCGGTAGGAGAAGAGCGCCGCGTACCGCGCGGCCGCGTGGCCTGCTCGCCGCGGGTGCAAATACTCGCGCCGGCTGCGGCCGCGGGGGAGGAGAGGCGCCGGGAACCGGGCTTACCGGATATTACCGCCTCCTCGCGATATTGAGGTTGCGTTTGAGAGATACGGCTTCCGGGCTGCGGGAGGGGAGGGGGCGAGGGCGCGCCCTCCGCCCGCGGGGGTCGCCCTGCGGCCGCCCCGCGACCGCGGCCGGAACAGAGGGAGTGGCGGTCGCGAATCCAAAGTGGTCTAAACTTTCATGCGTGGGGCTGCCGCGCTTGCCGCCGCCGCGGCAAAGAATGTTAATATGCTGACTACCCCCGGCGCCCCCGGCCACCCCGCACCGCCGCGGGAGGTGCCGCAGCCGCCGCCGCGCACCGCACGGGGTCATCGCACGCGTACCGCTCGGTTGCATCAAGTCTGAGCATCCCTTTCCTTCTGTCGACAGACCCCATGAAGAGCGTCAAGCTGCCCGTGGACATGACTCCGCTGGCCAACAAGCAGGACAAGGAGGACAACGCCGAGGGTCCGTTTGACGCGTCCGACGACGCCTCGTCCGCCGCCCTGGACGCCTCCGAGGACGACGACGACGACGAGGAGGACCTGGACGACGAGGAGCAGGACGCGGCGCTGCCCGACAAGGACCGCGCCATCGCCGACAGCCAGGACGGCAACGACAACCAGGGCGACGCCGACGATGAGTCGGAGGACTCTGACGAGTACAACGACGAGGACACCGGCGCAGGTCAGCAGCGCCTTGTGTTAAACTGTCTCTTGTTACCCGGCGATCCGGTCCTGACCGCCGCCCTCTGCTGCCCACAGGCATCGGGTCCGACGACAACAAGGCGACGCCGCCGACCACCCGGTCCCCGAGCGCCAGCTCCAGCGCGGCCCCGCAGCCCTCGTCCGTGCCCGCCCTGCAGGCCGAGAACCTCAACACGCCGGCGCCCTACCCGACGCCCTCACCCTCGCCCACGCCCGACCCCTACTTCATGCACTTCGACCCGCGGCGCGAGCACCAGGACTACAAGCAGGCCCAGCACCGCCTCGAGGAGACCCACCGCGAGAAGGTCACTAAGGTTTGTGTCCGCTCGTGGCTAGTGCCGCCTGCGTCGTGGCGCCTGTGCCCGCGCGCCCGCCCGCCGGGGCGCGGCCGCGGTCACCGGGAGAGTGCGCGCGGTGCCGGACCCCCCGCCGCGGCCCAGAGAGGCGCCGCCGCCGGTGGCCGCGCCGGCGTCCGACCGGAGGCGCTGTACTGCGGCGCCCGAGGTCCGGACCCCGCCGCTGGCCGTCGCGGTGCGGTTTTCTGGGCCGCGGGTTGTGTCCCGGCCGGCACTGACCCAAGGCGTCCCGCCAGCGCGTGCACCGGGCCGGCGGGGTGGGGCGGGCGGGGGAGGGAGGGTCGGGGGCCACCGGTCCCTCCCCTGCCTCCCCTCCCATCCGCTCCCCGCCACGGCCTTCACACCCCCCGCCGACGCCGTCCTCGGCCGCGGTAGCCCATGGCGGCCGCGGCTGACGGCGGCCTCGGCGGTGCGTGCTGCTTGCGAGGCTACTCCCCGCGCGGCCGCGCGCCCAGCTCCGCCGGCATCCCGTGACCCGCCCCGCCCCGCCCATCCTCCCGCAGGTGATGAAGGACTGGTCCGACCTCGAGGAGCGCTACCAGGAGATGCGCGCCATGGACCCCAAGGGCGCCCTGGACTTCAAGAAGAGGATGACGGTGCGCTTCCAGAAGACAGTCCAGTCCCTTGAGGAGGAGGGCGACGCGGAGAAGCACCAGCTCGTGGCCATGCACCAGCAGCGCGTGCTGGCCCACATCAACCAACGCAAGAAGGAGGCTATGACCTGCTACACCACCGCTCTCAACGACAGCCCGCCCAACGTAAGTGCCTCTCCCCTTCTCTCGCTCTCTCTTTCTGGCCGCCGTCCTCACTGTCACTGTCTCTCTCCCTCTCCTTGCAGACCCACCGCGTGCAGAAGTGCCTGCAGAAGCTGCTCCGCGCCCTGCACAAGGACCGCCACCACACCATCGCCCACTACCGCCACCTTCTCGCGTCGTCGTTCGAGCAGGCCGAGCGCGAGAAGCCCATGACCTTGGAGCACCTGACCGACATCGACCGCATGGTCAACCAGTCCCTGCAGATGCTCCAGCGGTAAGACGTGCCCGCCGCGATCCTCAACCGGCTCGTCCATGTACGGCCCATGCGACGCGACGGACAGCTCAGAACCCTTTTCGTCCCCTTCCCAGGTTCCCCTCGCTGCAGGAGAAGATCGGCCAGCTGATGGAGGACTACATCCAGGCCCTGCGCAGCAAGGACGACACCCCCGGCTCCCTGCTGACTATGACCCGCGCCGCCGAGGCTGCCATCCTGGACAAGTACCAGGCCGAGTTCACCGCCCAGCAGGAGGGTAAGCTCCATGTGCGCCTCCCGGGGCCGGAGGGCCTCCGCTGCCCCCCCCCCCCCCCCACTTTAATAACGCCGATCCGCATCCGCTCTCTCTCTCTCTCTCTGCCCACAGAGAAGGAACGGCAGCGCGCGTTGGAGCGCCAGCGAAAGGAGCAGCGCAAGAAGGAGCGCGTCGAGCTGCGGGAGGAGAAGATGCGCGTGGAGGCGGCCTTCGGCAAGACCCTCTCCAAGGAGGCCAAGGAGGACGCCATGGAGGACGACCGCGACGACGTGAGCGACAACAGCAGCAACCAGGAGGACGTGATGCTCGTCAACAACGGCGGCACCAGCAGCAGCAGCGTCAGCTCCACGTCGTCGTCCCCGGCCCCCGCCGCACCCGCCGCCGGCCCCGCCGACCGGGAGCGTGAGCGTGAGCGCGAGCACGCCCGCGAGCGCGAGCAGCAGCGGGAGCAGCAGCGCGAGCGGGAGCAGCAGCGGGAGCAGCAGCGGGAGCGGGAGCAGCAGCGGGAGCGCCAGGGTCAGGCCGCAACGCCCGCGGCAGCGGCGGCGGCAGCAGCGGCGGCAGCCCCCGAGCTCACCGTGCTCAGCCACAAGGAGGAGGGCCCCAAGGTGGCCCACGCCCAGACCCACGAAGTCAGCCATGGCGAGCCGGTGAGTCCAGCGCCGTTCATAGAGCCGTGTTCTAACTCGGTGTTGGTGTCATTCACTTCCTTTCTCCGCTTCGGCAGGCCTTCTCCCTACGGCGTGACTACCGACGCGAGAGCAAGGGCGTGTACTTCACGCTGGCCTTCGCGGGCATCGCGCTCATGGCCGCCGTCGTCGTCGGCATCGCCCTGCTGAGGAGAAGGAGCGCCCGTCTGCCACAGAACCAGGTGCGCGTCGGAGGCTCTCCAGGGGAGGCCATGCCCGCCGGGAAGTATTTTCTGTGGCAAATGGCAATTGTGAACGTGTGTTGCATTCTGCGTTCACAGGGTTTCGTCGAGGTAGACCAGGCTGCAACACCAGAGGAGCGCCATGTGGCCAACATGCAGATCAACGGGTATGAGAACCCAACTTACAAGTACTTCGAGGTCAAGGAATAAAAGAAAAAAAAAGGTGCAAAGGTGAATGGTGGTGAGTTTTTTTGTTTTTCATTAATGAAAGTTTGTTTCTTACAAAATTTGCAAAGTGTATTTAGAGCCTTTTTTTCATGATTTTCAGCTCTCCACTCCTCTCCAAGATGTCTTGTTGAAAGCGATTGAGCAGTGGAAGATGCAACATCATAAAAGAATCTCATCGCTAGATTGTTGTTTGTTTCCACAATTGTATGTTCCATGCAATTTCCTGGTGTGTTACTTAAATGATTCATCACAAATTTTTTTGTTGTAGATAACCAAAAGGGTTGTAAGTGACATTTACCTCTTATTAGCAGGTTTTAGCCAGTGTTTCTTTGACTGTGACCCTACGATTCACTTAATTGGCATTCTTCACTTGTGTCCATATTGTACTTTTACAAAAAAGAAAAGATAAAAAAAACAGGAAGTCCTCATTTAAGACATCTGGTGATTTCACTGCATGCAATCATTTTGATCTCTTTCATATTCAATGAAGATTGTAATTGAAATTCAGGTTGTTTCAAGTATATAGAGGGAAGGTTAGGCTTGCCACTTGTAAGGCTGATTGACGAGGCCATATGCTGCTCTGTGATCTAGAGCGAGTTGAATTCTACCACCAAGTAATATGGTTGTGATTACCAGGTGGAATATAGTCATGGGAAAGGCATTTAGGAATGTTGGTTTAGATGTGGCAGAAAGAAGATTTTTTGTTTTGTTTTGTTTTGTTTTGATTTATTGCTATAAATAGCCTATTTATTTTGCGCAGCATTGTGAAGCTTATATATAAAAAGAAATTCTGAGCAGTGAAATGCTCTTGCACAATTCCTCAGTCTTACTCATTACATTTATTTATTGTATTGATAATTATTTATAAGCCATATTATGTTTTGAAAATTTGCTGCCATTTCAAAAAAAAAAAAACTCCATCCACTTTAGTATTTCTATTTATACTCAATAATTTTACCAGAAGCTCTTCACTTTTTTCTTTTTCTTTCCAAGTTTCTGCAAACACCGTCTCTAGTATTTTATGTTATGTAATATAATGATCTAGTTGTAAATGAAACCTTAAGCCTCTAAATGTAGGCAGATAGAATGTGTGTGACGCTGGATTTCCTGCTCTCATTATGTACGGCTTATGTCCTAGTTTGTGTATGAATACACAGATGTAGATTCGTAAGTATCATTGAAAATAGTGCTATTTTGTATAAAAGTAAAACTTATATCTACTTGTAATTGTGTACTGAGTTCATAAGTCCTTTCTCGCAAGTAGAGTCTGAGTTAAAAGTCCACTCAGAAACACTTACTGACTTTTTTAAAAACATTTAAGTTTAAAATATGCATATATTTAGCGTGTGTATGCATGTTTGCTCTGTGTTGATTTTCTTTTGATTTTTATTACTATTATGTAATGGCAAAGTTAATTTATTGCTGCATTAAGATTTACATTCTACCACCAGTGGTTTAGCACAATCCTAAGAGGCATTTGTGTTGAGCATTAACTGTTTGCATGTCCCTCAATACTTGCATTCTCACTTAGAATGCGCTTCAGCTGTGCCTTTTCTCAGTTCAGTATTGAATTCGAGCCATGTTAAGCATTTTGTGCCCTCATCCATCTTTTTCTTTCATGAATAGTTCATATCATTCATCATCATGACTCTATTAACTTAATTAGTTGGAAGCAAAGTCAGTTGGAGAAAAATATGAACATGACCTCTGTATTTTATCATTCCAAGGAGGGGCTCAACAGTCATGAGCTTCTAGTCAGGACTATTATTTCGTTGTTTCAGGGACACATGTGTTGCTTACTTATACGAAAGATACTGAGTCACTAAGTTATTATGTGTGTAGCGCGTTGCATTTATGCATTTTGCCCTACAACACATAACTTGATGCATTGAATGTGGGGACAACTGAGGTGAAGGGGCACAACAGTACAATGATTCTTGTGGAGACATATTTCTTGTCCTTATGGACACACATGTCCTCAATGCTGCTTTTATCCATTTGATGAAAGCAGGCAGTGTTTGCCTCTTCTCATTGCATTGACAAATTCTTTACTTTCCAAATTCTATAACCTTCACCAGTGTTTATTACACCATGTAATATTCCATATTGTTTAGAAGTGTCTCCTGATGCAAGTTAATGAAAACTTCAAACTGTGAAATGTGTGTAGCTGATCAGTCTGAACAAACTGATTGTGATTTTAATTTGCACATAATTTGAACAGTCTAAATTTCAGTATAGAAAATGTGTCATTTGTGTATCACTTCCAACACATCTACTTGAAACAAATATTAACTTGGCTGCCGTTTCTTGAGAATGAGAGTGCATCAGAAGTGTTGTCCAGACATTACAAATTCTGTTGCATTTCAAATTATCCATTTTAGCCTATTAGGCAGAGTACATTTTTTTATGTGTATGTGTCTTTATAGTCCCTTCTTCCTACCTGGTAATAGTCAAAACTTCTTACCTATGCATCTCTTATAACTTTTACGCATCTTATTATAATAGCTATACCTTTCTTAGTTACTAATTCCTATGTAAGAGCAAACTCCTGCTAAATTTTACCTGTGTATGTAATTTTGTGTCATGTGTCTCCAACTGTAAGTTAGGTGGCAAAAGCTAAAACTTTGTATAAATTAATGAAGCCCATAAAAACAGTAATAAGTTGTTGTTTATTTATAGCTTTACATTACCTACACCCTTGACAAGTACATTTATTCCCTCAAACTGAATGCAGAATCTATACAAAGGGGTGGCAAAATTTACTCAAAATACACAACAATTTCAAGATTTCCAGAAGTTCCACAATCTATTTAGGAGGCCTGCTTCCACCTTGGGGTCTGAGCCTTGTTTAGTTTGATGACCATGAACATGCACATCTTCAGGTAATTTTTTAACTGATTCTTCTGGTTGGCCATCCACAATTTTAGCTTCCTGCAGACGAGTTTTAGGGGAACTAGTAACATAAGATTGATTCAAAGTCTCTGGTGTAACATTTGGAACACACGTCTGGGAGATTCTGCTAGCAGAAGATTCACTCTTAACTTCTTCTAAACAAGGAGAAATCCCTTCACCTGTCGCTGATACCTCTGCCACATCAGTTAACTTGTGACGATCTGGAAAAAAAAATTACTTGAAATTTCAAAAAATATCAAAGCAATTCTTGTGTGTTGAAGTACCTACCTTGTTTAATAGAAGACAGATCAAAAGTTTTCCAGAATTGTTCCAACTTCCTAAGCCATATTTTCCAGTAGACTACCGCCTCCTTCGGTGTTATTAGGTGAACATCAGCAGGAGATCCATCTGAGTAGGCGTAAACTAAAAGACATTCTTTGATCTGCAAACAACAAAGGGTTGCCACTTTTGAACTGCAAACAAAATTTTCACAATAAAATTGTCCAATATTATTGTGACTGCCCCCTTAAGACACAGTTTCAAAGCAACAAAAATGGCACAAAACAACATCTACAATAGGATGAATTAATTCATTACCTGGTATGGCCAAGCTTTATCAAAATTTAATGCCCCAAGCTTTGCCACTAGTTGTATTGGGTCATCAAGAGCAAAGTGTATAGATTTTCTCTGAACCAATGTCTTTTTGAAATCAACCAACACAGGCTGTGAACTGAGAAACAAATGTCCTGATGTCAAGTCAAAAGGCAAAGATAGCAAAGCTTAATTTTCTAAGTAACAAAACTTACTTATATTTGGCAACACAATGAGTTTTGGAAAAATATCTTAGATGTGGATGAATGACAGTTTTTCTAAAACACTGAGGATCTTTTATATCTTTCAAAACTGGTTCCACACTTTCCCAGAGAGCTTCCATAACAGGACTCACAGCAGAAAGCGTTTCATCCCCATTCCTCAAATACTCCTCCACAAGCTTTTTAAAATCCACACCATCTTGCTTGAGATCTGAATAAACAGAGAGATAACGGGTATTGAATCAAATTCCACAGAATTAGTACTCCTTTAAAGAAAATGGATCAGGGAGCACACCCTTTTCGTATTCTGAGAAAGCATCTAAGCCTAATTTCCTCAGGTGGCTTTCCTTCCAGTTAGCTAAATTTCTTGAACTAGTCGGTGATGAGGTAGCTCGGCTTACGTCTTTTGCAGAAGTAAGATGAAAGGGATAATCAGTAAGACTAAGTCCTTGTAACTGAAATCCAAAAGAAAACCATATCATTAGAAAAGTCCACAAACATGAAGCTATTTAATATCAAAAAACCGAAAGTAACTTACATTTATTTTTGGACAACTTTCTGGGAGGAATGGTTTCACAGCATGTTTGTTGTACAAAGGTTGTTTCAATATAGAATCCAGTTCCAATCCTTCTGTAGTATGTGTAGGGATTTCCTCTTCAACAGGCGGAGGCACAGGCCCCGTGGAGGAATCCTGATCATTCCTATTCTTGGCGTTCAATTCAATTTTGTTGCAGTTTTTCAGCAACGTTGTGGCATGTAGATCAGTATTTGATTTATTTTTCTTTGGCTCTATTTTCTTAAAAATAAGTTCAACCTCTGACTGACTATCTTCCGCTTCTGATGCACTTGGTTTCCTGATTCTTTTTTTTGTGAGAGGAGTGCTTGTCCTGACAACATAAATTTTTGTACCAATCTTGACCTGAACAGGCTTCTTTGTAGAACTTCCCTTATCCGTGCCGTTAGCGCACTGGGACAACTTGGTTGAATGTGGAGCGATTACACCTCTCTGAGCAATGCCCACCCGACAGGTGAGGCAGCTAAGGACGGTCCGTTCAATGTTCACTCTGCCCATCTTTCACGTAACAGTTCAATACAAACACGAGCACCGACTGGGTTATGTTTGGTTATGATGATGTGAGAAGCGGTGAAGCCGCTAGCAGACGGAACCAGCCTAAGCACACGGGCGACATAGGGTTGGGTGGGGTTTTGGCGCGAAAGTATGCGAAACCGAAAGCGCATGACTAAAGCAGGACATCTATAGCAAGACTTAGGGCAGGACCTCCTCTACCTCCCACATCAGTTTCTTCGAAATCGGGCCTTCATGACTGCGGAAAATGCGAAAAACGCGGCCACGCCGGGAGGGTAGGCAGCACAGCTTGCACCACACATGCATCACCCTTTTGTGTTTGAGATTTCTGAAAATGAACTTGTTAGGGGAATAGTTTTTAGTGGGTGGTTCAACCTGTAGGAGTGTTAGGGGCGCCTGATGTGAGCCAGTGCTTAGGTATAAAATTTAATTAACAAACAGCTAAATTTACATTTTTTTAAATCAAATTTATTGGTTCTAATTTGCTTACAAATATTAGGTCAGCAATCTTATTTTCTTTGGTGAAGTGTCCTGAAGAGTATTTCAAAGAGAAAATTTTTAGCATACTTCCTTCACTGACATCTAGTTGACATTACATTACAGAAGTGTTGGTATAATTTCTTTGGGAATTTTTGAAGCTTATTATCAACATATCTGATTCTTCCTGTATGAGTTTTTCTTGTCCTAGTGTCCAGTGCTGCCATAGCTCATTGCACTGTACAGACTAGATGTCATGTTCTTATTATGTCACATATATGGACTGGCAATCTCAGGCAATACCTTAAATGAGAATGTAATGAAGGTCTTTTGGTTCCAAAAAAAAAGTGCCATAAGAAACTTAACACTCATACATAGAAATAAATTTAAGAAGTTGAACTCTACATGAACTTTTCACGAGCGAAGTTGTTCACCATATTACGAAAAAAGTGAGCATGAACGTATCAAAGGTGTCCATAGTTTCAATACCAGGAGCAAAGAAGACTATCACCATGCAAAATATGGTGGTGAAACTGCATTAAAAACCTCTTTTATACTGGTGCTCAAATTTTAAACAAGTAACCAAGAGGTCTGGAAAAACAGAGGCAACCACTCAAAATTATGAAGTTTCTGAGCAGTTTCCTTTTTAATCTGGAACCATACTGTCATCAAGTAGCAACAGTCAGCCTCTGTATTATTAATAATATTAACTTTATATCTTGTAAATTCTGTCACATAACACAGACACATACACCATTCTCACCACATTGTACCACAGAACTGTGGAATAATTTATTATTACAATTACAAACATGTTTTTAACATACTTTTCTATTTAGGGGAGGGGGCGTTACAAGGGCTACAATCAGATGTGTGTTAACTACAACTACGCAAACAAACACTATTTAGTTAAGAAATATTACCATTTCACCATTCTAATATTGCTATGCCTATGAAAGTGGATACTTATGTTTAGAAATAATGACACAATATCCTATTAAAAATTAGAAGTGAATTGGAAAGTATTTGCTGGCTATTAAAATTTACACAATCATCGCACATTCCTCTCTATACTACCTTGACCAGGAATGTGTACTTGCTTATCCCAGATAGAAAATTGAAAACCAAATGGATTTCAGTGGGTTCACAATGCACAATAACTTACAATTGCTTTATGAGTGCAAAATTTATGGGACAGGATATTTGTTCTGGCACTTCCCAGAGCTCATCAGTCTTAGAAAAAAGATGAATGTATCCAATGGCACTTTTGAGTTTGCTAATGATGGAACGTTAGGTCTTGATGTGCTTCAGTGTTTGGTCATAGCAGCCCTTCATCTGATAAAAGTTCCCACGTAATAGATTGTAACTGTCTTACAATATTATGTACTATACAACTACTTTAATACACAATTAACACTTCACATCATAACACATCAAAGTTTGGAAAAATTATATTAGGTACAATCAGTTTGATATGACTAGAACATTGTAACAGAATTAATGTAACAATTAAAACCAAAGGACAAGCAGCTCCATCAAACCTAATTGATAAAAACACTTGCCATTTGAAAACAAATAAATTTAGTTTACATTTTGTTCAAGCATTGAAAGCCTTAAAAAAACACACTTGTTTTTACACCTTACTGACAATGCCTACATCAACATCGGCGTTTACTTCTATTACATTAGGATATGAATGGAAATTAGAATATGCAGATACTTCCTTGGGAGTACAAGTTTGTGCAACCATCAAACTGGGCAGTTTTGAATTAAAGTCTTAACACGGCTTTTGAGCACAAACCCACCAAAATGCAAGAAAAGGAATGTTAGAATAAATTTTAAGGAAAGACAAGGTTAATACAGGCAGCCCCCAGAAATGAGATGTTTCTCTTTGTAAGCCAATGGTTCACACATACATTGGAATGTCAACAACAGCAATGTGGACTTCAGCAGGACTGATAGTGTTTCCTGCAGTGCTCACGTTTTGTAGAATTTTTCAAAAATACTATTTATTTCATTTTTTGGGCTAATCATTAGAAGTACGTTCAAGGACGGACAAGGGACTTCAGTTTCAGCAGATCATGTCAAAAAGTAAAATTTTGAGAAACTTTTTCAAAGTAAACATTATACTGGCTGATCATATGGGGATCTTAGGGGGATTACACTTTTGCCTTAAGGAATATCTGAAGGACTAGGTTTTTCAATATCTCTCATTACTTTCCTTACTTAATTGGAAGTTCTCTATATTAATCTTTCTCATCCATAAGAGATTTTAAGAAGTCTTGGTATTCATCTTCATCAAGAAAATCATCATCTTCATCACTATCGTCCAAGGACATTACACTTCTACGCCGTCTTCGATACAGATTTGGATTCACTGCTTCTATGCACAAAACTGCAAACCGATGATTACAAGTGAAACGTTCTTGGGCTAGAAGTTTTCCTTTTAAAAGGGATGATGCAAGTCCCACTTTATCAGCGCTATCTGAGTGCCATGAATCACAGTATGCGTCCATAGCTCTTTCTCCTAACATATGTGCACCGTGCCACACCTTCTTCTCTGGCCTGGAATTTATATTTTAATTAGCATAACTTGACACATTAAGATTAGTCTTTCAATGATCTGTTCATTAATAAAACTCCTTACCAAGCGAAGTCATTTAGTATATCTCTTCCATTAAAGCTGTATATTTTATGCTGCTGAGGCAAGAAGCCTCCTTTACCAGCAAATAATTCCTTCCAAGATTTAAATAAGACATCTCCCTGTGAACACATTCAAAATTAAAATAGCTTCATCAAGTACCGTAAAACATAAACTTCTAAAGTTTCACAAATGGCTCTCTTACCCTAGTATTAATAACTGGTAGGCTTCTGTCAGCAGGACGAACAATAGAATCTAGATCTTGCACCCTTGATGAGATAAACGCTCTGAATGTTCCTCGTATATTTGCTCTTTGAGCTTGTCTATAGCAAGCATGATCAGCTCCTCCAACACCATGCATATCTCCGGAATAAGGTTCGTTCAGGGCAGCCATCCTCAACTGATGAAGAAAATCAAATTTTAAAAAATCCTAACAAGTTTAAGTTAAGAAAAATGTTGCATATAACACGAAATAAAACCAAGCTTGAAAGAAACACAAGGTATGCCTAGTCTCCACTTACCATGGTAGGAAACTAGTGAAAGCATGCACACAGAGATAATTTCATAAACATTAACATTCAAATTGAAAGCATGAAAACTGGAACTGTGAAACTGTGGTGAAGAAAATAAATACTCACAGCAGGCTGATCTGCAGCCATGTAGTAAGTGTTAACCAGGTTAGATGATTCTAGAGGAGGAGGCCTGACATGTGGATGAAAGGTTGTTGGCGGTGGTGGTGTTGTGACATCAAGTATGGATCCGAGCTGAAAAAGAAGACAGCAATGAAGTAAGCCATTTCATCATCACCGTATGATCAAAATGTTTCAGTTCCTCATTACATACCGCAACATACTGCCAGCCTTTGTTAACTCTCACTAAAAGTGCTTCTTCATCAATAATATATGCGAGTGTGCCTACTGCAGTTTCTGATGACCTCTGATGGGAAAAATAAAAAAGATAAAAAAATCAAATTTCAGGCATGCTAAGTTTCTTCTCAAATCTTATTTTTCAGCCATCTGGTACTTACACTTGTCATAGCCTCTTTATTTTGGTATGTGACAGCACCTGGCACAATTCTCGTGGTTTTTTCTTGGACAGGTGGTGCTGACCCATGACCTTTAGTATTTGAGAGATTTACAAAACAATTTTAGCATTTCGCACAAACAATAAAAGTTCTGAAGCCAGTACAATTTTCCAGAGCATCTCTTACCTGAGTCTCGGTTCCTGTAATCTTTCATAGCTTTGTTAAGTTCTTCTATTCCTCCTCTTGAGCCAGATCTGGAGTGTGTTTGCTCTCCTCCATACACAGGTCCACGACCATCCGACTGAGAAAAGATTAAAACATTTATCACTGTCCATTTATTTCCCTGATGTCACAATTCCATACGCGCTACTCACCAACCCTGGGACTCCTGGAGGGCCTGGAGGTCCGGGAGGACCGGGTACTGGTACGTACTTGATTTCTGAGGTAGTACCAGGAGGTCCAGGGGGTCCTTGGGCTCCGGGTGGACCAGGAGGTCCCATCGGCCCAGGCAACCCAGGCTCGCCACGAAGCTGTCAGAACCAAAAATAAGAATTAATATATATTTATTAACCCTTAAAGTATGTTCCTTGTTTCCTTTTCTTTTTACTCTGGTTCAAGTTTGAGTTTGACACAATTCACCCTCCCTCAGTGATCATTAAAATACCCAACATAAAATCCCGAAGCTTGGCTTGTAAAAAGAAAACAAAAGAAATAAATAAGCAAAAAACTAAAATACAAGCCGGGCAGTGGAATTTTTATACCCTGTGTAGATGGGGAATTTCTCCTGGCTCCCCCTTCTCTCCTTTGGGACCTTCAAACCCTAGTCCAGGCATTCCTACAGGACCAGGGCGACCCGGCAACCCCTGGGGACGAAGCAAACCAACACAGCTACCTACATTAAATTGTACAGGGCGAGAGCTCCCTTCTTACCTTCATTCCAGGCTTAAGAGCAGCAATTTAAACAGAAAATGCATGACCATGTTAGAGATAAATTAACAAAATAGCCGAGAGCAACAGTCGTGGAAAACCCCTACAGGGTGAAAATCATCCGACCATTTTAAACTGAAAATGGGTGGAAGATGTTCCCCCCCAGTAAGATTTTCCTCCGAACTGCCCATAGTCCAGAGAGACCATTACAAGAAATACTCAAATAACACATGACTCACCTGCCATCCAGGAAGGCCCATTTCCCCCGACAGGCCATCCTTGCCCGGGGGTCCGGGCAGCCCCTGCTTGCCACGGCGGCCCCGCTTGCCGGTGTCTCCCTTGTCGCCCTGGAATAAGCAGGCGAGCAGTGTTAGTGACTGCAGTCCACTTGAGTGGCGGGGCTGAGTAGCTGCGCCCGCAGCACTCACCTTCACGACGACCACCTCGCCGTCCACGGCTGTCACCGGCCCCGGCAGCCCCCGTTCGCCGCGCTCGCCCTTGAGGCCCGGCGGGCCGAGAGGTCCAGGGATCCCCGCTTCACCCTTCTCTCCGGCCGGGCCCTGCACACCGTTGATGCCCGGCATCCCCGACTGCCCCCGGTCGCCGACGTCGCCCTTCTCGCCCTTGATGCCCTGCTCGCCCTTCTCCCCCTGCGGCCCGGGCAGAGACGAGGTCTCCCCTGAAACCACACACGGAGACATGAACTTCCTTCGGCCCACGTCACGGAGCGATGAACTGGCGAGTGGGTGGGGATACGAACCCAGTACGAGGGAGGGCCCGCCGCCGAGGAACTTGGCCTCCTCCGGGTTATAGACGGCCACGCCGGGCGGCCCTGGCGGGCCTGGGCTGCCGGCTACTCCGGGATCGCCCTTGTCTCCCTTGGCGCCGCCGCGTCCGTTGTCGCCGGGGACGCCGGGCTGGCCGTCGATGCCGGGGGAGCCGGGCTCTCCCTTGAAGCCCTGCGGGCCCTGCGGCCCTTGGTGGCCGCGATCGCCCTTGGCACCCCTGGCGCCGACCTCGCCGCGGTCGCCCTTGGAGCCCTGCACGCCGCGCTCGCCCTTGGAACCCGTGTGGCCGGAGGCCCCGGGCTCGCCCTTGGGTCCGGGGCTGCCCGGTCGGCCGATGGACGCGCCGAAGCCGCCGCCGAGCACCGAGTCCTGTCAACGATCCAACGGTTAGCGCCTGTCGGGCAGGCAACGCGAGCTGCGCCCCGGGCCCTGGGCCGCAGGCGGCCTGGCGGCAGGCGGCCTGGCGGCGGCCTTGTCAGGCAGCGGTGGGCCTCAGGCACTCGTTCGCACTTGACACGTCAGCTCTGTCATACCTTCAGCACCGAGCGTGAGTTCCAGCTCGGCTGGGAGCGGCGGCATGGGGTGGATAAGGATAGGATGAGTTAGTACATGCATGCCGACGGCGAGCGTTAGTGAGGCGGGTGTCCCGGCGGGTGTCCCGGCGGCATACTCACGTCGTATCCGTTGGGCTCTGACTTGCCCGGAGGCCCCGGCGGCCCCGGCGGTCCTTGTGTCCCCGGCGTCCCGTCGCGGCCCGGCTCCCCTGGAGGACCAACCACGGAAACGTCAGTCCGTGAGACTTCATGTCGCACTGCTGCCGCTTCCCCGCATACTCACCCTTCGGGCCCTGGATGCCCTCGGGTCCCGTCGCCCCGATGTCGCCCCGGTCGCCCTTGTCGCCCCGCGGCCCGTGAGCGCCCCGTTCTCCAGGAGGTCCGGGCAGGCCCTGGGGAGAGAGAGAGAGAGAGAGAGAGATTTGATTCGATTTGATTTATTTCTCCTTTGTTACTACTTAACAGGACTAAAAAATGCTAAAGCAGTACCAATTCACAGATTGGTTATCAACACAGTTCAGTTAAACAACAAAAATAATGCGGTGTGCAAACAAAACAAAAAAAAAACAAGAGAGAGAGAGAGAGGTCAGCGCGGCTCCACACACGGACTCTGATTCGGACGCGCTTCCTCGCCGACTTACCGAGACCCCGGGGACGCCCGGCGCGCCGTCGACTCCAGACTGCCCTGGAGGGCCGGGGATCAGGTCCAGGTTCATGGAGCCCAGGATGGACGTGAGGTTGCAGGAGCACGTGCCCGGCGGCCCCTGCGGACCCTGCTGGCCGGCCCCGAACATCTGGAGGGAAAGGGAGCACACCTATGTCACCCGGCTCTCGGCAGAACGCATAGTTGTCGTCGGCTCCTCTCCTCCCTTTACCTGGTTCGGCCTGTATCCCCGCTGCAAGCGGCACGGGTGAGAAAGCACAACAAACGTCAGCACCCAGGTCAAGCGACACCGAACCTTTTTCGCAAAGCTGGGCCGCTACAGGTTCGGGGTCCGGAAGTATTTTTGAAATATTGGAAATATTTGGACCCCGAATCTCTACGACAGCAAGGGACAACCTGCTGTCGGGTCAGACTTACCCCTTCATCGGTCGGGAAGGCGTCGCCGCTGCCGTAGAACGCCCCGGGCGGTCCTGGCGGCCCCGGCGGTCCCGGTGGGCCCCGCAGAGACTCCCCGGGCGGCCCCTGCGACACAAGACTCCGTCACACACACGCACACACACACACGCCGCACAGAACGGCACACAGTCTAGCCGAAATGCTTACCCGCAGACCTCGGTCACCCTTGTCTCCCTTGAGCCCTCGCATCCCGCCGAAATCTGCACGAGACATGAAAGAAGGTTGCCGATTACCGATTACAGAGCCGCTAGTGCTGAGTAAGACGACTAGCGTCATGCCGTATCTCACCATCGGGGCCGGGAGGCGGCGGCGGGAAGGGCGGCATGCCCTCCAGTCCTTTGCCGTCGGCCGTGTCCTGGTCCACCTGCAACACGACAGACACGCGGGCATTAGCGCCTTGCTCTGGCGCCCGGGGCGCGGGGTAGCGCCGCGTGCCGCGCCGCCACTGCCGCGAGGAGTAGCGACGCGGAGCGAAGCGGGGAAGGCCAAGGCAGCCTGGGCGGCCGCAGGGCGACAGCCAGGGCACGCCAGGCACCGACATTGCTTTAGCAGGTTGTAAAGTAAGGCACAGAACACAGCAGAGTTTCGATAGACAAAGTAGTTCGTAGACCGTGTTAGGTAGACAATGATGACGGTTAGTAGTAGGCGGTGAGACCCTGAACACAGCAGCACATGCGAAGGGATGCGACAGCCGTCAGCACCGTGAAAAGTAAAATGTCCAGCACCTCAGAATAAACACATCGACAGACACAGTGCCAGTGGCACCAGACACTGGAGAGACAGTGGTTAGTAGGTTAGCACATGACACCCGTAGCCACAGCATGCGACACGCACCGCCACCGCCCGCCCTCGCCCGCACTTACGTCGCCGTCTAGCAGTATGGCGTGTCCTGTGAGGAGAGAATCATCGCCGCTCCCATCGAATTCCTGCCGAAACAGAAAACAAGAGGTCAGCGCGGGTCACAATTATACGCGCGTATTGCGACATATTGCGCGACCGGAAAGATGTCCGGCGCACCAGCTGTACCAAATAGCCACATAACCAGAGCGAGAGAGAGATAGCAAAAGCGTGGGGGCGTGCCGTTCCAAGCGGCAGTTCTCATTCCGCTGGAACAAGCGAAGGGAATGCCAAGCAGGTAGGGAGCTGGAAGCTCTGCACTGATAGCCGGCTGCCCCCCCCCCCCCCCCCCCAATCCTTACTCTTTTCGACGTAAAAGCCGTTCTTTCTGCGTTCTCGTGGTACGATTTTATTGTCAACCGCGGCGGAACCACGTAAGACAAGCCGTACTCTGTGGGGCGCGGCGGCGGCAGCGCTGCGCTGTGCGGCCGACGGCATCACTATGCATATTCACACTCCAATAAATATGCGGTGCACAGGGAAAGAGAGAGAGAGAGAGAGAGAGAGAGAGAGAGAGAGAGAGAGAGAGAGAGAGAGAGACCTAGCGGCGACACCGACGGCGCAAGGTGAAAGTGGTGGGGGAGGAAGTGAGAAAGGAAGGGTGTGTCTTCATCTGCGTCACACACAAGCATATACGAGCTTGTCAACCTGAATTCCCCCCACCCCGCCTCCCCCTCCCACACACTCACCCCCTTCCTCTCCATTCCCCTTTGTTCTCCGCGCGATGAGCTCATCTGGAGCAGCTGATGAGTACGCTTTACACCCCCGCTCTCAGCTCCCCCGCCCCGACCTCCCATTCCTCGCCTCTCCCTCTCTCTCTCTTTCTGCCCCGCAACCACCCACACTCTCTGCATCTATCCTTCTTTTCCTTACTCTCTCCAGTTCCGATCGGCTTTCGCGAAGGAGCTCTCTCTCTCTCTCTCTCGCTCGCGCGCACGATTGCTGCAGAAAGTTTGAGAATAAAAATACACGGAGGCGGCGAAGAGTGCGGCGGGAAGCGCATAGCGCGGCGGGTCCGCGGGGGGTCCGGACTTTTAAACTCCGCGGGGGGCGGCGGCCGACTAGTCGCTCGGCAGCGTTATCAGCACGGCCCAGCAGTCGGAGGGGGAAGGGCCCGAGGGCCACGCGCCGCACGCGCTCCCTTCAATAACACCAATATCACTACACCGCCGCTACACAGCACGAGGTGTAAGCGGGGCGGCGGAGCCGGCAGAGCCAACACCGGCAATCCCGCGACGAGACGAGACGCGACGACTTCCTTTTGTAGTTGAACTGCCTCTCTGCATAGCGCGGGCGGTGCGGGATGGGACTGGTGTGTGAGGCGTGGGGGGGGGGGGGGGGGGGGGGCGTCCCGGCACCGCTGTCGGGGGGGTGTCCCGGAGCTCCGCAGGGACTCGCAAGGACCCGCAGGGGCCCGCAGGGGCCCGCAGGGCTAAACTCCAGGAGGTACGACAGCAGCGCAGTACACGAAAAGTGGAAGCGAGTGACGACTGTCCCGCCTGAATAGCTCCTGCTCCACCCCGCCCCCGCGTGCCCCGCCCCCGGAGCCGCCCTCGTCGCCGGAAGGAAGGTTGGGAGTTTCTCGGGAATACTATTCCAAAGTGTCGTGGCGACGACGACGATGCCGCCCACGCGAAATTGAAGAAAAAAGAAACGCGCGCGGATATACGTGAATGCTGAGGGGATAGAGTTCTGCGATCGGGTCACTACCTAACCTATCCACCACCTCAACACGGGGCAGTGATGGGGGAACGGCAGCAAGCACACATGCAGAGCGACAGGTTAGGCAGGCAACGAGGAGAGAGGGGCGCTCCTCCACCACGGAGTCACTCCAGGGAAGTCACTCCAGGGAAGTCACTCCTGGGAAGTCACTCCAGGGAGACGCTCCAGGGAGACACTCCACGGAGACACTCCACGGAGACACTCCACGGAGTCACTCCACTCACTGCGCTACTCACGTTGAGCGCCGGCGTCGTCGCCGACTCCTCCGGCTCGCCCGAACCACTAAACTGAAAGCACACAAGGCGCCGCGGCGCCACACGGCGCATCGGCAAATGTTATTGAGGCAATCACAAGTCACTGATGATGATGATGGTGGTGATGACGGCGGCGACGGGCACGCGCCGCGGCAGCCGCGCAGCCACCTGTAAACAGCAGACCGCCGACGTTGGGGGGCCGCTACCCCCACACGTGGGACACCCGGCAGCAGCTGCCGTGACAAGGGCGCGCCTGCAGCCGGCCTGCCGCGCCGTGTCATGCGTCGTGTCGTCTCACTCGTTCCTGTGTGACAGATCGTCGTCCCGGCTGAAATGACAGAGAGGGAGCGAGAGAGCGAGAGAGAGAGAAAGAGAGAGAGAAAGGGAGAGAGAGAGAGATGGGGGTCGCAGCAGCAGGGTGCAACAGCGGTATCAATTTGTGCGCGGCGGGTTTTGCGAGCGGGCGCCGCCGCCGCGCGGCAAAAGGGCCATCAGGCGCATCCATCGAGTGAGAGGGAGAGAAGGAGAGAGACAGAGAGTGGTAACGCCCGTCCGAGCCCGGGTCATTCCTGACCTCGGCCCGGCCGTCTCGCCCGTCACCGACACTTCATACGCAGCAGAAGCAGAAGCAGACCGCACCGCCGCGCCGCCGCCGTCCCCGCAGCTGCCGCAGCGCAGACAATGAAAAGGGGAAAAAAATTGCGGGGGGACTTGTTTTTTTTTTGTCAGTGTCATTCCGCGCGTTCAGATATTAAAAGTGACGTGCAAAAGGGGGAAGCGGAGGAGGAGGCGAGTGAGGAGGCGGGGAGGGGGGAGGGGGCGGACCACAGCAGAGCGCCAAGCGGTTGCTTCTACATAAAATCACGCTGACAGCGGAAAATATGAGAACGAGTATTCAGGCAACCAAGGGGGGGGGGAAGGGGGGGGGGGGGAGCTCCACGGATGAGGCGCTGATGCGAGCATTGGCTGCGATTTGACTGCAAATGCGCCGGGCGAGCGGATATTCGGTATGCTATACGGGAGAGTTTTTCACTGCAGTTCACTTTGCGGGGGAAGAAAGTTTAGAGGGGAAGGGGGGCGTATGTTGTTCAAACATGCCGAGGTGTGGTGCGGTGGGCTAAACGTCGGCGTCCAAAAATAGCCGAGACTAGATGAGAGGAGCGGAGAGGCGGTGAGATAGCGTGTGTATACGACCGAGCCGCGGCCGCGACCCCTGGAGTCCGCCGCGCAGCCCAGAGACGAATCCGGACCCGCGGGTGCGGTTTCTAGTCCCGAAATTTTTACATAAATTTGCGGAAAAAAATCCAGCAAATTTTCAGAAAAAGAACTTTCAATGAATATGCAATTTTTGGGAAATTTGTGACATTTTCTGAAAATTGTGTGGATTTCCCTTCGAAAATTTCCTCGAAAATTTTGGAACTAGAAACCCTAACCGCGGGCCCTTCAGGACGCAGCCGCGCAACGTAAACACGTTATTCAACCAGGTTTTCGTCAAGTGAGCGGCACTACACGGCGCGAACACGGGAGGGGCGGCGCGGTATATCGCGGCAGGCGCGGGGTGTGTTCCCGCCGGCCCCGTCCGCGTGTCCTGCAGCCCAGCTGGTCGATAAGAAGTGGTCGCGGCGCGCGGATCAATTTACCGGGCGGTGTTTTGGGGCGGCGCGGCCGCGGCGGACCGGTCCCACGGGGCCGTTCACAAACGCGGCGTAACGCGTACGTAACGCCCCGTGTTTACACGCGGACACGTCGTGCTTCAACACCTATTTCTATAAAATAAAATATTTTTTGGTGGTGCGTGGGAGCGGGTTGGGAGGTCACTCGTCACCGGCCACGTCTCACAGTCGCAGCAGCCGCATGCGACGGGTCGTGCGACGTCAGCCGAGCTGTCGGTGTTTAGCAAAACTGTCCGTCACGAGAAATAATACCCGGTGCGCTCCCGTCATCGGCGGCGGCGGCGGCGGCGGCCGGGCCGCTTCGGAAACAAAGAGAGCAGGCGATTGCTTTTGGGACGGGACACGGCGCGCTGTTTTGCCCAAATTAATTGGCGTGGCTCCGATGGCTCGCACGTTATATTTTTTTCTGTCCGCCCCGCCGCTCTCCAGTTATTTTCACAAAGGGAATTGTAGGATGGGATTCGGTAACGCGCGGGCGTGCGGCACGGCATGCGACGCGCCCCGCGTACAGCGGCCAGGTAACGGAGACGGTCACGCCTCCCATTCCCACGTCCATTTCAGGAATTCACTTTCTGTCTGATCTGGTCGTAAAAAAGGAGCAGCGGCGGCAGCGGCAATAATCATATTTGTTTCTTCTTTTCGGTGTTCTCATGCAGAGAATCCCTAATCGAAATCAGAAGTGGCGGCCGGTAGCCGGGGAGCAGCCGTGCGGGGACGGGGACCATGATGGGGACAGGGCTCGGCGACAACAACAGAACAGGAGGGACAGAGACAGCGATAGCATCGAAGGGAGCGCGAGCGGCGGGCCCTCTGCGGCTAGGGCTCCGTGCCTCCCGCCTCGGTTCCAGGAACTCCCCTGCCACCGCCGCCGCTGCCTCCAGCTCCAGCTGACCTCGGCTCCGTCGTTGTGTAGTCTTGAACAGAACAATAAGCCAAACAGTTGCTCCCTTTGCGCGGGACGGGCGTCTGTATGCACCTGTCCAGGCCAGGTCCCCCACGGGGCGGCGGCCGCGGGCCTGCAGGATGCGCGTTACGTTATGGGCCACTCGGCCGCTGCATAGCGATGCACCGGGCTGTAGACCTCCCGCACACACGGCACACACACACACACACGAACACACACACACACACACACACACACACACACACACCGAGCGTGCCGGAAGCGGACGACGACGCCCGTGTGCCACAGCCACGCGTCTGGGGCCGAGGATGTCTGAAGGGCCTAAGTGCGTCACGGCGGCCGAGCGGAGCCGAGCCGAGCCACGCCCCCAGCGGGCGCCACCGAGGCCCAGCCCAGGCGGCGGCGCCCAGCGGCCAGGCCCTGCATCAGGGCCCTACAGCGGGGCTGGCCCAGGGCCGGCCGAAGGCCCTACGGTTCTGCCGGCGGCGGCGGCCTGTGTGGGTGCAGCAGGCAATTAAACGCGGGGAACGACTTCATTAAAGGGCCGACCCCGGCCGGGGCCCTGCCGAGCCCCTGCGGGCCCAGGGCCCCGCTGGGCGGGCGGCGCACGCACGCACCTCGGGACACGGACACGTCCTGCAGGACCCGGCCCACTCGGGGTATCGGCGCACTCTGTCAACGACAGTGCGCGGCACCGGACGGGGCAGGGCAGACGGGGCCGCGGGCACGGCGGCGGGGCCTGACGGAGCCTGGGGAGGGGTGTAGACGGACAGGGGCGGCGCGGGACTGACCCATTAGCGCCGTGTAGCGCCACTCCCGATGGCCACGGCCGCGCCCCCACCTTCCCGACTCCACCTTTCAAATCTTCCGGACGAGGCAGGGCAGGACTCCGAGCCGGCGCGCGGCAGCGTACGACGACGGACCGAGGCGGCGCGGGTTCGAACACCGACTCCAACGATTTTTCGGTGTGGACGTGCGCCGCGGCGGCCGGCGGACCCCCGCCGCCGTCCTGGCCCGCGGATTTCGCCTTGTTGCGCGTTAACGCCGTAAATAGCCGAGTTGTTGGCCCCCGCGGGGTGGGGCGGCAGCAGCGGCGGCGGCGGCGGCCGGCTGCCCGTCTGCCCGTCTGTCTGATCCACGCTGTTGCACTCGGATCGGGCGGGGGGCCCCACAGCGCCACATGGCGGGAGCGCTGTAACACCAGCGCTTCAGAGCGGGGAGGAGGAGCAGGGGACACGCGCACGGAGAACACCGCCGCCTGCCCTCGTTCACACCCCGCCTAAGTCAGGCGCGCTCTGCGTCGTCGCCGCCGTGTCGCACACATGCTGCGAATGTTAGATGGGAGGAGGGAGGGTGGGGGGGGGGGGGGGGGAGGCAATCCGCTTGTGCAGCCCGCAGAGTATGTGCAGCCGTTAGTGAATCTGGAATGAAGCGCGGAGATCGCAGTGCCGAGGCTGAGGCCTGGCTGGGCAGCAGCGGCGGGGACTTCCCCGTGGGGCCGGCGGGGGCGGTCGGTACACCACGCACACACACACACGCACACACACACACACACACACACACACACACTGTCAGCAGCACTCCGTCGAGCCGCTGGGGACAGTGATCCACTTGGTGAGCAGCGCAGTCAGAGCAGCGGCGGCGGCAGCGCTGGTCCCCGCGCCGCGCCGTGAGTGCGCTGCCGAGGCCGCGGGAGCAGCGGCTGCGGTGCGGCGCCGTGCGGCGTGCCGTGCGGGACCCGGCTGCCGTGATGTGATTGAGTTTCGTGCGGAGCCACTCGCTGGCTCTGGCCGCCTGTATAAGAGAATGGGATGGGACAGGACTTTGCTGCTGCTGCTGCTGCTGCTGTTACTACTGCTGTTCGGGGGTCTAAAAGTCCGGAACGGAACGGAACGGAACGTGTCTTTATGACGGACCCAAAGTTTCCTCAGCAGGAGCGGCGGCGGCGGCGCGGCAGCTCTCCGGGGCTATCGTTGTTGCTGCAACTAAGACCGGCGCTCTTTCTTACTGCGCACTGCCATCCGCTCCCGGTCCCCGCCGGGTCCCCGCCGGGTCCCCGCCGCGCCCTCCCTCCCTTCCGGCCCGGGACTCATTGCGAACGGCCGGAGCCGGCGCCGAGGATATCACAAGGCGCTTTATGAAAATTACACAGACTGTCGTGGCCGGGCCGGCGGTGCGGTGCCTCCCTCCCTCCCTCCTCCTCCCCCCCCCTCCCATTGTCCCGCCCTCCCAATAACACGACGCGTACGTAAATGCGTTTGTCGACCGCACGACTGTCTGTGCCGGCGCTGAGCAGCGCTGAGCTGGCGGGGCGCTGCACGGCTGGCGACGCGACGCTCGGCCCAAACCAATGCCGACAAATTGCCTCTAATAGCTTCATCTCGTGCCGTCGGTGCGGGGGGGTTTCTTATGCTTGGAGAGGGGAGGGGGGGGGGGCGGACACGGGGTGTTCACCTCGAAACCGCGTCGGTGGTGGCAGCGGGTGCAGTGCGTCGGCAGCACAAAAAAAAAGAAAAAAAAAACAAAATTGAATTTTTGAAATTTTTCGTAAAGCTTGTCAACGTTAACTGTTTCTATTTTAAAAACGAACCCTGCGTTTTTCGATTTTTCTTGAATTGTTCTCGAGGTACCTCTCAAAAGTATGCGTCCTCTTGAAGCTGGATTTGCGTGTAAATCTCGGAATGTTTCAGAATTTGTCAAGTCGTACTGTCCCACCCCTCATTTGCATCAAAACTCTGCCCGGATATGCATTGTCCCACACTGCCCGCGCTTGCAGGGGTTCGAGCCTCGCCTTTGTATGTGTGTGTGTGAGACCTGCCACGCCGGGACCTGCCTCACCCGCACGAGGGGTCTTTTCAGTTAGATATATGTCGCCATTACGCGGGGCTTAGGTGGCTGATCTCTGCCTTATTGTGTCCCGCGCTGTTGTTGCTGCTGCGGCAGCAGCAGCGGCGCCGCGCGTTCCGCGAGACAAAAAAAAAACGTAGACGGGAATCACTTGCGGAACCGCACGGATTACTACAACACGCTGGCTGCGAGAGGCGGCGGTGGTCGCGAGGTGTCGAGGCCCCCTAAAACGTTTACCTTACAGCCATAAATGAATTATCGGTCCGACGACTGACTTCACAACGTACACACACACACACACACACACACACACACACACTCCTCGGACGAGGGCGCTGTGAGAACGCCTCTGCATCTACGGTGGGGGCAGTGGCTGCGGCTGCCGCTGGGAGCCCTGTCGGAGCCGCCGGAGCCGGGCCCGCCGTCCCGTGGTCCCGTGGTCCCGTGTCCGGGCGGGTGACCGCGCCGTGATTGGGGCCCGGATCAGATAACGTCCCGGAGTGCACTCCCTGCCCGGACCCACGCCACGACAAGTCACCGAGCTCCTCCGGTGTCCTCCGGTGTCCGCCCACTCCTCTGCCGGAGCAGCGGCTGCCCGGAGTGGCGGCGGCGGCACCCGCCGCTGCACAGGCGCACGCCGCAAGCCGGAGTAGACTAGGGTTTCCATTCCCGAAATATCCAAAGAAATTTTCTGAGATAATACGGATTTTTTTTAGCGAAAATTTCCTTGAAGTTTCCGGAGCTGGAGGCCCTCTTAGAGTGTACACAGCCGGCACCACATTGCGGCACACACCTCGCCGCGCGCAACACGACGGCCTCCTTAGGCGCGCATTTGTTGTCGTCCGGAGGCCGTCCGAGCCCCGTCCATCCTGTCCTGTCACACCGCGAGGCGTCTGGAGTGGAGCGGCCCGTGGCCGTGCTGCGGGAGACCCCCCGGTCACTGCCTGAGTGAGGGCGCCCCGACGCACCCGGCCCCGGCCCTCATCACAGACGGGGCGTCGCTGCATCCGGCGCATCCCGGCGCAGCCTAGCACCTAGCACAGCCGCGAGGCGCCGGCGGGGTAGGCAGCCACGGCCGGCGCACGCGGCCGTGTCGTGCGGGCCGGCCTACCCGGGCGCTGGCAGGCGGCGCTGCGTCCCCGTGAGGGCCGCCGCCGGCCGCTAATCGCTCTATTCTGGCAGGGCGTAACCACAGGGCAGCGCCGGCCGCGACCTCTGCCCCGCGCCGCGGCCGGGGGAGGCCGAGGCCAGAGGGGCGAGCCCAGGGGGCCGTGGGGCGCACCGGGCCGTGTGCGCTGATTGTGGACTGGGGACGGAAAATAATAATAATTAGTCGGCACAACTGATTTGTCATCGTTGATTTTGAGGCAAATGCGAAGTTCAAACGCGCCGCGCCCGCAGGCCTGCATCCGCCCTGCTCAGTGTATTGCCAACTGTCCAAACGTTCGTCTCGTATGGGCCGCGCGTCGTCCGGGAAGGAGACCTTGTTTGAACGCCGTGTGTTCCCCTGTGGAGAAGTTGCCGGGCGTGCGAGTGCGGGGGAGCAGGGGACACACAGGCACACGGACACACACGCACACACAGGCACACACACGCACACACACACACCACACGAGCACACGGGCAAACAGAACGGAGTCGAGCGGTCCTTCGTCACCGCCCGCTCGAGTGGAACAGGCCAAGGACGGAGGAGGAGCAACAGTTTGCGGGAACACGGCCCACACGCTATGGGGGCTCCTAGCCCACGTCCGCCGCCGGAGGGAATAATAGATAAAACAGCCAGGCGTTATTCTTACTCCAATTTGTCGAGACGGACGCGCATAGGCGGCACGAAAGAGGCAAACCGAGAGGCAAAGCCGGCAGACAGAGCCGCGCAAGCTCACCCACCGCTGCCGGCCGGGGCGCCCAACATTTCATTTTTCACGCGCGGCTAAATGTCCGGAGTAATTACCGAAAGGGCACCCCGGGCGGGAATACCGCCGAAGTGGGCGTCGAAAAAGGGCGCCGCGGTCCGGCAGCGGCAGGCAGGCAGGCCAGAGGATGCTGCGGCCTCAACTATCCTACAGCAACACGGCCAATGTCCGGAGCAGCCCGCCCGGGGCCTCCCGAACAGAGCCGAAGCCCCCCCGGGCACCCGGGCCCCCGGGGACCGACACGGGCGGCCTAGCAGCGCCTGCTGACCGCCGCAGAAGAGAGAAAGGGGGGAAATAAAAAGTTCCGGCCCCTCCGATAAATAAAGAAATAAAGCAAAGAGAACTCACTCTGCTCCGCACGTTTAACTTTTACCACCTCCCCTGCTTTTCCCACCCTCCCCGCCGCGCTTGAGCCGCAGGTCGTGGGAGTGGCCCCTGATTATGCGGCTCGGACAAGTCCCGCGGCCCTGTGCAGGGAGGGGGAGGGGGGCAGCGTGGGCCGACTGTCGGCCAACACAAACTGGCAGGTCGCGTCCGGAATATGGGGTCGGAACGACACCCGGAGCGATCCTGGAGGAGGTGGGGAAAGGGAAGGTTCTACACTGCGGGCTCAGACTCCAAGTCAGGGCGCGGGAAGGTAGGGTCATCCCGCCCACGGGCGCGCAGGGCAGGGCGACTTGTTGCGCCGACACACGGCCACACGGCCCACTGACGAATATTGAAATATTCCGCGAGCACGCATCGGACTTTCAGGCTTCCGAATATTTTTGCGGGGGCCCGTAAAGCATCGGCTGACAAGCTGAGAGGGGGTCGGTTTGGGGCGCGGGCGCGGCGGACCACTGGGGGACGGATACGGCGGGCGGGAGCCGCAGGGAAAGGGAAGGACGACGGGACGCGGCTGCCCGCTCCAGCCAGCTCCAGCGCTGGAGAGGAGCTGGAGAAATGGTTACCCCCTCGCCACACCTAGCGGGCTTTGTATTGGGGCTGTCAACACGCGGCGGCCGCCACGACACACACACACACACATCCTCACGGCGTGCACACAAGCCGGACAGGAAAGAATAGAAGAAGCGAGCCGGGTGCGTCGCCTCCAGCAAGCCTCCAGCAGCGCCCTGGCCGGCCTAATGCCTACGGCCGGCGCTGCTGCAGCGTGCACAGCAGACGACAGACGGCCGCATTGTCTGGCCGTGTGAGAAAGGCGGCGGGGGAGAGAGAGAGAGAGAGAGAGAGAGAGAGGGGGGGGGGAGGGCGTTAATGAAGAGACCGCGGTGGCCGGCAGTGCGCACGGCGTTACACGTGTACTGCTGCCGCGCGCGCGGACTGATCCGGGCAGAAGGACAGCGAGGATGGGGGAGGCGGGGGTGGCAGCAGCAGCAGCAGCAGCAGCACCACGGGGGGGCGGACGGTGGAGAGCGGCGTCCCGGAGAGGTTGTCGCTGTCGGGGAAGAAGACGGGGGCCGCGGCCGGCCGCAGAGCACCGCAGGGCACCGCAGGGCACCGCAGGGCTGCAAGCCGCCGTGCCGTCCTCGTCGCCGCCTTCCCCGACGAATAAATCATTACCGCGTCCGTGGCGGCAGCGGCAGCGGCGGCTGCGGCCACTGGAACACGGAATTGCTCTCTCTCTCTCTGTCCCTCTCTGTCTGTCTCTCTATCCCCCTCGCTCTCCGCGGCCGCACCGCATGCCGGCCGTGATGGGAAACGCGCGGAGACAATACTCGCTCATTTGCACCTGGCCGCGCCTCGCCTCGCCTCGCCGCGCGCACATCTGAAAAGGCCCTTTTGAGTAGTATATGGGAAATCGGCCGTCTGGCGACGCGACTGCGGCGGAGGGGACGAGGGAGAGAGCAGAGAGAGAGAGAGAGAGAGAGAGAGAGAGAGAGAGAGAGAGAGAGAGAAAGAGGGGCGGGCGGAGGGGAGCAAGGGGGCGTGCATGTATTGATTCGAGATTACGATTATTATTATTTCGTTTGTTTTCTCTGAAGATAGAAGCGGCGACGCGAATGGTAATGAGAAGGCGGAGTGCGGAGAGCGAGAGAGATGGAGAAAAAGGGAGAGAGCATTGGCAGCAAGGGAAATCCATTTTTGGAATTAAGTTTCGACTTATATTTCGAACTAATAGGTATCTTATGTAGGTTTGGAATTTGCAGGGGCCCGTTGCCACTGCACTGACAACGCTGCTGCCTCCGCCGCCTCCGCCGCCCCACCGCCACGCCCACCGAACCACCGACGCGTGCCATCATCGCTACCGCCGGTGTGATGGCGGTTTGTGTGTGTGCGTCTGTGTGTGTGTGTGTGTGTGCGTTGCTTTGCGGACGCGGAAAACGCATGGGGAGAAAGCGCGGGCGGCGGCGGGCCCGCGAGAACACAAGAAATAATTGGAGGACGGTCGCGGGGTTCGTCCTCTGGCATGGCCGACATGACATGGGGGGCGCACGGGCGGGCAAAGGCGGGCAAAGGCAGCCAGAGGCAGCCTGCAGCGGAGCGAGTGGAGGCAGAAGGGGTTCGGCGCGTGGCGCGGGGCGGGACGGGCACAGGTCGTCAGGAGTACGGAACGGCAGCAGCCGCGACGCCCGTCGTACGCCCGTGCTCGCTGTGGAGACCTGCGCTGGGCCCTCGTGGCCGGCGTGCACACGCAGGGCGACGGGACGGGCACTTGTACCAAGCACCCACCAGGTACACGGGCGGGGCCGGCGGGGCCGGCGGGGCCAACATTGTATGCGTGTGCCCCCGCCAGGCCCAGCCGGGCCAGCCGGGCCCCACCCACGGACACGCAGGGCACAAAGCGGGTGAAATATGTGGCCAAACCGGAGCGGCGCACGGCCGGGCGGCCGACTGCACTGCAGGCTGCGGCCCGGCGGCCCGCTGCGGCCGCTTCTGTAGGGCGGGCACACGACACACGGCACACGGCACGGGGCACCGCGCTCACCGCGCACCGCTACTGCAGCGGTCGCACAGTGCGGAGCACGCCGGGACGACGTACGCGCGGCTGTAAAAAAAAAAAGAGAGAAGAGGCCTCTCCGGGACGCGCTTCTGTGGTCGGCGGGTGTGCACGAAACACGTCACGCCAATGTCAGGTGCCCCCCCCCCCCCCCCCGGACAGCCACGGCGGCACAGAGCCGTCAGCAGTCAGTCCCCGCGGCGCAGCGCGGACCCCGTCTCGTAAAAGCCGTCGAAGACGCTGCTGGCCCTGAAATACGGCTGTCGGCGGGATATGTAACCCTACCGTGCCGGGCAGGTGCGGGGGCCTCAGGCCTGGACGGCAGCCCCGCAGGGCCGGCAAGGCGCAAGGAAAAACACGGAGAAAAATTACAAGTGGCCACGGCTAAATTTATGGTTGATTTTCAGACAGGCGAAAGCGGGCCCTGGTTGTGAGAGCTTGAAATTTTGTTGGGATATCTTATTTTTAGGCCCGCCAGCCAAACGATTGCTCGTTCATCGTGGTTTGGCAGTTTAGCAGTGCGGGGGACACAAGTATTCAAACCGAAATTTACTGCTTGCCTGAAAACCAACGCCAAAATAACTTGTGACCGCCAATGTAATTTCTCACCGTCACAACGCCGCCGTCCCGAGCCCCGTCGGCGCGTGGTCGTGGCCCAGGTCATGAACGTCCTCCGATGCCCGGACCATAAGAGGATAGGAAGCAGTCGCTGAGAGAAAGCAATGACACGGAAAGGATGGTGCCTTGTGGAGGAGGGAGCAATGAAACGCTGCCCATGCCGTGCTCGCCTCCGCCGGCCCCCGCCCGCCCCATCTCTCTGAGGTCCTTTTACGTTGTCATCATCAACCCTAAAGCCCTCCTGCCTGCCTACGCGGCACTCGGACCCTCCCATCCCGGAGGCCTCCTCCTCCGGTACCGTCCCGCCCCGTCCCCGGCCGGTACGGGGGTCTGCACTCCGATCGTTCATGATGCATACGAGTGGGCTGCGGCCGCTCCGGACCCGCGGGTTCCTATGGCCGCACAAGCACCAACCCTTTCCCTCACATGACCTTGGCCTAATTTTTTCCGCACAAACGCGCCTGCTGCTGATCACTACACGACGTCACGTGACGGTCATGTGACGTCACGACAACCCGCCGCCGCTGCTGTCGGTAACGCTAACGCCGGGTGTTAAGCGCTTCCCCGTCGCGCTATCCATTATTCACAGACGAGCTCAGCCAGTCCCGGCCGCGTCCCGGCGGCTCGGCTCGCCCACCGCACCGCAGACTGACCGACTGGGTACTAAATAAAAACTGGCACGGGATGGCCGTAATTGAGTAATGTCAAGAGAGAGAGGAGTGGTGCGGGACTGTCGGCGCGACGGCGGCGCGGCGGCTGCAAACAAATTAGTTAGACGGTCCTGCTCATAAGAAAAATGACAACAAAAACTCACTGAAACACCGATAAACGTGCGGCTAAACAAAGGAATTTTAAACAGTCAATGCAGCAATTACGGTGTTTACCTTAAGAAACGACAGCTAAATAAAATAATTTGTCTACGAGGCAAGCTACCACATACATTACATGGAGAACTACGCTCTACTACGTGCAAACAAGATGCGCCGGGCGCTCACAGGAGAAAAAGATGATTAGTTGTCACAATAAACTTTTTAGCTAATCTTGAGACAAACCCGAAATTTAGTTACAAGAACAGCCTTTGGATTTCGTTGGGGCAACGAATTCGTTTGCCCCATCGAATTCTCAGGCCGCGTTGCTCAAGCCTCGCGCTTGTCCCAAGACGAACCAAAACAATTGGTTGTGCCAACGAGTTTCTGGACTCACCTGGTAGTTGGTGTCGCAGGACACCTCCGCCACGCCGGGCAGCCCGTACAGCTTGAGCTCCTGCAGCGATCCCTTAGCAAAGAGGACGATCCACAGGGTGAGCCAGGGTCTGCACCAGGGCCTCATGGACATGGGCCTCATGGTCGTGTGCGTGCGCGCGCGCCTCGCATGGTACGGTCAGTCAGGGCCTACTGCGGCGTGGGACGACAAACCCTTTGTAACGTCACTTCTGTGCGTCCATTGTCGGGGGGAGAGTGAGTGAGTGAAATGAGCTCCGGTAGGAGCGGAGGGCCCGGTCCGGACGTCCCCGCACTCTCGGAGAACTTATTCGCCCCACTATCTGAGACGGACGTGGGTGAGGGCCGGCCGGGAAGCCCTCGTGTGTCATGTGTGTGCTCGTGCCGCGGCGACGTCTGGTTCAGGATTTTGTGGCGTATGCGGACGCCGCCGCCGGTCGACATGTCGCATTTCTAGCGGTTTATCCGCCACCTTCGCGTCGACCGCCCTCCCCCGCACTCACCGCAGCAGTGCTGGGAGGATGAATCGCTCTCATAACTGTGCACCTGCATGCATGACGGCGCCGGAGAGGGAGGAGGAGAGGGAGCGGAGAGAGAGAGAGAGAGAGAGAGAGAGAGAGAGAGAGAGAAGGAGAGAGCACAGCGGAGGAGAGAGGAGAGGCAGGGGAGGAGAGGAGAGGAGATTACGACCGTCCTGCGCCGGTGCCGCGTCGCGATTTCTCATATCGCCCGGATTATCATGCGGCCCAGTTCCCGAAAACGGGCGCACATAAGTGATTCCAATGCATGATAATGCGTAGTGCATGCGCTGAATATGTGTCAGCGCCGGCTGCGGGCCGCTGCGGTGGGCTGCGGCGGGCTGCGCGCATCGCGGCGCCCTACACTGCTGCAGTGCGCTGCCAGAGCGGCCCGGCCGCCGCCCACCCGTCCGGAGTAATCCGAATAACGATTAAGAGAATAAGAGAGCGGTGACCGGACGCGGCGGGCCTCGGAGGGCCGCGGCCTTGGAGCCGCCAAACACGACCCGGGCGCCTTGCTTATCGGAGCGGGGCTGATAAAAATTAAATAACACTCCAGCGAGAGACACTCGGAGAGAAATCAACGTCATAAAAGGGACGGGATCTCTTATGGCTTTTAACAGCCTCCGCATGACAGAGAGCGCCGCACCGGAGCAGAGAGACAGACAGAGAATGAGACAGATAGAATCCTTTCCGGAGCGGAAAGCGCGAGTCGCAAGCACGGCGCCGCGTGATCGAACGGACCCCCCGCTGTAGTTACAACACAGTGGGTTCCGGAGGTTCTGGACGGTGCACTTGATGACCACCAGGACGACAACACAGTTCGCAGGGCTTGGGGAGTGCCTGCCGGAATAACAGACGTCCCCGCGGAGGAGCAGGGCCCGCGAGAGGTAAGGAGCACGGCGCCGGGGGCGGCCGGGGGCGGCCGAGGGCGGCCGGGGGCGGCCCAGGACGGCCGGGGGCGGCCGGGAGCGGCCGGGGGCGGGGCACGCGAACAGTCCGCTCCCCCGCGCCGCGACTTGAATACGTAACTTTCCGGCCGCGCGCGAGATTTCCACCGGCGGCGACGCAGTATTCTACAGTTCCCCGCCGCGCGGCGCCCGACGACGCCCGGCGCCTTGTGGGAATATAAAACCGGACAAGGCGGCAAAGCCGATGCAAAGCCAATATTTAGAAGAGGGCGGTGCTAACAGGGAGGGGAAATAAAGACCTTGCTCCGTTTGCGTTTGGGCGACGAGGAGGGGAGGGGAGGACGGCGGAGAGGGGAGGGGAGGAAGGGCGACAGGGAGGGGAGGAGGGAGGCGGCTGCCTCCCTGCGGCAGAGAATGTTTCCCGGAAGGTGGCCAGCTTACATGCCGCCTTACACGCGGTAGTAAAAATTCAAATTTGCCGCCAGAGCAACACCGCTGGGACACAGCGCCGGACACCGCGCAGCGCGCCGGCTGGGTGTGGCGCGGTGTGACGTCCGTGCGGCGCGGAGGCGGAACGGGGCAGAGAGAGGAGGGCATCGATTAAAACGGGGAGTATACGAGCGTGATGAGTGCCTTCTATGCCTGCAGGGCGTATGCGCAGGTAAAGTGAGGGGGGGGGGGGGGGGGGTAGTGGCCACCCACGGGTCGGGTGGAGAGGAGAGACGGCGAGGCCGGAGCTGCCAGCGCGCTGCGCTCTGCTCCGCTCCGAGAGCGACTCTCTCCTCTGGGAGGGCAGGCAGGCTGCGGAGGGCTGCTGTGCTGCGCCAACGGGGATCAAGCTGCGGAAGCAGAGCGGTCGGGGTCGCCGGAAACCGTCTCCCAGCAGCGATTTTAATAAAACCCGACGACGAACGTCTCCATTTTATTTGACGAAAATTTTAAATGAAGCACGGCGGCACGGTCCGGCTCGTGACGCGGGAGGCGCGGCGCTTAATTAAAAGGTCTCCCCCTGAATGGCAGGCTGCACGGCCAGCAGGGGGACGAGCGTGTCCACTGACACCCCCCGCAGAGCCGCCGCCGACAGGCTGTCGCGTGGGCCGAGCAGGGCACACACACAGACGGACAAGAGCCCGGTCTTCCTGGTGGGCAGCGGCGGCAGCAGCTGTCATGCCCTCTTGCCCTTGTGACCTTCCCCGCCGCCCGCCTCCGCCTGTCCACATGTCCGAGGGCCGGGCGGCGCGGCGGGCGTGTCCGAGAGGCCCCGGGCCAAACCCGAGGCCGGCGGCCGGGCCGATAGTTTTACGACGTCGAGGACAGGCCGCTCTTCAACACAACACGAGATTTAAATGGCGCGGCCCGGGCGGGGGGCGCCTCGGCACTTTCCAATCGGCCGGGCGGCGTGCAGCGGCGCAGCGGCGCAGCGGGGTGCAAAGCGCGCGGAGCGCAGCGGCGGTCGAAACCTCCGAAAACAGAGCCGGGGCCCCGGCTAAGGGCCGCCGGGCGGGGCGGACGGACGGACGGACACGGGCGCGCGGGCCGCTCTTTGATTTACGATTGGCCGGGTCCCCGGCGCGTCACGGGTCGCGGGCGCATGCGCGGGGCTGGCGGGGCGCTGGCGGGGCGCTGGCGGGGCGCTGGCGGGGCGCTGGCGGGGCGCTGGCGGGGCGCTGGCGGGGCGCTGGCGGGGCGCTGGCGGGGGGGAGCGGAGCATCAACATCCCATCCCGTGTCATGCACGCCGTCGTGGGGGTCCGGCCCCGTCCGTCCGGTCCGGCTGAGTCCGGTCCGGAGGCTCCGTCTGCATTGTCCGGCACGGGCAATCAATTTCCGCGCGCGCGCACACCGTCGTCGTCGTGGTCGTGGTGGTGGGTATGCCCCTTAAGGCGACCGCGGAGGGGACGGGCGACGCGTGCGTGCGCCGCGGGGACCGGACCCAGCAAGCGACGGCGACCTGCCCCCCCCCCCCCCCCCCCCCCCCCCCCCGAGGCTCCATCCTGTGTGTGCAGCGCGCTGCAGGCGGGGCCCGGCGGCGGCGGCCGGCGCGGACCTCGGCCGCATATTTGCGCGTCCGGGCGCCTGCGAACGCTAGGGTAGGCCATCCCGCACGGCGCGCGTGCGCGGAGCGAGTGGCGGTTGCCTACCCGGCAGGCTCCACGCCTCTCCCAGGTTCGCCTGTACTGTCCGACAGCGCCGGGTGGCGCCGGTCAGCCGCGATGCTCGTGCCGCACGCTGCGTTCGAGCTGATTGGCCCGACAGGTTACGTTGGAATGGGGGCTCCGCACCGGCTGCACCGCCTCGGCCACTCGTCGTAAGCAATCAGGCAGATGCGCCGGGACGAGGGGGGGGGGGGTCAATTTATGTAGAGATTCGGGACCCTTGGCCGCGGTGTAAATGAAATGTGAACGGGCGCATTCTGATGACCAATACGCTGCCCGCCCGGAATTCCAGGCCCGACTTTCCTCATCGACTAGAAAGGAATATTCATACTCGTCTCGGCCTTCCCAGAGTGAGTCCCCCTGTCTTGCAGTATGACGCCACCCGTTCCCGTCTGGCTGGGCGGCTGGTTCGATAAGCCTCCTCGCCTCGGAGGAAGTCTGATTCACTTCCCAGGACATGGAGGACCTGCTCACCCACACGGCTCCGGCCGGCACCGGGCCCTCACTCATTCGCCTCCCGTAGCTGGGCATTAAGGGTGCTCGTAAAGAAGACTCACTCTCCGTGTTTCACTCTCATCCACACACGACACGGCACACACGCACGCACGCACACACACACATGCACACACGCTGCTTTCTTTGTCATTCGTGTGTGCCGTCCGGGGACGTATTTAATGTTTCTGTAATTACAGAGGTATAAAGCAGCCACAGCCGCAGCAGCAGCCCTGAGGAATACGATATACGGAATGGAGCCGTCATGTGGCAACCCAAACACGCGCCCGGCCTCCCTGTCCTCGCTGCGGCCCGTGGGTGCCCCCGTTGCCCCCCGCGGGGGGTCCGCTCTGCGCCCCCGGCAGTGCCGCCAGCGCTGCCAGCGCTCCAGCAGATAGACTGTTATGCCGCCGGCGCGGAATTTGTCAGCGAGTCAATTGTGGTGCTGTCCGCACGACAACGCAGAGGGCGCCCCATATTTCATGGCCGGACGCAGGACGTGCGAATGGCCGGCCGGCCGTCGGTGTGTGCGGAACAGCGGCGGAGCGGCGGAGGGCGCGCGGCCGACACGTGCCGTGGCACGCGCCCCCGCCGGCCCGCCGCCGGCCCCGCGGGGGGTCCTGACACCGGGACACGGCGCCAGCGCGTCTGCCAATACCGTGGCGTAGGGTTTCCAGTCCCGAAATTCTCAGAGAAATTTTCGAAAACAAAAAAAAATCAAGAACTTTTCAGTTAAAGAAAACGACAATATTTTTTAAAAAGGTTTAAAATTATCGGAAAGTTTGTCAAATTTTTGAGATTTAATGATTTTTTTTCGAAAATTTCCTCGAAATTTCTGCAACAATCGACCCTGCCGTGGCGGCCGGCTACTCGGCGTGGCGCGGCGGGCCAATTAATGTTCGGCGCCGTGCAAGAAGTTAGGAGCATCGAGTACATAATAACCCCTTCTGGGGGCGGCGGCCGCGGCGCGGTGGGGAGGAAAAGCTTTCTGCTCGCGCGCGGCCCTAATCCGCGGTGGAAATCCTGCCCCCCCGCGGCTCCCGGCGGCATCCAGGAGCAGCAGGACCCCCCGCGACGCCCCGCACTATGTAAATTGCGAAAAGATGTGGAATCCCCGCGCGCGCTCCGTCCGCGGAATAATTCGCTTTGGTCGGGGGCCAACAACGGACCCACGTCGCCGCCGCCGTGGCCGCCGTGGCCGACGGGCAGCGCTGAGGACTTACTGACGACGGGGGGGACAAAGTGAACGTTGTTTTGCAGAGCGTTGCTAACTTTTCAGGGGGGTTTCGAATTTATTTTTAATATTCCTTTTTCTCTTCAGCGTTTTGGCCTGGGCGTGTGGCCGTTCTCTTTCTCCCCCCCCCCTCTCTCTCTCCCCCTGTCTCTCTCCGTCTCCGTTACACGCACACACACACACACACACGTTCACACGCCCGGCGAGAATCAAGTCATACATACACTCGGCGCAGCGTCGCCCGCCACGATACAATATATTTTTAGGACCGGCTTTCAGCACGGGGGTCAAAACACGGGCGACGATTTAAGCTCGTTAGTGACTCCTCACACCGCCGCCGCTGCTTCTGTTCTGTCTGCGCGTCGGGGAGTGCCAGGCGGAGTTTGTAATCGTTTAGGGCCCCGCCGATCCGTTCGCGCAGCGGAGCAGCAGCGGATCGAAATTGTCAACGCAACGCGAAGTACAGGCGGGCGCGTCGACCGGTGCAATGCGGACCACGGATCACATACCTCATCCTTAAAGTAGGGGAGAGAGAGAGAGAGAGAGAGAGAGAGAGAGAGAGAGAGAGAGAGAGAGAGAGAGAGAGAGAGAGAGAGAGAGAGAGAGAGAGAGAGAGAGAGAGAGAGAGAGAGAGAGAGAGGGAGAGAAAGGAGTGAGAGCGAACGAGACAGAGAGAGAGAGAGAGAGAGAGAGGAGCGGGAGCCGCGGCAGGAGACTGTCGCCCGTAATCCGACCTGACATTGTCAAACGACCGACCGCCGATACCGATTCAGTCACGCCCGGCACGGACGGCGCGGTCGTTAAGAATTAAGGCGGGAGTCGTCGAAAGCCCCCGCGCTGTTGATGAATGGTCCGCGCTGCAGCTGGGGGCGGCGCGGGGGCGGCGGGCAAGTCCACCCCCGGAGGGGGCAGAAGACCAACGCCGTCCAAAAGAGTAAAAAGACTGCCGTCGCGTGGCGGCGGGTCGGTCGGTCACTCCACTTCGTCACTTCGTCACTTCGTCACGCCCCGCCCCGCCCCGTATATTCGGGCCGGAGCCGCGCGGCGTCACGTTCTGTTGACTTAACTTACGACTCTCGGGTTCGTTTGCTGCGAGAGAGGGGAAGGAGAGGAGATATAAAGAAAAGGGCGCGGGAACGCTGCGGGTCCGAGGGGGGCCCTGCCGCACCGCCATCCGATGCCTTGTGACCGCATCGCAGCGCGGCGTAGCGCGGCGCTGCTGCCGGGCCGGGCTTATTAGGATCGTAACTTATTCCAGGAAACTACATATGTGCGAGCGGCATGCGTGTGCTGCTGCTACTGCTGCTGTGGCGGCGGCCGCATTGTGGTAGCGGAGCAGCGGCGCAGGCTGGGGGCGGGAGCCGGCGGGAGCCGCAGACACGACGAGAAGAACACGACGAAAAGAGCTTTCATTACGGGGAGCTCGGCGCTGCCGCTGCCGGCGGGCTCCGGCGGACTCCGGGCGCTGCTGCAGCGGGCCTGCTGGCTCCGGCAGTCACTCCGCACCACGACCACGACCCTCACGGGGAGCACTCCGGACCGCGCCCGAGAGGGAGAGAGAGAGAGAGAGAGGGGGGGAGAGACAAAGGAAAGGAGCGAGAGGGAGACGAAGGGACACAGAAATCACGGGCCACAAATTCGGGCCGCGTTCCTTTCAATAACTCTGGGTCCTCCGGTCGCGCTGCCGCCGCCGCTGCCGCCGCCGCTGCTGCCGCCCGAGGCCCGCATGGGCCCCGCATGGGGCCCGGCTAGCCCGGAGCACAGCTGCCAGTCATCTCGTCAGGCCGGCGGGGGCCCAGCAGCCCCGGCAGGCCCCGCCGGCCCCGCTGCCGCACCCAGCGCCGCTCACGCCCGAAAGCGCGCGATGCGTTTGATGGCCACTTCCGTAACACGATCCCGATCCTCCAGTGCAGGGCGAGGCGTGCAGGGCGTCCGACCCCGGCGGTGACCGCGGCGGGGCCATGGAGCCGGGCGGGGCCGGGCCATCCGTGCGGTGCATTCCGTGCCGTTGGTCACGCCCCCCAGGAGCCCCCCCCACGCACAGACAATGGCCCGGCCCATACCCGTCACCCGCGGCTTTTATTTTCGAAAACGAACGTGAAAGTGTCGTTGGCGCTGGCGTCGGAAGTGCATGACAATCATACGGGGACGTGCGTCGATGGGGACTGGCCGCGGACGGGATGGGGGGAGGGGGGGGGAGGAGCTGCAGCGCCGCCGCCGAGCGTCGTGACGCGGCCCCGCGGCCCCGCGGCCTCGGTGTGCATGTGCACTCGGCGCGGTGCCACCACAATCACAAATTGAAATCGGGAGGGGTGTGCGGCGCGGGGCGGGGCGGCGCGGGGCGGGCAGCCGTGCCGAGATGCACGGCGCGCCGGCCGGGCAGCCGGGGCTGGCAGCAGCAGCGTCCTCTGACCCCGCACCGCGCCGCCCGGGGAATGACTCGGCCCCGCCGGGCCGCGGCCGCATGACGGAGGCACTACCGGGGGACCCTCCGGGCACAGAGGGGAGGCTCCTGCTGCACTGTCCTCTACCACCTCTCCCTCGCTCTCACACGGCGTACCCCACGAGTGCGACAGAGACAGAGGCAAAGTGTTCGGCACCAGCCGGCAGGGGGGATCAGATGGCCACTACTTGATCCTGAGAGATGGCGTCCAGGGTGGTGCCGGGCGGCCGTCACACAAAAGCCTCCCGGGGCTCCCGGGCCCGCGGACACCTCGGCCAGGGCCGGGAACAGGTGGCCCTGCCCCGCCCCGCAGGCCCGCCGCTGGCCGGCCGCCCTTCGCCCTTCCCTGTCTCAGTGGGTGGCTCGGCGGAGCTCGTCGGAGCGCGCGCCCAAGGGCTGCCGGGGAGCACTTGTTGAGCGGGGCCCCGGCGCGGCACCGCGGCGGCCCTCACGCAACACTGGCCGCCCCGGCACGCCACGCCCCGTGAGGCCGTGAGGCCGTGGGGCCGGGCGGCCCGCCCGGAGTGGGGCCGGCCTGGCCGGCCGGAGGGAGGCGTCGTGCATGACTTTTCACGGTGGATTTTGGTTAAACACACCGGGTGTGGGCCGGCCGGCACCTGGGACCGACGCGGGGCCCACAGAACAGAGACGTCACTGTCAGCTCTGACGAGAGGGCCCCCGCGGCCCCCGTCACCGGCCGCCGCCGGCAGCACCGGAGTCCCACACACCACGCGGGATCCGTGTGTGGAGATGGTGATCTACTCTGATAAAGGATGAAGCCCTCGCTAGGAAGCAATAATTAAAATGTATGTTAGGCGGATGGTTGCACCTTTAAACCTACAAAAATACGGGGCTACCTTCTTGCGGTTTCTAGTCCTGAAAATATCGAGAAAACTTAAGGAAAAATCCGTGTGATTTCAGAAAATTTTACAAATTTTCCGACACTGGATTTTTTTTTTTTGAAAATTTCTTTGAAACCCTTTACCTTAGCGAATCCCCCCATGTGACACCCACGGGTCACTACACAGTTCAGTGACCTGAGAGATCTGCGGTGACACCCGGCGCCGCCGGGGGCACACACACTGCTGAGCTACACGCCTGAACCAAAGTCGCCGCTGCCGTCTCTACACTTGGAGCACGCGGACTCCCCGGCCGGCATCCTCGCCGGCACCCTCACACCCCCCCGTGACGACGTGCTGCAGTACGTGACGATACTGACGTGGGTCTCCTCCATCCTGTGGGGGATATCCGCCGCTGACGGGGGGTCGTCGCTGAAGAGAAGTATCCAATCGAGTGTGGCGTCCTCGGGGTCGGGAAGGGTTCGGCACTGCCGCCGCCGCGCACTCGCGGTCCTCACGTCGCCACGGACCGATCGGCTCCTCCGCGCTGCGCTGCGCACCGCTCCGCACGCGAGTCACTCTGGCCGCGGTCTGGGCGGGGAGCTGAGCGCCGAGCGCACGCCGGCCGCCCGCCGACCCGGCGAGCCTTCCCTTCCTTCCCCGGGGCCGCCAGCCCGTGCGGGGCCCCGGCGAGCATGCCTCAGCCTCAGCCGGCCAGCCCGAGCAGCCAGCCGCCCGGCGTGCGGCACGGCGGCGGCCACTTTTCGAGGAAAGGGAAGCGGAATCCTTGTAATAATGATCGGCTGCAAACCGAGCGCGCGCGCGCGCACACACACACACACACACACACACACACGCACTCAGAGGAGGAAAAGGGGGAAAGAGTTTTGCAAGTCCTGGCGGAGGGCGGCCGCCAGAAAATTATCGAGCCCATGACATGGGCGTGCCAATCCGTCCCCCCTATGGCGGCGGAGTGATGCGACAGAGCAGACGTGCGGGGCAGCCATGGGCAGCCATGGGCTGGCTGCATCGACAAGCCGGTGCATAAGGAGGTGCCATATTAGTGGCCAAGGTGACGACGCCGAGCTACCGAGCGCCGGCAAAAAAAGTCAGCCAGTAGGTTAGTCCGGAAGGGACGAAAACGGAAGCAGGCGCGGAGACAGGTGGCCGCGGGGAGGGACCCGCGCGGTGTTCTCTGAACTCGCGATCTCTACTTTGCATCTCTCTCCTTCATCCGCTCTCGGGCCTCGCTTCTCCGGATGGGTACTCTACTCTAGCGACTCTAGAGCCGAGCGACTCACTCGCAATCGCTCTCTAATTTTGCGCCACAAGATCTCCGATGGCGGCGGCGGGGCGGCGAGCTCGCCCGCCGCTCATTGCGGGCCGCTCTTTTTCTGCTGTGTCCGGTCTCGTTTTTATCTCCTCCGGGTCATCGTTTTATTGCCGGAGTCAGTCTCGATCCGCCGCATCGCCGCACCGGGTCCCTCCGTCTTCATTCCCTGCTGCCCGCAGCTGCATGAGGTGCCTACACCCTGACAGCGCGGCAGGACTTGCGTCTAACCGAAACTCTACTCTGACTGTGACCATTGGCTTTCAGCGTTGCGATTCCGATTGATCAAATCGGTTCGAGTCGAAATGAGTTCCCGGTCAGTAGCAATCTTTATTATCGAAAGCCGACTTGAGAGATAATTAATCAATCGCATGCCGTTTTCGCTTTTTAATTAAAATAATCACTAAGTTCAACTCGATCATTTCCACATCACCGACACCGATTCCGACTATTTCTTCTGTTTTTTTGTTTTGTTTTCCAGCGCGCCGGGCAGGCAGGAACGTTTACATTTGGGCCGCACTGAGCAGCCGTTAGCGCTGCGTGGCTCGGACCGGGTCGTGCCGAGGAGGGCCGGCCGGTCATCTCTGGTCAGTCTGCCAGGGCTGAGGCTGCCTTGCGTGGGAGACACACATGGCGAGCGCGAGGCCCCGAGACGCTGCCCGCCGCTGGCCGCTGTTGTTGCAGTCGTTAGCACCCGAACGACGGCGGCCGATGGATGTATGGGATGGCCGGCGTGCCAGAGCCCTTGCCTCCCCGTGCACCGCCTGCTGGCTGTGCCAGGGCCTCGGCCACGGCCAAACAAACAACACGCATTCGATAATATTCGTCCGGCCGCCAGCACCACGCCCGCAGCGCCCGCGGCCCGCGGGGATCGATAGCGGACGGAATAAGCTTTCATCGGGGAAATGCCTGCTTCCAAGAAACGATGAACCACCATTAAAGATGAAAATAAAAATTCAGCGAAATTCGCGCACTGAAATTTACATCTTGATTACGCTTCGGGCGGAGTGGGCGGGCCGGGCCGGGCTGCTTGATTCCGCGGAACGGCCGCCTTTACGCGGGCGTCTACCTTCTGAGGCCCCCGGCGCTTAGTGTGCGGTATCACGAAACAGCCACGCCCCGCCCCGCCAGAACACGGGAGCTCCCCGCTGGCCGGGGAGGGACAGACGCGGACGGGCCGACACGGCCGATGCCGAAAATTACCCAGGTGTCAAACGCGCACAAACGGCACGGCACGATAGATGGTGATAATGAAACGAAACGAGGATGAGAGGATCCGCACGGCCCGAGGAGGCCTCCGGGGCTGTAATTACAATAAAGGAATATGGCCCACATCCGACGGTGCGCGAGGTCAGCGCCCCCTGACGTGTGTGGCGGGCCGATCACCGCTGGCCACGACGACCAGCATGAGGGAGCGGAGCGCTCCGGGTCACGGCGGTTAAAATGCGAAGCAGGGAGCGGCAGAGGGCAGTGTAGTGTGTGGACGGACAGTTTCGTTACATTTCATTGTACATTTTTGTGCCCTGGAGACGGAGCAGCCTGTCGCGCGCGTCTTTTTCCTATCGGATGGGCGTCGGGTTCCTCTGAAGAATGTGTGGCAGAGGGCCGCCGGACAGTCCGCAACTCAGGTGAAGGATGTGTAGCAGCCGTGACATCTCCGGCCGGCCCATCGCCAGAGGCGGCAAGAGGAGGCCGTGTGTGATGCTGCGCGGACCGGCGGACCGGCCGCCGAAACACCGGGCGCGATCATGCGGGCCGACAAGGATCTAGAAAATTAGGGCTCGGGAGCGGGGCGGGGCGGCGGCGGCCTGCCGGTGCGGGCCGGTGCGGGACGGGCCCGGGGCCCCGTGAGCCTCGAGGAGGGCCCGGGCGGCCGGCCTCGCGGACACCGATCCCGCAGGGGGACTCCGCCGACCGCCACGGCAGAAAACGAAGCAGGCGAGGCCCCGAGGCCCGTCCCCGTCCGAGTGGATTTATTCCGCGCACATTTTGAGAAAGAGAAGAAAAAGATGAGCGGGAGCAGCAGCGGCGTCCCGCCGCCCCGCCGTCCCGTCCCCGCAGAGAGCCTATGATAATGCGAAGGGTGACGGCCAGGCGAGCCAAATTCCGCTTGGAAGGTCTGGAGAGCATCTCGGCTGCTGCCTCGCTGTACACCTCTCTCTCCCACTCTTTCTCTCTCTCTCCCGCTCTGTCTCCTTCCCCGCTCTCCCCCGCCTCTGTCTCCCTCTCTCTCCCTCACGTACACTCGTGTGCCGCGCGGCACGTCAGCGCAAGCACCGCACCGATACGCCCGGCTGACTCCTCGTCTTGAAGCGATGAGATTTATCGACGCGCTTCCGAGATATCGACAGGCGATAATCGGCGTCGTCCTCGTCCCGGGGACCGTCGGGGACCTGGCCGTCGGCAGGAGTCCTGGTGCCGGGAGCCGCCGGCCGGGGCCGCGGGGCCGCAGGGCCGCAGGGCCGGGCACGGGGCACAATGGACTGGCAGAGGCGGGCGGAGGACGGAGGGGGGACCACCCGATTTAAAAGGCGGGGCGGGGCGCGGGGGGCCCTCGCAGAGAGCTCAACATGTTGCACGCCCCGGTTACACTACTTAACTCCGCACAGTTGCCAGGGCCGAGAGCTGCCCTGGCTGGGGTGTGACAAAAGAGACGGCAGCGAAGACAGAGCAGGCCGCCGCCGCCGCCGCCGCCGTCGTGGTGCCGGGGGCCGGCGAGGGCGGGCGGGTACCGTCGGGGACCCGGAGAACGAGGCGGCCGTGCAACGCATGCCGCCTCAATCCCTCGTTTACACGTCTGGAGGCAACGCGGAGCGCGGCCGGGGCGTCGCTGCCACGCCCACTTTATTTCCGGCCCCCGCAGCCCCCGCGGCCCCCGGCACGGCTGCCTCTGCTCTGTCAGTGTCGGTGCAGTGACGGCGGCGGTGCGCGCCGGCCGGGGCCGCCGGGGCCGCCGGGGCCGCCGGGGCGCTTACTGCGGCGCCTGACAACGGGCGTCGTTGTTGACGACGACGTTGATGCGGCCGCCGACACTGCGCGGCACACAGACGCGCGCCGGCGCACGCCGCCAGACCGGACTGCCTCTCCTCTGGTGAACCGTCCCGGCGTCCTCTGCGGGGGGTCCCCGGCGGCCCCGCCCCCCGCCCGTCAGCGGCCTGACCTGCGGGCCCGATCCCGAGGGCGGGGCGGGCGGCCATCTCGCCGTCTGCCACGGACGGCGCCGCCGCGGCCGCCCCGTCCGGCCGCCGGGTCACAGACGAGGGAAATGATGCGATTCATTATCACGCTTTGCGGAGCCCTTCTGTGCCGCCGCTGCTCCTCCTCCCCCACCCAGGCGGCGGCGGTGCAGCGGTCGCCGCCGCGCTGCAAGCTCTGGGGGTAATTTGGACTCGATTCGGGCCACGGACTAAAAATGTGAGCAGCTAATTTCCCGGCGCATCCCCACTCCGCCGCGTGCCGTCTGCTGCTCGTCTCTGGCCGGCGTGTGATTGTCCCGGCCGGGTGTGAACTTGCAATGTTTAAGGCTCCCACCGCGGGTCGGGGCCGGGCCGGAATGCACCACGTACCCTGCTGCTGCTGGAGTTGTCGGTTGGAAGTTGCAGCCAAGAGACACACGACGCCCACTGCTGCCGCCGCCGCCGCATCGCAACGGGGGGGGGGGGGGGGGAATGTTTCTCAACCGGAAATTTTACAACTTGGCTAACAACTTTTCGAGCCCCGCCGCCTCTCTGCGGAATTTGCGCCCGGAATTGGCGGCGAAACACAATCGGCGTGATGTGTGTGGCGCATGCCGTTGCGCACGGGGACTAATTTGAGCCACCCGACCGTCACGCCGCGCCGCGCCGCCTCACATGATGACGTCACATGTCGCTCGCACAACGCGGAGCTGCGGGCGGAGCCGGGCTTGTCTGTGCGCCGCGCCGGATGAGTTGGAAAGTGCGCCAGCCAGCCAGCCGGCGAGGGGCGGCAGCAGCGGCAGCAGCGCCACGGCAGAGAGTGACTTGGTGCGGAGCAGTGCGGAGCAGTGCGGGGCGGATGCCAAAGTGGCTGTTAAGTATCGCGGATCGCGTGGCTGGCTCTCGAGGGCTGCAAACACGCGATGGCGCGGCGGGGCACGGCGGGCGGGGCGCCCAGCGGCACTCGGGCACGGGGGGATAATGGGTGTGTGGGGAGGGAAAAAGCGGCGGTGCGGAGGCAGCGGCAGCAGCGGCAGCAGCGTCGATTCGGGGGGATCAAAGAGTACGACGAGCGACAACCGCACGGACAAGTGACGCGTGTACTCGCGGTGTACTGACGATGGGACCCAGGAGAGAGAGAGAGAGAGAGAGAGAGAGAGAGAGAGAGAGAGAGAGAGAGAGAGACCGCTCGACGGGTAGGCAGCGCTGCGCGGCGCATGAGTGTGTGGAGGTACGGCCTACCCTGCCGGGCGGCTCCAACTGCAATTTTGTAAAAAATAAAAATAAGGGAAAATGAGGGCCGTGTATTGCCGTTGATGGAGATCGCATTGCATTTTAGCTATGGCCCACTCCAAAAGTTTTTCCTTTTAATTCCATTTTTTTAGAGAAAATATTTATTCCGTGTTGTGAGGTTGGACGGTGGGCAGCCGAGCCGCGGCCACCACCGCTCGCTTGACGGGGGATGACAGGTCGCGGCAGCGGTCAGCGCGCCACGTCACACGTGCGGGCACATACGAGGAATAATGGATGTGTCGTCACATTGCTGCCGCCGCCGCCGGACTGCAAGAAAATGTCTCGGGGACCTGACGGACGGGGGCCTCTGCACTGCGCCGCGCTGACCGCAGCGCCGCGCGCCTCCGGCCCCCGCCACTGTGCCGGGGGCGGGGGCGGCCGGGGGCGGCCAGGGCGGGGGCGGCGCGGCTCATCCCGGGCCGGCAGCGGCCGGCGCCTGCGGTAGCAAGGTAGGCCGGCCCGCACGACACGCCCGCGCGCACCGCCCGCGGCGGCCTACCCGGCAGGCGCCAGCCGCAGCCTGCAGGGAGGTGCGCCTCCCGCCGGGGCCGCCGGGGCCGAGGCGGAGGCTGTGCCCCACATCATATCGCGCTGCGCTGGCTGCGCCAAGCTGCGCTCGGGTCCCGGCGCGGCACTGCACGCACAAATGCGCTGACCGCAGAGAGAGAGAGAGAGAGAGAGAGAGAGAGAGAGAGAGAGAGAGAGAGAGAGAGAGAGAGAGAGAGAGAGAGAGAGAGAGAGAGAGAGAGAGAGGGAGAGGTTGCTGGCACAGCACAAGGCTACGGGGTGTTCACACGTTTTACGTAACGACTCCCGTCTCTCTCCCACTCGCAGGCATTCCATGCGGTGTGACCAGTACAGGGTGTTTCGTTAGTGCGCGGACGACCCTCTATCCTCCCGGCAGCGGCGGCGGGCTTTACCCCGCCGACAATTTATCAAACACGGGGCTGCGCTGCCGCTGCCGCGCGCCGAAATCAACGGAACAAAACCGATTCCACTTGTCGTTTTGCCGACTCGGCCACGCAATTACGAGTGGAATGGGGTCCAAGCAGTGGACAAACAACGGGCTGAGCCGTGCGGGTCCGGGGGGCTGCCGGGGTGCCTGCCGGGGGCTGCCGGGGTGCCTGCCGGGCCAAGGCGGGGAGGACAAGAGGCCGCACCGCCCCCCTAATCCGACGCAATCTCACCTCCGCCGCGGCAGATACGTAATTGAGAGATTGAGAGACAACAGCAAGGCCGTGCGCAGCGGGGGTGGTGTGGCCCCTGGGCGAGGGACGTGTGCACTACTTCTAGCCGTGTGATGGGGGGCGCGCGAGCAGCACAGGACAAGTTTCTAGGCCCGAAATTTTCAAAGAATTTTTCGAAAAAAAATCCAGAACTTATAAAAAAATTTTTAAAATAAAAATCAAAATTTTCGGGAAATTTGTGAAATTTTCCATAGTTAAATAGATTTTTTTTCATGAAAATTTCCTTAAAATTTTCTGCCTAGAAACCCTGGGCGGGCCTCCTTCTGCCTCACATTCCTGGGTCCCGGGCCGGCGGGTCCTGAGCTGCGAGAGGTCCCGGGGTCCTTCCGCTAATGGGGAGCGGGGCAGCGCGCTCGGGGGCATTTGTCACGGTCGACGATGGCCTCCGATGGCGGACACAGCAGCAGCGGGGCAGCGGCACAGCAGCGGTGGGGCCGTACCAAGACTCGGCCTTAAAATGATGTACGCTCTGTGGGGACATTAGAGTTCTCAAAGTCGCCTTGGACTAGTCCCTCCGTGCGCGGCCCCGCCTCCCCTGCTCGGCCCGCGGCTCACGAGTGTGCGCGAGTAAGCCCGTCTTTGTGTCCGCCCCGGCAGGCGCCGCGGGCCTCCCATGAGTAAGTCCTTGTTTTGAACAAAGTGTGAGCCGCCGGAGAGACAAATATCAGCCCACAGAAAAATTGCTACAAGAATTTCGTGAGGTGCGCGCGAGGGTTGACCAGCTCTGTTCTCGAACTGCGTATCCCAAGTGCCCTCCTGCTGTGAGACTACACCGGGACGCGCCTGGCCACGCCAGAGGACACGCCAGGACACGCCAGGACACGCCAGGACACGCCAGGCTGAGCCGTTCTGCTCAGCGCTCTCTTTGCAAATGTCGTTTGTTGTTGTCCAACCGACCAGCAACAGTGCGAGCGTATTCCGATTGCGATGCACAGGGAAAAGGGAAGGAAACAGCCCTCCCCCCCCCCCCTCTCTCTCTCTCTCTCTCTCTCTCTCTCTCTCTCTCTGTCCGTCTCACGCTGCTGTGACAACGCACAACGGATGGCGCACAGGCCGGGGGGGGGGGGGGGGGGCTCCCCTCTCGCGGGGCGGGAGGCGGGGCGCAACTGCGGCACATTTCGCATTCCCATCCGAACGGCCGGCAACGCGATAAACGAATGGGGCTCCAATTAAAGCGACTAACTCCCGGCGCACATCCCCGACACTCTCGGGTCCCCTCCGCGGCCGGCGGCGGGCGGCGGCGGGGCCGTCGGAGCAGCGCGGCGCGGTGCGTTCGTCGCGGAGGCCCCCGCGGGCGCGGCGGGGATCAACTTGCAATGCAAATGGCAACAGCCTGCTACTTCTGCTGGCAGGAAAAAAAATGTCGGTTCCTGTGCTGCAAAGTTTATGCCGAACCGGCGCCCAGCGCCGTCGAGGATGGCTGGCTGTCACTCATGACTGGGCTTTCTAGTCCCGATAATTCAGAAAATTTTCGTAAATATTTTTTGTGTCGAAAATCTTTTGTCTGAATTTTTTAAAATAAAATTTCTTTGAGAATATCAGAGGACTAGAAACGCTACTTGTGGACAGCGCTGCCCTGTGTGCGCCACTAGTGGTCAGCTGGGGGTCCACCCACGCCACGGCCTGCGCCACGCCTCCGGATGTCCGGATCCGTTGACGCGGAGGCGATGAGAGCAGCAGAAACCGCTGCGCTTTTCTCGGCCATGAAATCTGCGCCACACTTAAGGGAAGTCGTGAATAATCCGACGCGGGGGCGGGGGGTATAACCGTTCCGCGCGGAGCGGCACCGTGGCGCGAGCCGGGCAGGCGCTAATACCGTATCGGACCCTCCCGCCCGCGCTGCGGCCGGCCGTCCCCTCCCGGCGGCCAGCCGACCCGGTCCGTCTCACTTTTTATTTCCCCGACCCTCCTCTCTTTCTTTCTTTCTCTGTTTTTTTTTTTTTTTTTTTTTTTTTGAGTTTCCGTAAACCAAGCCAATGCGAGATCCTCTGAACCGCGAGAGTCCTGGACGAACAACAAGTGTGAGGGAGAGAGAGAGAGAGAGAGAGTAAAAGAGAGAGGAGGTTGAGAGGGCGTTAAGGCAGAACGGGCAGTCCCATGGGGCTCGTTGCCCCTTCCCCCGGAAGGGCCGCGGGCCGCAGCAACAGCAGGAGCGTAGCAGACCCAAATCAGCAGGTATCACTCGGTTTTTGTGTTTTCTGGCCGGAACCTCGTACAGACGCCTGGGCGTCACGGCCATGGTGAGGGTGGGGCGGCGGCCCGCCGGGCTCCGCAGTGCAGCGACAGAGTGTCGTTCAAGTGCCTTCTCCTGTAAACGTCCCCAAACGCCCCCCGAGCGGCGCGGGGCGGACGTCGGGCAGTCCGCAAATGAAAAGTGAACCCTGCGGACGGGTGACGGTGGCCGCGCGTGGAGAACAGCCGGCGCCCCCCGCGACGCGTCACACGGCCGACACGGGCCGGCAGGAGGCCCCAGAAGCACCCGCAGAGGTTTGAACGCTCCCCAAGCAACAGAAGGAAAGAGGCGGCTGGCAAAAAAAAATGTTTTTCGTGAAAACAAGTACACGGCGTTGTGCTGCGCGGTGCCCCGGGCCGATCGGGCGGCCGTCACTGCCGCGCCCTGTATGTACGCGCTGTACCGCCCCCGGCCCCTCCCCCCTCCCCTCCTCCTCCTCCTCTTCCTCCTCCGCCCCTCCCTCCCCGCGGTCGCTAATGGTCGGAATTCCCCCCGGACTGGACCGAATTTCCCCGGCGCCGCGCGAGCCGCCCCCGCCGTGTAAAGGGGTAGCGAGTGTGCACCGCGCCAAGTTGGTTGGCGGACTTTGGGCGCGGCTCCTCGGGGGGTCGCTGTGGGAGGTTGAAGGGGGTTGAATTTCACAGCCGCAACTGCAGAACTGGGACGCGCCCCTCTGACCCGCTGACCCCCGCCGTGCTGGAAATCTATTTACTCGGCGGCATTTTCAATACGCTGGCCTTGACCCCGCCGCCCCTCTCGCGCCGCTTCTCGTTTCTCTGCGGGGGGTGTAACGTGGCGCCTGTTTCCGCGCGGCAGGGGGCCCCGCGGGGCGCCCCCCTCGGCTCAGGCCCACGCCGCGCGCCCCGCCGCCATTAGCGAAAGAAGCCGGCGCATTAGCGCCCAACCCGCTCCGCTGTGCGAACGGGGCGGGGCGGCGCCGGTGCGGGTTGTGGAGGGGGACCGGTGTCACAGGGTGTCACAGGGTGTCACAGGGTGTCACAGGGTGTCACAGGGTGTCACAGGCGTCACAGGGTGTCACTGCCCCCGCACACCGCAGAGCTGGGTGCCGGGATACCGGTGGTGCATCTATCTGATTCCTTGTCCTTGTAGTACCATAGGCCCCGCTAAACATTACCCCGAGGCTTGTTCCCTCCTTGTCCGCCACACCCTGCTGCGACGGCGGCGGACACGGGCCTGGACTCGGCCTGGTCACCGCCATCCTGATCCTGGACTCGGTGGCGGCGGCGCGGCCTTGCGGACGCAAATGACATGGAAATGTCATCGCATTTCGGCTGCGCCCCACGTTGCCGCCTCGTGCCGCGTCGGCCTCGGCTGGAAGAGTGCTCCCCCTCCCCTCACTGCCCACCCCCGCAGGTGCGTCCCCCGCAGGTGCGCAGGTGCGTCCCCCGCGGTCCCCCGCCCCGGTGCCGCCGCCGGTGGTCCCGTCCCCAGACTCTGGCAGTGCCTTATTGCAGCACCCTGATTTGCATGCAGCGCGTCCACGCCGCGTGGGAGCCGGCGGGGGCCGGCGGGCGCCCCTCGTCGCCGTGGGCCTTCAGGGGCACGCGCCCATTCATGCGTGTCTGTGCGCCTCATCAGCGGCGCCGCGTACTACTTGCCTGCAGCAGCTGGGTTGGCTCGGCGCCGTGACGTAATCAGGTCACCGGAGCCGGCGGCGCGTCCTGCCCGGGTCGGTGTGCGGTCCTTGAATGACTTATCACGGGCATTGCGTGGCCCGGCGCTACTAGAGCATGCGTGCTGAGAGACGACCATGCAGCATGCGGGCCTGCTTGGCCTGCTCGGCCCGCGCCGTGTCCTACCGGTCCACGGGGCGCGTAGAACTCGGAGTAGGTCCCCGGCGGCGGCGGGTGCGGCTTGAACCAGCCGGAGGCGCCGCCGGCGAGCAGGAGCAGGGCGCAGGTGACCAGCAGCAGCGTGAGCAGCGTCAGCGCCTTGGAGCGCGTCGAGATGACCATCGCCATGGCGGCGCCGGGGCGTTACGTCGGCGTTGTCGGCGTCTTCGCGGGGGAGCTCGGGGGCTCTTCTACGTGACGGCCTCGCCGATGACGGGCGACATCGCCGGCCTCCGGCCGCCGACGGCCAGCGCGAGTCCGCGAGTCCGAGTGCGCGCGGGAGGGCCCCTGGCAGAACCGCGTCTGCCGCGGCCAGGCGTGCTCTCGACGGGGAGGTGCAGCGCCGCGGACTCCGACGGCAGACAGGCGGCGAGCGCAGCGGAGCGGCCTGACGGGGAGGGTAGGGGGTTATGGGGGGGGGGGGGGGGGGGCGGTGGGGCGCGGCTGATGCCGAGGCTTCATTAGCGAGAATCAGAGCTACTTCGCGTTCGCAATCGAGCGGATGTGTGAGCACGAACACACAACACACGGCGGCGGTGTCCGTGGCCACCAGCTCGTGCGCGCCGTGTGTGTGTGTGTGTGTGTGTGCGCGTGTGTGTGTGTGGACGAGCATCACACAGTGCGGCGCCTTGTGCCCCAACAGCACATCACCGCACGTCCACTCCACGCTGCACACAACGCGCATCAGCGGAACAAGGACACGGACGCGGGTTCGGATACCGCGACCAGTTGCTCACGTTCCGTATTTTTTTTTTCATTTAATTTTTTTTTTGCGTTGTAAGCGGGGTTTCATAATAAACGCGATGCTCTCGTGCGCAGCCCTCATTTCTTTCGGCGCCCCGGGCTGCTTTACCGCGGGTAGCTACACCGGTGCAGCCCTGGCCCGCGCCGCCCCGCCCTGTGTACACGGGCGCGGTGCGGTTCAACACGCGGCGCGGGTACCAGCAGCCAGAGCAGCCAGCTAGCCCATTATATCGGGTTCCTAAATGACGTGGCGGGGTCCGTGCTCCCGGCCGCCACCGCTGCTGCCGCCGCACGGCCCGCAGGTCGGGCCGCAGGTCGGCGGGCTGACCGCCCAACATCGCCATCACCGTCGCCACCCCCGGCCGCCCGCCACCCCGGCCGCCCCCGGTGCGCCGCGTCTGCTGTGCCGGCTCTTCCGGCGCGCTCATAAAACCGAGATAAACTCCTCGACACGAGAGCGAACACGCGAGACGGCGGCGGCGGCGGCGGTAGCGGTGGCGGCAGGAGGCAGGCCGGCCGCGGCCAGGCGCCCCGCGCCCCGCTCCGCGTGCGAGTCGTATAAGTTGGTGCCGCCGCCGCCGCCGCAGCCGCAGCCAACGCTACCCCTTGACTCGTGTGGGAAGTCCGGGGCCGCGGCTGCCGCGGCGCAACAGAGTGGCTCAGCGGGCGGCCTGCGTGTTCGCCGACACGGCAGAGCTGGCGGGGCTGGCGGGGCGCGGCGAGTGCCGTACGCCAGCGCCGTCCTCACCCCCCGCGGTGCCGTACGCGGCGGCATCAACGTAAAAGAAGTAGGGTAGCGAGGGCGGCAGCGGGATGGCGCGGTGCGAGCGCCGCTCTTTGTCTGCGCATGGAACATTTTTGCAGGCGTCGTAAAGTCTCGGGAGGAAGAGAAACAAGGATATGCGGCGCGCGGCCAGGCCGATTTAGGCGCTGCTGCCTAGCTGGGGGAGCGAGTGAGAGGGGACGATCTGTCGGCAATCGGGCAGGCAGTAGGCTCCCGAGGCTCCCGTAGCTTTGTCTCGCTCGCACTCGCGAGGCGCCCCGTCGGCCCGTCGGGGCTGTGGGTGAGACAGCCACTGCTCGGCTCGGACTGGGACGGCAGGGCAGGTGGCCCCGCGGTGAGTCTTTGAAGAGTCTGCCCCGCGGTGGCGCCTCGCCGCTCCGTTTGCTCTCCGGCATCACGGCGCACAGTGGGGGCCGGGGGCCGCCGCCTATCGTTACTGACAACCGATGAGTTAACTCGGTCGTCCCCGCGGGGCGCGCGGAAGAGTACACCAAGTTTGTTTGGTCGGCGGCCACCCCCTGACCTCCTGGCCGACGCCCGCCGCCGCCGCGCGTGCCCCGCTCACCCCAGCCGGCATGCTTATCTCTCGTGTGCTGCCCGCGCCCCTCGACACACACGCACACACACACACAAACAACTCCACACCGCCACTCACGGCCGCGTTACGGGGTGTGTCTGCGTAACCGTCACACCGCCCCCCCCCCCCCCCCCCCTCCCTTCCCCCGCCACGCGTCGCAGCCCACGGAAAATTTCGCGGGTTGTCAGGTACAAGCGGCGGGCAGCCCGGGGCGTCCTCACCGAGCGGAATCTGCGGAATCTGATACTGTGAGGCGTGAGGGGCCCCCGCTCTCCCTTCCCATTCCCGCCTACCCCGCACCACACACTTAATTTTTCGCATATTGGGCTCTACCTCGAAGCCCGCGCCCACAGTCTCCTGGAATCCGCGCCTACGCCCATGTCGACTTTCTATCTCTCTCGCTCGCTCTCTCCCACGCCCCCGCCCCCGCCTCACCTTCCCACTTGTCGGCCGGGGCGGCACAGCACAGGGTTTAACGTCGTTGAAAGTTTGTCCGAGGAAGTGGTGGTGGGAGCTGCTTGACAAACAACGGCAAGTAGTGGCAGTGGGCGGAGCCGGGCGGGGACCCGGACGGGAAATTAGCTGCCGTTCGGGGTTGGCCGAGTAACGAGTGGAGGACAACGAGCACGCTGCGTCGTCGTGGACCGTTGTCCGAGGCCGCGGAGCCCCCCCCCCCCCCCCCCCCTCCCCCTCTCCCCTCCGCCTCCTCCCTCTCCTCCTCTCCCTCCGGCAGAAAAGGATGCGCTGCAGGCGTGCTGCGCGCGAAGTGGGAAGGCCCGGGCACAGCAGGCCAACTTAGCGGACGCGGGTCGTGTCTCGCTGCGGCTGCGTCTGGCTGCCACGAGTAACGAGATCCCGAAACATGCCCCCCCCCCCCCTTTCCCTTGCCGCCCCTGGCCGCCCCCAAGACTCTTGCTCTGCTCATGTAAATGCGTTGTCTCTCCTGGGGCCGCCTTGCCGCACGCCCTGGCCGCCCGCCTCGCCTCCACTCCGCCGCAGGACCCCTTCCCTCCCCCTCGCTGCTTCTGCCGCTCGGAAATCTGTCCATAAAATATCTAGTTTTTCAGACCAACTTTAATGAGCGTTTAATGGAAGTCGGCTGCGAAGGACTGATAATGGATTCATGTCTGGGAGGCGGGCGGCCGGGCCGGCACCCGGGCAGGACCCCGGAGAGTCCTGCCGGCCGGGCCCAGGCCCCGGGGCACCCCGCGGCTCCTGGCGGCTGAGGCCCGGATCTGGGGAGAGGGCACCCTGGCCAGCCGGAAGGTGGGAATCGATGGCGGAGGTCTGCGAAGTATACTCTTAACTAACCGTCCCCCGCATCTCAATCTGGGGGGTGTAAACGAGAATCTACATGTGCATACAGCTAAGGGCGCGACGCCTTGAACGTGAACACACACACACAGACGCATACACACGCACAGACGCAGAGGCAACAGGTGGCTGTTAGGACCAGAGGGCCTGGGGGCAGTCACTGCTATGAGGGACGTGCGACTCCTCCCTGCCTTCGACCCCCTGCAGTGCGTGGACTAGGACGGGGGTCGTCGCCCGCCTGCTCTGCCGCCGTCCGCCGCGGTGCACGCGAGTACCGTCACGCCGATCGCGGCCGTCCGTCGCGGGCCGACGGCGCCCTGCTGCCCCCGGACGGGTCCCCGGACGTGGCCGCGCGGCCACCCGGAGCGCCGCACCGACAGACGACTCCCCCGAGGCCGACGCGGCGGTCACGTCGGCGCGCAGCGGTGCGCGGGATACGTACGGCACGCCACGCGGAGGCCACGCGGAGCGGTGCGGCGCAGAGCGGCCCGTTACGTCCGAACGCCACGACAATTGGCCGCAGACAAGCTGGGGGGGTCCGCGCCGCGGCCGTGGGGCGGCGCCGGCAGCGCCGGCTGTGGGGCTGGGATTCGCCTGGTGCACGCTGCGGCGCGGGGTAGGGGAGCGTCGCTGCCGCCGCCGCCAGCGCCTGGAGAGGGGGGGGGGGCGATGGGGGCGGTAGCGGCCTGCGGGGGGCGGGGCGGTACAGCATACGCCCCGGCGGACACGGCGGACCCGGCGGCGTAGGGTTTCCAAACCGCGAAATTTTCGCAGAAATTGTCGGAAGAAATTTCGGAAATTTTCGAAAATTTTTGGGACTAGAAGCCCTACTCCTCCCCAAAAGCTCGTCTGGCCGCAAATTTTTTCAGTCAAAAGGCATGTTGTTTGCTAGGATGACTGGACTACGGTTGTCAGCGAGAGAAGGGCCGGCGCCTGCTGGATAGGCAACCGCCCGCTTGTGTGCACACGCGTGTGGTGCGGGCTGGACTAACCCGGCGCTCGCAGGCGCTCGCAGGCGCCACGTGACGTCGCAGTGACGATGCCGCGGTGACCTGCTACCGCCGCCCATGCGGCCTCGGCCTCTGCGGTTCGACGCACGCCGTCTCACTCGTACCCACGAGGCGTTCCGTAGGGCTGAGTGAGAGAGAGAGAGAGAGAGAGAGAGAGAGAGAGAGAGAGAGAGAGAGAGAGAGAGAGAGAGAGAGAGAGAGAGAGAGCTACGGGATCGGGGTGCAGCAGTCAGGCCAGAGGGATTTGGGCGGCTGGAGCGGCTGGAGCGGCTGGAGCGGAGCCCGGCGGAGCCGCTGCTGCAAAAAGGCGGCCGCCACACGGTGCACTGAACCCTCGCGAGCCGCGGCCAACTGCTTCCGCATTCGCTCCCAGCTGCCACCGCCGTTCCTCTTTAAATTCAGAACACAGGTTTGCTCTCGTTGCGTCGGAATTTTTTAATCCGAAATCACAAGGGAGCTATCCGGGCCGGAGGAGGGAGAAAGGCCGAAAGTGGGAGAGAGAGAGAGAGAGAGAAGAGATATATTCATGATATTGAATTTTCGTCTAAGTGTAGAGACAGCTATCGGGTGTGTGACTAACGCCCGGTGTATGACCAGGTCAGCGGAGCGGGCCGAAACGGGCTGTTCGATCTGATCCGGAAACGGGCAGCAAAGAAATGCGCCCCCAGAACCGTATCATACATAAATATATATAGATGGAGAGAGAGAGGGAGGGGGAGCAAGCATTAATTCCATCCACGAGCTTTTATTTTATCGCAGTTAATTTCCGCACGATAAGTAAGCCAGTTCGCTCTCGGTCCCCCCTCCACCTTCTCCCCCGTCATCCTCGTGTGTTCCATTAACCTCCCCCCACCTCCGCCCCCCCCCCGGTCACCCGGCCGCCCGGCCGCCCGACCCACCCCGTTACCTGACCGCCCGCCCGGCCTATTTTAATCCTAGAGCAAGAGACCCCCGCCCCGGAAACGGCTACGAGTTTGTCTACATCCAGACGAGAGCCGGCCGCTCGGCCAGCCCTGCCGGCCTGCCTGATAGCTTTCTTTGCCGAGGGTGGGACCGGCGAGCGGCGAGCGGCGGCGCCGTGAAAACGCTTTCCGTTGCATGACGGGAAACACCAGCACCGCCACGGCGTCAGGCGGGAGCTCTCGGTACCGCCGGCGGGGAGGCGACGCGGAGTCAAGTGACACCCTTCCCCCTCCCCCTCTCCTCACTTTATTCTTCTCTTCCCGTCGCATAATCCCGTGTCACTGCGGAGGGACAGTGAGTACGGCCGGACCAGACGGCCACGCGGGGACGCGCTGCGCACAGCTCCGGATTTATCCCGACTTTTATTTTCTGTTTTTTTTTTCTTGTCCAGGGCGGGGAAAAATTTAAAGCGAGCGCCGGAGCCGGAACTAACGCGACAACTTCCGGTCCGGCTATCCGGTCCAGGTCTGGTCCCGCCGCTTACACGCCTCTTTGGTCCCCGCCGCGCCCCGCCGCGCCGAGCCCTGACACCCCAACACACTGCACTCCACGGCCCCCGTGGCCCGAGGACCGTCCCAGCACTATTTCTCGTCGCGCTCGCAAACATCCCCCGTTCCCACACGCCTCCGCGTCTCTCTCTCTCTCTCTCTCTGTTTCTCTCAGGCTGTCTCTCTCTACGTATCTCTCTCTCTCTCAGTCGCACCCACACGCCCACACACAAACCAGATGGGAGGAAAGTCGCACAACGCACGGCGGGTAATTAGAACACCAGCGGTGCAGGTCACCCCCCCCCCCCCCCACTCCCCACCCACATCAAAAAAAAATCTAAAAAGAAAAAAAAGGGAAAACCCGGCCGGGCGGGCTCTCGCGTTTGTCCGCCCCTTTTACTCTCATAACAAAGATTTAATTTTGTAGCGTTTTGGCGCGAGGTTCGAGTCTCCACGGACCTGCCACCCTCGCCATTTTTTTTGTATTCATTATATTATTATCATTTTTTTTTAGATATACAACAAGTTTGCCGAGCCACGAGTGAAATATTCCCGGGATGCCGTGCGGGCGCGGACAGTCGGGCTGACCCGCTGTCCGGTCGGCTTGGCAACGCCGCGGCCGCAGCGGGTCGGCGATGACACGACCCTCACCCGGCGCTTCACGCACACCCGTACGGACCCCAGCTCTGTCCTCACGCCGCCGGTAAATGCCTTGTCGCGGCCTAATTGCCTGTTTGAAAAAAAAATCGACCCGAATTGAAATAAGTACAATTACTGTGCAATAAATCATTCAAGTAAAAGACTCTTCTCCCCCTCCCCTCCTCTTCAGCTGGCCGACATCTCTACCCGCTTTATAAAACAACGCAGATGCTGCGCCGCTGTCCACCCCGGCGTGTGCAGACAGCGCCGTGACATCCCGCTGCTGCGGAAAGTGAGGAAAAAAAAATGTTGTCTTTGTCAGGAGATAGATGAGGGAGATGGGAAGAGAGGGACAGAGACGAGAGAGAGAGAGAGAGAGAGAGAGAGGAGAGAGAGAGAGAGCAGGGGGAATGTGACATGACCGAGCTGCCGCCCCGGCCCGCCGGATCCTACACGGGGAGCGCCCGCGCACCGCAGCGTAGGCAACGCGCTCTGCGCTCCCGTCCGATGGGTTGCCTACCTCCTGCCACACAGGCGCGTCAGGATGTGTGGGTGGGACGCGGAGCAGGGGGAGGGGGAGCAGGGGACGTGAAGGGGTGGGGGGGGGGGGGGGGGGGGGGTGCGATTAAAGGGAACAATCAGGGCCGCTGCTCCCCGGGCCTGTGCGCCCCCTCCGACCCAAAGCCCTCCCCTGATGCCAATGGAGACCTTCCGGTCTGGCCGCCGTCTGCCCGTCGCAAAATCAATCGTAGTGATTGATCCGTCTGCTGGGCCTGGAGTGAAGAACCTTTCTGTCTCTCTCACGCGCTCCCTATCTCTCACTCTCCGTCTCGCTCCCTCCCCTCTCGCGTTCGCCCGGTATGCAACCTGGGCGGGCGGCAGCAGCGGTGGCGCGCTGAGGCCGCAACATCAAATACTCCTCCCGGACCATGTTGATGTGTGGCGCCGGGCCGACCGCGCGCACTCCATCGCGCTGCAGCCGTGGACGGAGAGGGTGGGAGGGAGAGAGGGAGGGAGGGAGGGAGGGTCGCGCTATCGGGCGGGCCGGGCGCAGAGCACCATGAAGGGCGATGGCTTCCAATTCATTTGTGTTTTGGGCTCATCGCGGCACGATCATGCGTGTGCACTGCAGGGTGTGCACTGCAGAGGGTGTATGCACGTGCAGGGTGTGCACTGCAGAGGGTGTATGCACGTTCAGGGTGTGCTACAACACGATTCCAGTGCTTCCCATGGACGAGAGGGGCCGCTCACTTCCCGGCTTCCCTCCCCGATGGCAGTAATTGTGACGGGGAGACAGACGGCCGAGGCACGGACTGGACTACGTCCACAAGCCGACGACAAGCCCATTTTTTCCCTTTGTCCCTCCTCTACTCTCCCTCCCTCTCCCTTTACCCCCTCGGCAACAAAAAAAAAAAAAAAGAAAAACCCGGAGGGGTTGGTTGGCAGTGTTTGGGCTGTTTGCGCGATACCACAAAAGCCCTTATACGGAGCCGCTTTAACACGAGGGTGTCGCGACACCAGTAATTAGTTAATGACCCTTTATTACGAATAATGAGAGTGCGTTCGCACCGAGCATGACACGCCCCCCTCCAGCCCACTACCCTCCGCGGCGCGGCACGGCGGAGCGCGGCGGGAGAGCCGGCCGGACTCGCGATAAACGCGCCCCTAAAAATAATACCTACTCCTTTGCAACACGGTGGTCCTCCTAATGCACCCCTTCTTTACAACCGGAGCCGCGCCCGGGGAGTGGGGCTCGAGACGATGCACTGAGTGCAACAAGCACGCGGTGTTTTCACAGCCGTAGGGTGGTTGTTGAGCTAAATGCAAAGTTATAAAAGCCGTTTCAAAGGCGCGGGGTCAAAGTACCCCTTCATGTACCCACTGAGGTAGCAGGTAAGGTAGCAGGGTAGGCACCTCCGTTTACGTTATGTGACTGCTGACCGTACGCGGGCTTGCCTACCTCGATGTGCGTGTAGCGTACCAGAAAGCCTTTGCTCTCTCTCTCTCGCTCTCTCTCTCTCGCTCTCTCTCCAGCTTTCTCACTCGCTCGCATACGCACAACGCGGTCGGCAGAGAAGAGAGAAAAAAAACACGGCCGCGGCGCTAAACGTCGAGTCATTGCGGCCGCGATTAATTACCGCGTTACCGTGTGCGCCGCTGTAATCTAGGCCGGGTCACGCGCGTGACGCGAGAGAGAGAGAGAGAGAGAGAGAGAGAGAGAGAGGTGTAAAGTGCGGCGGCGGCGGCGGGCTGTTATTTCTTTTGCCGGAACGCTGTAACCCAATTATCGCATCGTGGCCCCCCTGCGAGCCGAGCCGAGCCGAGCAGACCCGATACAGGAGGCGCCTTGTTTACAGAGCGGGCCGCGCGTTTACAAACGTTCACCATCATTTTCTCGGATATTATTGTCTTATTATCATTATTATTTTTTATTTTTTTTCCCGGCGCGCCTCCCGCTTCGGGCGCCGCCGCCGCTTCTGCCTCACTTCACTCCCCTGCTCGCGGTCTCGCCTTCCATTGCGGAGCGCGGGAGGCGGCGGCGGGGACAGGTAAACGCCCCCCATCGCCCCCCCCCCCCCTCCCCTCTCTCCCGCGGCTCCGAGCGCTCGCGCGTACGCAGAGGGGCAGGCGCACTTGAAAATGAAATCTGCCTTCGCACACGCGTGTACTGCCATATCCGCTCGGCGCCCCCCACACATGTGTACACACACCCACACACGCACGCGCACACACCTAGCAGCGCGCGCTCGCACTCGCGGGCGCATCCGCCCCATGAATCTTCTTATCTAGGAAGGGCGTGCAGAGCGCAGGGGGTGAGGGGGGCGAGGGGCTCGCAGCTTCGGACCAGCCAGCCAGCAGCCGCACGGTTGGTAATGATGGGTCCTCTCTCAGGCGGACGCGGGGGGACCTGTGGCGCCGCTCCGCGCCGCGCCGCGCGTCCGGCCGCCGCGTGTGTTAATGCCTCATTAGCATAGGCATTAAGGGCGGCCGGAGGACGCGGACAGCGTCACGCATTACGGCGCCGCGCCCCAATCGCTTATTCTGACTGATTATACTCGTCGCGCTGCTGCTCGCTCACGCGAGAAAAATGATCAGCTGTCACGTACGAAATGATTTAGTTTGTGTTGATTTTGACACGTAATCCGCACTCTCGACCAGAAACTGTATTTGTATTTCAGTTCCTGCACTGTTACTGCACTGCAGTTTACGCGGAAAACTGTATTTTTGGCCCGATGGCCCGGTATCTTTCCTCTGTCAGAACTGTGGTTTTCTATACAAAAACTACAGTCCAGCTTGTAGTTTCTCGGTGTAGTTCACACGCGACGATGGCGGCGGCCTTTGTGGCTGTGGCGTGCAGGGCATGCAAATGGCGTAATTTTTAAGTGACTCGCCTCCCCTGCATCCGCGGCTGAAATCAGATCCGGCCGGCGCCTGCGCTGCCGCCGCAACCACCACCGCGACAACACCAACGACAAGGAAAGTGCTGCCGAGGCGCGGCAACACCCTCCACGCGCTGCTCCGGCCTGGCAGCCGAGGGCCGAACGCGGACAGGGAATGAAAACTGTGCGCGCGCTGCGGCTGAGCGCAGAACTGGGGTAACGCACTCATTAAAAAATGTCGAGCAGAATGTCGTTCGCAATGGTTATCCACTCGGTGATGTGTGTGTCGTGGACTTCTCTCTGGTACGTATTGGCGTCAGGTGCAGGTGGGGGTTGTCGTCGTCTGTTCGTCCGTTAGTCAAGCCGTCGGTACAGGCTGCGCGTCCGTCCGCGGGAAGTATATATATAGCTGGCGCGGCCGTCATGATGGCGCGCGCGCACACACACACACGCACTCGTCATAAAAAGAGCATTACATACTCGTCACGCGGCGATACCAAACTCGGCGCGCTTTTCGCGCTTCGTATTCAAATGATTTCCCCCGAGGCGCGTCCTAGTTGTCCCCGGGGCCGCCGCCGCGTGGGGTATCGCCGCGTGCCGGGCGAGGCTCCGCCGGCTCCGCCGGCCCCGGTACTTACATTGTAGAAGCCCTTGATGAGGGGCCCGGCCTGGCCCACGTACAGCGTGGACGCCGAGTCGAACACCAGCTCACGCGGCACCCGCTCCACCGCCACCGTGTCCACCAGCTCGCAGTTGAAGTAGAGCGTGACGCTGGTCTCGGTGACGGCCAGCGCCAGCCGGCCCCAGCGCCCTGTGAACGAGGGCACCACGAACGAGGCGACCGTCTGCGACGAGTAGTGCATGGACAGGTCCGTGTAGAGCAGGCTGACGTTGGTGTGGCCCGGCGCCTGCAAGCACAGAGAAGATACATGTAGGTGACGTTTCTTTAGAGAGGTGTCCACGGCTTTATGGAGCGTTGGGCTTACCTCGGAGCTGGCCGGCGCGAGCTGCACCCCCAGCTGCACCACCGTGTCCAGGGGGTTGACGACGGCGAACAGGAAGCCGCCCTCGCGGCTCGCGAGCTTCACCTTGGCCGTGATGGAGAACTCCGGGTACAGCTTCTCGGGCATGTGCACCCGGAAGGGCTTCTTGACCTCGGAGCCCGGCAGCAGGCCGAACGCCGGGAAGCCGTCCGGCGCGTAGTCGAAGTACTGGGTCTTGGGGTCGACGAAAGGGATCTCGATGGCGGACAGGATGTCGTGCCCCCAGTCTGGAACCGCAAAGAGAGGTTGGTGCCGGTGAGGGAGCCGCGCGGGGTAACGACGGCACGCGGCGGGCACGCGCCGCACACGGCCTCCCCTACTGTCCCCGGCGCGCGGGGTAGAGCCCCGGGGGTGCGGTGTACCCCGCGCGTGCCGCCCCCGGGGCCGTCTGCCCTCCGCCCTCTCCGCCCTCTCCGCCCTCCGCCCTCCGCCTCTCGCGGCCCGGCCGGCGCGCATGCGGAATTTCAATACTACTAAATTCCGCGCCGAGATCCTCTTTCTGCTTCGCAGAGGCCGAGTCTATCTCGAGGCGAAGTTGATATCAAACGGGCTCCTTCCAAGCGGAAGTTCCGCTACGCCGCATTCGAACACCCTTTTGCGAAAAAAAGGAAGAGTGCCCCTGCTATCTGGTACGGACTCCGTCTTTGTGATTGCAGAAATGAAGTATCCGACCAGGCCAGCTGCTCGGAAGCAGCCGCGGAATTGGAAAAAGGAGCATTTTTACGTACAGTTTTGTGCCCCCGCCCCCTTTTAGCTGTGAGTCGGTGACCAATTTTTCACGCTGTTGTCGAAACATCATTAACAGTAGAGACAGAGAGGGGAGGAGAGAGAAAGCGAGAGAGAGAGAGAGAGAGTAGGGGGGGGGGGGGGAAAGGCACCCTTTCTCTCTCAACACGTCTTGGAGCCAAGAGGCAAAGCCAAAGGCCAATATAAGAGTTGACGACGCCAACAGGTGGGACAGGCGCACCCGGCGGCACGCGATATTACACTTACACACACACACGCTCACACACAAACACACACGTGTGTGCGCCGGACTGACGTGTCAATAACCCAAGCAAGTGACCAGACCGAGCGAGTGAGCAAGAGGCATTCACTCACTCCCGGTTACGACACTAAAGTTTTTAGTCCCGCAAATTTCAAGGAAACGTTTAAAAAAATCCATACAATTGCAGAAAACTTTACAATATTTATGAAAACTTCTGGATATTTTTCCCGAAAATTTCTTTGAAAATTCCGGGACTAGCAACCCTAGACACGAAACGCAGACACACACGCGGACACTCACACACGCGCACACACACGCACACACAGAGAGACGGCGCGGCAGGGAGCGCCGTGCAGCTATGCAGCCCGCCGCCTCTCCTGCCGGCCGGGCTGCCGATCCTCCGCTCCGCAGGCGCGCGGCAGCGGCAGCGGCAGCGCGGAGGCCGAGGCCGAGTTGTTGGCACCGCGCGTGCGGTCAGCGCCGAGGCCTCGGGCGGGGGGGGGGGGGGGCAGTAATTAGGTTGCAGTGGCAAACAGCCGCAGGGACGTGTCGGGACTTCCGTAGCGCGCCCGGCCCCACCCCGAGCGCGATGATGAACGCGATGAGCTCGGACCGCCACGACGTGATACGCGACCCAAACTGCGCGGCGCGGGGCTTCGAACCTCGCGGTCAAATTAGTTTACAAGTTGAAAGTATAGTGAGGTTCGAAGTTTAAGGTGGAGCGTTTGACGGCGACGGTGTTGAACTTAGTGGTGGACTCTCAGTGCGTTCCATATGTGTTCCGCTCCGCTGCGCGCTACGCCGAGCGGGCGCCGTGGTGGTCCGCTGCAGCGCCTGCCCGGGAGCTGGCCATAAGCTTAAGGGAGAGTAGGAGGCGGGGGAGGTGGAGGAGGAGGTGGAGGAGGAGGGGGAGGGGGGGGGGGTGCGCAGCGGCACGGGCTGGACGTGACAAGTGGCGCCAAAAAAATATGAACCCGTTGGTCGAGACGGATGGAAAGGGCCGGGCCGGCCGGAGCAGCAGCAGCGGGGCCGCGCCGGCAACGTTTCATCAAGGGAGCGGGGCAACGCCCACACAGGGAGGGGCCGGGGGCACGGCGGCTACTGCGCCCCGCGCAGAGACCCTCCTTCTGCTGCTGCTGTTCTCTGCGCGTCGCGACTTCGACACAAAATAATAAGTCGGTCCGTTTTGCATGCCGTAAACTATCATTCTGTCTTGTTAAGGGAAAAAGAATAATGATTTCTGTCGGCTGGCTTTAAGGTGACGACGGCGCACCTCGGCGCGGCGCCACGCAGCTGCCTAGGCGCGGGCCTCTGCCCGCACGGCACGAGTAAAGTGCACGCCGCTGGGCGGGTCGTTGTGCCTTTGAAGGGTGGGCGGCGTAAAAGAAAAGGGCCACGGTAGGCATTTTGCATCAGGAGGGGAGAGAAAGACAGAAGAGAGAGAGACAGAGAGAGAGAGACAGAGAGAGACAGGGAGAGAGAGAGAGAGAGTACCGGCGGCCGCATGACGCGAGGGAGACAGAACAAGATAGTGACGCGTGAATGCAGCACAACCAAAGTGTGAGGAAGGGAAGGGGGAGGGGGGGGGGGGGGGGGGGGACCGCCCGAGGCCACCGGAGGGCAGGTGGTGGCACATGGGGGTTGATGACTCGGAAGGAGCAGACGCCCCTTCGCCAGTGAGCGCGACAGAGAAAGGGAGGGAAAGAGAGAGAGAGAGAGAGAGGCTGCTAACACGTCTTTGTACGCTGCATACACGCAGAGGCAGATGGAGGAGGGGGAGGGGGTGGGGCAGAGCAGGTGGGGCGGGGCGTGAAAATGTCACCCAGCAGAAAAGGGTCAAGAAGAAAAAGAAAGAGGAGAGGCAAAAGTCGGGGGCGTGAGGGAAATTACGGGTTTTGGAAAGTGCGGAGGCGGCGAGCAGAGAGAGAGAGAGAGAGAGAGAGAGAGAGAGAGAGAGGAGAGAGAGAGAGGGGTGGTCGTGGTGCTGTTGTTTGTAGAGTATGAGAACAGCGACCCCACACGGGTGCCGGGGAACGAGAGAGAGAGAGAGAGAGAGAGAGAGAGAGAGAGACGAACCGGGCTGGATCCCTTCAAAGGGAGCCGCCCGACGCAGGGAACGGCCGGGAGGGTCGATCTGCCTTTAAAACACCGGAGAAGGAGGGGAAAATCACAGCGGCCGCCCCACTCTGTTCTCGGAAGGCCACTCCGCTGGCAGCCATCCACATCCCCCGCCCCTGTTTTCTTGTTGTTTTCCACGTTTTTCTTCCGCTTTTTCGCTTTTTGCCGGCCGTATTGATCAGACGTGTGCGCGCACCTTTGTGTCCAAACAAGCTGGCCTCTGTCGCGCCACTGCCGGTGGCTGCCGGTGGCTGCCGGTGGCGCGTCCGCCCCAACGTGTTCCCAAGGCGGGGAAGCAGCAGGCGGCGTCACACACGCAGAGCACCGCGGAAGTGCGGGTCAACACATACACCTCGCTGACGGACCCGCCGCCGCGGGGGTCCTTGGGGGGGAGGGGCCTGCGGGGGTCCCCGGAGAGCAGAGGAGCTCGGGCCGCGCAGCCGCCCGCGTCGAGAGAAACAAATGTGTTCGGATCAGATCTGGGAGCGTCGGCGCCCACCGAGCCTGTTATGTGGGCAGGTGCCGCAAACGAGTGGGGCGATCGCGTTGCACGGAACGTTGGGGCGTAGTTTTTCGGGCGCATGCGACAGGTAGGTGCCGCCGCCGCCGCCATCGCACCCATCGGCAGTCGATCACGGAAATACTGAAGGGAGTGGGGGTTCACCGGCGGCCACGCCCCTGACCCGACCCAACGGTGGCGGCCACCGCAACCCCGCACGCCCTGACGACAACGACGTGAATATCGAAGGATGTTGTTGTCCCGAGCCGATGACACGGAACCGCGAGGGCGGCGAGGGGAAATTTCTGCGCCCCTCCTCCCCATTACATTTACATGAAGATGATGCGGGGAGGGCGTGGTCAGGGTGCCGCGGGGGCCGCCGGCCGCTGGGCCGCCCGCCTGCATTAGGGATGACTCCTCTCGGCACAAAGGCCGCTCGCCTCACCCTTTTCCGAAAAAAGTTTTCTTTTTAATCACCGGCCAGCGGTGCGGGAGAGAGGAGCCAAGCGGGACGCCCAGGCGAGGTTACCTTCCGGTGGGATCTCTCCGGAGGAGGGGGGCGGGGGCGCCCCTCGGGCCTCGGGAAGGAGAGGGGGGGGGGGGGGGCGTGCTGCGCTGCTGCTCCCCGGCGAGCGCAGACACACCAGGACTGGGCTTTCTAGTCCCGAAAGTTATAAGGAAATTTTTGAAAAAAAAAGAATTTTTCAGACATTTTTTGTTTAAAAAATTAACAGAATTTTTGGATGCTTTATTTTTTTTGACATTTTTTTCTAAAAAATTTCCTTCAAATTTAGATCACAATTTGTTTAGAAATTTATCAAAAAGTTTCTTACGCGACCGAGCTTGAACAGTTTTGTGTTTCCGCCTGGATGCTCGGGCAGCCAGCAGTAAAAACGCCCCCCCCCCCCTCCCTCATTCCCAGCCCCCACTCCTCGCCCCCCAACACATCCCCCAGGTGTTAGTCCGGAGCTGCGTTAGTCGGCGCGCGCGGATTGGCTCGCTTGGCTTACCCGAGTACTCCTTGGTGTCCACCGGCACACTGTCACCAGTGTCGCTCTTCTCGTCCACCTCATTCTCACTTTTCCGGACGTCCGGATCTAGGTCCCGCGGCAAGCGCCCCGAACCGGCCCGCTGTGAAACCGGCATAAACTCATCCTCTGGAAAGCAAAAACAAAAAAAAAAGCAAAGGGGCAAAATAAAACAAAGCGGGATAACATAAAATAACAGCAAAAAATGCAGTAAAAACAAAATAAATAAACAGTACAGCTAGCAAAGGAAAAACAAGTAATACAAAACCAGCAGAAATGAAAAATAAAAACTACAAAAGGAGCGAAATAATTAACGACAGAAAAGTACTGGAGCGCTATTCAGCAAAACGACCAATGTGGCAAAATAAAGTACAACGCAAAACGCAGTGCGAGCAGCCTAGCCTTAGTCGACAATAAACAACTTAACACGACACGTCGATTACTCGGGGCTGCAATACGACCCCCTCACTCCCCGCCACGCCACTGTCTCTTTCCTCCCTTTTCCTGTGTCCCGGTGTAACGCGGCTCCCACGTGCTGCACGGGTCCTGCTGCTGCTGCTGCTGGGGACCGGCGGTGCGTTGGCGGCGGGAAAGCGAGGCGCAACATATTTCTTTCCGACCCTGTTTAATTCTACCGGCGGGGCGACGGCCGAGCGGTTCTGCGGGACCCCCTGCGTGACAGACAGAGGTGGGGCGGGGCGATCCGGGCCGATCTATCTTTGCGGACACAGAAACTGATTGCCGGGGGCGGGGGAGGAGGCGCGCCGCTGATTAAGCGCACCTGCCCTTGTGCAGCGGGGCCTGCGGCGGCAGAGGTCTGCGGCGGAGACACGCTCCACACCGGAGGCTGCAAAGTAATATTTAAGTTTGTATTTCATTATCATCGGCCTCGACTACCGCCAGTGCGGGCTAATATAAGCTCCGCATATGGATCGCCCTGACAGCCGGGCCGGCTGTTCGACTCGACGCGACCTCAGCCAGTGGACACGGTCCCCCCGGACTAGGTCAGAGCGCGTCGGAAACGCGCCGCGCGAGAGGCGGCGGCTGCCCGAGAGCCTGCGGCAAACGCTGCGCCGCCCGGCAGGCAGGCAACCCGAACACCGCCGCTGTGTGGCGGGCTGTCCGTGCCTACCTCCCAGGGGCTGCGGGGTGGTGGTGGGGAGGGGTGGGGGTGTAGTGCTGGGGAGCGCCGAGAGATGGCGCCACGGGTCAGCGGCGGGACGTTCCCTCTCGCGGGGTGCTCCGTCCGGCGCCAGCACGACCTCCCTGCGGCTCCGGCGTTTGGATCGCCCTGTGGCCGGGCGTTCGCGCGACAGTTGCTTTGCTGTCCGTCCAGGAGATGGGTGTGTCAGTGCAGGCGCCTGCTGTCTCTGGGTGTGGTCGAACACCGGAGCGGGGGGAGGGGTCCGTGCCGAGGGGCGTTACAAACGGCGCGGCTCGGGTCCCGCGGGTCCGGCCGGTCAGGTTTGGCCGGGGCAATGGTCGGGCGTGTAGGGGCGCCCAGGGCCCACCTGAGCACCGCTCCGTGCACAGATTACACCGGAGGGGGGGAGGCTGGGCCGGGGCCGTGATTTGGATGGCAGCAGCAGTGCCGGTTCGAACGCTCTGCCCGCCCACCCGCCGGGGCCGGGAGTCGGCGGCGACGCCCGCGGCCACACGCGCCATGAAAACCATCAAGTGAGGGACAATCACGGGATGATATTCCGGGGCCGCGGGGGCCGGAGGCCGTGCTGCTGCCCGCGGGCCGCGAGCAGCCGCGAGGGAGGAGAGAGCCGCGCAGGCGTTAGCGCTGCCATTACCAAGGATTGCTTTTGTAATTAAATGCTCTGTCGTTTTATTCGCGTGTTCCAATTGATTGCGCGCCACGCGAAGAGGACAGGCGCGGCGTGCGATGTCCTGCCGCGCTGCAATCTGAGCGTAGTGTCGAGTCCCCCCGGTCAGGCCGTGCCGGGAGGGGCCGGGGGGAGGGCTTTGGTGCCGATGAAGAGTTAAACACACACGGTAGGCGGCAGGCCGCCGCGGCCCGGGTACGGCGGTGCAGCGGTGCAGCGGTGCAGCGGTGCAGCAGGGGGGCGGGGTGCACTGGCGCGCACCGCTACACTGTCCACACCGTCCCGGCCGTCATCACACCCGATAAGCAGGGGTCGTCCTGATGTGACCTCGCCGCCGCCGCCGCGGCCGCCGCGGCCGTATGGTCGCGACCGCGCGCAATTCAAATGTCTCGGCTTTGGCACGGAAATTTATTCGAATGAGGTACTTTGGAGACGACGAAGATGATGTTCGACGGGAAGACGTGGAAGGGGGCTAATGACATGGGCAGCGCTGATAACGAACACACACACACACACACAGACACACACAGACGGCGGCGACCACCGGGACCGGTCCGACCGCCTGCTTCCGCGCCCAGCGATGACGTCATCTGGCGACCCTCTGAGGATGCGACTGCGTGCGGTACGGGTCCCGCGGGGCCCACCGTGTCCTGTGGGGCCACCGCCCGCGAGAGATAACGGGCGATCGCTATCCGTTTTCCCAGATCAGCATCGCCGTGCCGTGCCGCTCCCCTTACTACTGGGCGTCGTGGGCCTGAAAGCAATGTTCGGTCCGCCCAGACTGCTTACCGACGTCATCAATCAGACACCTGCTGCCCGCCGGGTTCTCCTTGTTGTGCGAGCGGGACAGGGAGAGCGAGCGCGAGAGCGAGAGAGATAGAGAGGGAGAAAGAGGCATGCAACGCTGTACCCGCGGTGTCAGGTAGCCCAGCGTATGGCAAAAGCCTGATTTTTATTATCTTGCATGCAAAAATGGGATACCGTGTCTGTGTTTTTATAAAGAAGTAAAAATAAAACTGTGAAACAGGGCGTAAAAGAAATGGAGCGCTTCGTCGGGCGCGTTAGACGACGGCGGGAGTTCGGACGCCGCCAAGGGAATCAGCCGGCTCCTCTCCCGGATTAGAGAAAATTACATTAGAGAGAGAGAGAGAGAGAGAGAGAGAGAGAGAGTGGGGGGAGGGGGATTTGCAGGGCGTGCAGATCAAGATAATAAAATGAAAGGAAACGGGGTGAGAAGGAACGCAAGTAATCTCACCCAAGAGCAAATTTTTAGGAGGTGCATAAGTAATTTGGTGGACCAGCTAACACCAAATGTTGGCCACCACCGACATGACATTATATAGCCACCGTTTAAATAATTCCAACGGAGTGTCTGTCGCTCGCGCTGGTGTCGGCGTCGCACTTTAACGCGGAGCAGGCGTCGAGTTGAGTTGGTTTCAGACGACACGAGTAGGGAGGAGGAGGGCATTCCGTTGATCCCGTCGTCGCTCAAGTGGGAACCCAATCAAAGACCGGATTAGCGGTTTTACGTCTCCGTGGGAGGTCGTGTCCGGGGACCCGCCATATCCGGGGCCCTTCACGCGGCGGTGCCCGCGTCCCCGCACCGGCTGCTGAATGCATAAACCGCGGCGATCCGGCCGCCGCCCCCGAGCGCGGCACCGGCCAGCCCGCGGGCAGCCAGTCGGTGAGCTGCGACGGTTTTCTCAAAACTCAAAAACCGGATATATTTTTTTGGTACGTTTCCTCATCGAGTCCTTGAGGAAAATGTGCAAGGAGCGCAGCAGCGCGCGGCTCCCTGTGAGGCAGAAGAGGCCCGCCGCGGCCGCCCAGAAGACTGCGTATTTTAATGAGCCTGCCGGGGTCCTCGTGAGATCCTGACGGGGGTCCTGCCTGAGCCGCGGCCTGCAGGGCCTGCAGGGCCTCCGCCCCAGCCGGCCCGGCCCAGACGGCCATAACAACTTCTCCAACGGCACACGACACGACGCCACACTCTCACGACGACGACGTTCCTCTTGCGCCGCCAAAATAGATTGGCGTGACGTACTGGCAGGACAGGACGGCGGCGTCCCGGCGTCCCGGTTGGTCCCGCCCGGGTGAGACGCGACGCCGGGGCCCTGGCAGGCCGGCTGGCAGGCGGGTTGGGCCGGGCCGGCGGCGAGCACGCTGTCAGCATGCACGCCTGCCTCATGTCGCCGCCAGAACAAGAAATGATTCCGCTCACTCGACTATGCATATGCGTGAGCGGCAAGCAGCGCGCGGTCTGGATGCAAGAGCGTGAGAGAGCCGGAGAGAGAGAGAGAGAGAGAGAGAGAGAGGGAGAAGCCGCGAGCAAGAAGAAAGTCTTGCATTTTTGCCTCCGCGCAGAGAAGGGGACCACGTTAGCTGCGGATAAGAGACGCGGAGAGATGGCCGAAATCGCGTCGTGTTGTTCATTTTTCAGGATTATTTTTTTTGCTGGATTGGCTGCAACAAGGACGGGGCATGAGTGCGACAGGAAGCACTCTTTGTGGAGCGAGAGGTAATTTGTGGGGTGGTGGTAAGCTGAGGATCAGCGGTAGAGAGACTCGGCATGGCACCGCACCGCTTCAAGACCCCCGACAATAAAATAAAGTGAAGCAACTGATGTTTGCAGAGTACGCAACTGCTTAACCAATTAACCGCGTACGTACATCCGCCCGCGGTGTCCCGGAACCCCGTCCCGGCGACCCCGGCTCCTGGAGGCGCCTGGAGGACTCTCTGGAGCCGACCTGGAGCCGAGCGGCGCTGCTGGATAGGGCGGCAGTAAAGGCGGCATGATTGTCCATCAAGTCGACGCTTTAATCGCCCGCCGCCGCCGAAGGTGAGTGGTGAGTGAGCTCCGAGACCAAGCAAGGCATCGCAGGGCCCCGTGGGCTGTAAAGCGCGCACACGCGGCGCGCGGGTGATCCGTTCGGAGCGGCTTGCGGTTGCGGCCGCCGCCGCCGCGCGCGACAAGACAAGACCCACGGGACCCACGGGGGCCGGGACCGGCCACCTCGGCACGCACCTCACCGCGGGTGACCTTTCACCCGCGTGCCGCACATGGCCAGCCGGGCCGTGCAAGGCAGCCAGCCCCCAAGCCAGCCAGCATGGCAAAAAAAACATGCAGCAAAAGTTTTGCAGCGGCACATACAAAATTCGCCGCGCGAGCCGAGCCGCCCCTCCTCGCCGCACACGTGCGGTAAAAGGTGTAGTTTAGCCGGGATTCACCCCCACCCCCCGCGACCCTGCCGCCCCCGCCGCCCCCCGCACGACAGCGCGGCACGGCGCCACCGTCGAAGATGCGGCGCGGGGGCTAAAGGCCTCTCGGTGGGAACCTTTCAGGCGAAAACGTAAAAAGAGGCAAAACGCGCGCTCCGCCGGGCTCCGCACTCCGCTCGGGTACAACGCGCCCGGCCCGGCCCGGCCCGCGGCCCGGGACATGTATAATGCAGGGATTTGCCTGCTTACAGCCCGGGTCTGGCCCGGGACACCGCACCGCGCCTCGCGCCGCCTCTGCCGCCGCCGCGCCGGTACATGGCAGCCCGGCAGGCCCGCGGCCCGGGGCCCGGCCTCCGGCCTTGGCTCTCGGCTCGCGGCTCCCCGTCCGGCGGAGGCCGCGACCGCTGCCGATGCCTCGTGGACAGAAGTGCGACCCGACCCGGTGCCGGTAAACACCCCGTCTTACGTCCTTGTCCTGTACTTGGCACGGAAAAAAATTCCGATGAAATAGTATAAGAGTATAAGAAGTAGGGAAATTATACCCTGCGATTCGTCCCGTGGCGCGCGTCCTCTTATCTGCCCTCCGGACGACTCTCCTGCAGGGTTGTCACTTTCTGGCAGCGACGCAACAGTTTTGCGAGTCCTGCCGGCCGGGTCCTGGCGGGTCCTTCCGTGTCCTGGCGGGTCCTGCCGGGTCCCCGGCGCGCTTTAATCTTCGACGCGAGCCATTAGCAGGAAGCGGTCCGAAATATGCCGAGCGGCCCGCGTTATCCACACGGACGAAGACAAATGGCGATCCGGGGCTGATCCCGCGGGAGGACGAGAATCAACTCTCCACCGGGAGGACTCCGTAGGAAGTACACGACGACGCGAGCGGGGCGTTGCGAGGAGCGCTACTCTCTCTCTCTCTCTCTCTCTCTCTCTCTCTCTCTCTCTCTCTCTCTCTCTCTCTCCACGCTGCGAAACTAATGGGTGCGTCGCTAAGCGGTACGAACGGCCCTGATTACACCAAAGTTTGTTCTGCCCTTGTCATTGCGCCGGGGCCGGGCGGCGGCGGCAGCGGCCGCAGGACGCAGGACGTCCCCGACCGCGCCGGGTCCCCGCCAGGACCCCGCCAGGACCCCGCCGGGGCACCGCCGGGGACATGCGGGGCAAACACGCAGAGAGGTCGCCGTGTTTACGCGTCTGGCCAGCAGGATCCTTTGGTGTTGTTGTTGGACTTTCGAGGAGGAGACGGTGGTGGCGGCGGTGAGGCCAGCCGGCCCCGTGCGGTCCCACCTCCCCCTGTGCCACGCGCACCCCTGGCACAGCCCCGAGAGACAGAGAGAGAGAGAGAGAGAGAGAGAGAGAGAGAGAGAGAGAGAGAGAGAGAGAGAGAGAGAGAGAGAGAGAGATTAGTGCTAGCGAACGGCAACGCGAGCCGGAGCGCCTGTGAAGTGAAGGGTAGGCCAGCCCGCACGCCACGCGTGCGTTCAGGCGTCCGTGTTGCCTACCGGGCAGGCGCCACAGTGGGACGCAGCCTTGCCTAACCTAATCAATCAGCGGCGGCCGTAGCCGCACAGCCAACAGCGCTCCCATCCCCATAGCGTCGGCACGGCACTCCAGTGGGGACGGGATGGGACCGGGGGCGGGCCGGCGGCGCGGCCTCCGCCCCGGGCAGCCCAGGTTAGGTGGCGGCGGCGGCGGGGTCTCGCGTGTTTGCCGAGCTCTTGACGTAGCGCGATGCCATGGCAGCCCGGGGCAGCCCGGGCCCCGCCAACGCACTGCAGGGACAAGGGCAGCGAGGGCTCGAGGGGCGATCTCCGGGGACGGGGGCGGAGAGGGGGGGGGGGGGGTCATTGTGGCTGCGATTACATGGGACAGCATGGGGGACAGTAGCGGCGGGGCAGTGGTGGTGGTGGCGGCCTCACCACGTCGCCGAGGGAGCGGGTGTCGCAGCGTTACGGCTTTGCAGACGGACGAGTAGAGTGTGACCGTGGAGGCGCGCGGCCGCCCCGCCCCGCTCCGCGTCCCGCACATGCAGACCGCAGCCGCGGCCGCATCAAAGGGGAGGCCGGCCGTCGGCGACGTGTTTGTTTGAACGGCCGCTGCTCCGCTCGGCGCCGCCCCGCTCAGCTCCGATGCCAGAACACGCGGACCCGGCCCGGCTCGGCGGAAGCGCGGCGGAAGTCCGCGAACAGCAGAAAGCGAAGACCATTCAGGAAGTGGCCGCCGACGCTACCCGTCCGAGCGAAAGAGTTTGAAAACTTTTCTCGGCGCAGTGCAGCGCAGAGCGCGGCTAGCTTTGAAAAAGTCTCGTTAACTTCGCGGACACATTCCGATATTTCTAATAACAAGTCTTTTTCTTCTTTTCCGTATTTACGTATTGTTTTAAATGTGCTTCAAATTTTCCGCAAATTTTCAAATGTTGACCCGGCGGCCAACAATTATTCCGACATGTGTTGAGGGAGGGCGCGGAGGGCGTGGAAGGTAGGTAGGTGGGCCAAGGCCGGCGGCCCACGATAAAAGGGATGGCAGCCAAACAGACTAATCGCTGTGTATCGGCCGACAGATTGACAGAGCGGCCGTCCGCGGGGTGACCAGGGATGACCCTCATCCTCTCCTCCCGCGGCGAGTTATCGGGGGAAAGGGGGCCGCGACAAGTGCGTGAGGTCCGCGCGGCCGCGGCGGCCTTTATCGGACACATCAATCAGCCCGCGGCGAGAATCGGAAAGGCGAGACCGACGTGACAGCGGCATGGGGGCCGCCGCCCAGCGGCCGCTGCACTGCCGGTCTGCCAGCGGCAAGCTCTGTGCGCGCCTGCCGAAGGAGGAGGAGAAGGAGGGCTTTGCGGACGTCAACGTTCCGCAATTAGGGGAGGACGCTGGCGGAGGCGGTCCGGCCTCAGAGCAGCGGCAGCGGCAGCGGCCCGGGGGCCCCGGGGGCCCGGCGTGCCGATAGCAGGCGCCGGAGGGAGTTTTGACAACGAGAAGCAATACGTCCCCCGGAGCAACGCACCTCTCCCCCCGTCAGCCCCGCCAAGACAAGCGGTTCGGCCGAGGGGCACCCCAGTGCTTCCAGTCCAGTCACTCTCCAGTCAAAGTCCAGCCAATTTCCAGTCGGACACGTCGTGCGGCTACAGTACCGGAAGCGCACGGTCGTCCCGCACTGAAGTTCGGTAGCCGCGTGGTTGGCGAGTGCAGCCGGCGAGCGGCTGGTCGGAGGTTCAACTCTTTGCCGATCCGTGTAATTTTTCTGTCGGCTCAGCTAAGACGACGGTGTGTGAAGTATAGGGGACTTGCTGCGGACATCATCGTGGCTCGGTGGCCGCATGGGTAAGGTGGCCGACCGGCGACCGGAAGGTCGACGGTTCAAGTCTTGCAAATTCAAAATGCAAAATTTTTCTTGTGTCTCCGCTTGGAAGACAGAGGGTAAAATATACTTCCGAACGTGGCGTCGGTATGGCTGTCTGAACGGCCGTGCGCGCTGCGTCACTGAGAGATGTAAGCGTTGGGTTTCAACTTGAAGATTCCCGCAGCACGGTCGGGCTTACCCCCGTTCCCGGGTCCGAGGTTCTCTCGGTCGCCCGGGGTTTCCGGCGGGGGGGCTCTGTGTCTACCAAGGAAACTTGGTTCGGAGACTCGGGTGTATGCTACGGGGGTACCTAGGGTTCGGTACCTTCGTTTTCGCTCCCTGTGAATCTGGCAGACGAGGACACGCCGTCGCGACTAGGGTTCGTCGTGAAGTACAGCAGCTTCGGCTGTGTACGATATAGGAAAGCCTACCTCCCCCCCAATCCGCTCGGGAGTGGCCGCAGTGCCACAGACCAACCAGCCAGTCGAAGGGAGTTGATTCCGGAAATCTGGCTGGCGGAGGGGGCTACATTGACCGTTGCGGAAGCGTGCCCCTGAAAAAGGCCGCTGCGTCGTGCCTGTGTCTTAGCGGCGGTCGATACCTGGTACACCGGTTCCCATTCGAACACCGAAGTTAAGCAGGAGGGTTCCAGGCGGAGGCCTGGGACGAGGTAGTGCCCACCCATTTTTGCAATTTTTTTTCATAAGCATCCACATATTTCTAAGCGAAGCAAAAATATTTTCGTTTAGAGTTTTGGTCACGGTAGGAATGAGTTTTTAACCTATTTTGGGGTGGGTGACAGCTGAGAAACCATAAATGATCGTGAATTTTTCATTACATTCAATGGAAATGTCCGGCCTAGTCAGCAGTCAGTGTACACCCGTCATGAGGCGCCCCTCGGGTTCGGCGGCCCGCCGCACCGCGGCCCCGCCGCTCCGCTCCAAGGCGGCCACTTTTATTTGACTTCCTCACGTGGAAGACGTGGTTACCGGCGTCCCGGTGGTGTCCCGGTCCGGTGCCGGCCGACCCGGCGGCGGGGCGGCGGCGGGGCGGCGGCGGGGCGGCGGCGGGCGGCGGCGGGGAGCGCGAGGGGCGGGAAGCTGATTGTGGTGACAAACACACACGGCCGTGCTGATTGTGCCCCGCCCGCCTCGGCCCGCCCCCCTCGCCTCCCCCGGGGGCGGCAGCGCGGCGCACAGAGGGCGGCTCTCACGGGTCTCACGAGGTCCCCGACGACGTCGCGACCCCCGGGCCCCGGCCGGCCCCGGCCAGACGACGACAACGACGACGTACACCAGGTGGCTCAGCGGCTACAAATGTTAAGGAGGTACCGCTGATGCGCGCGCGGACGCCGCACCCTCCCGGAGGAGGGGAGGGGGTGCATCGGCGCTCCCCCGTGCCCGGCATGAATAATGCATAACGACTTGGATTATGTTTGAGTAAAGACTTCCTGGCGATGCCCCGCCGGCGCGCAGACCGGCGCAGACCCTTCCAGAGCCGGTGGCGCCCACCCCGCCCACCCCGCCCGCACCCTCCCCCTCACCAGCGCCACTCCACGCGGCCTTTCACTCTGATGCCTCCTACTAATCAACCTTTCACTCCATTCTCGTGATTTTTCATTTCGCCCTCTATCCTCGCCGCCCGCCCCGCCGGACCGGCCCATCCGGCCTCCGCCCCCCCCCCCCCTTCCCCCTTCTCTTCCCTCCCCTCTTCCCCCCTCTCCTCGACACTCAGTCACTTCTCCGACTGCTGCCGGTTACATCTTCAGTCAGCAGCGGCGCCCGAATAGCCGGCCGCTGCTCTTCTCATCTAGGAAGTCGCTGCCATTTTCTTTTTGCGCCCCCCCCCCCCCCATCTCTCCTGTTTTTCGAGGGATGCGGGGTTAGTGAAAGGTGCGGAGGAGGGAAGGAGGATGGTGGGGGGGGGGGGGCGTTATTTGCACCAACGAGTTTTGCTCTGCTTTTGTCCGCGGGCGAGCGAGCCGGCAAAGAGGACGGCGGCGGCGGTGCCGGACTCGGCCGGACCAGGTGTTGTGCCGCGGGAACTTTTAAGTAATGACGGGGCTGCAGAGGGGCGCGGGGACACGCCGAGCGCTGCCGAGCTGGAGTCGCTCCAGCCGCTCCAGCCGCTCCAGCAGCCACCGGACACCGGGGCCGACGGTGACATCAGTCTGACAAACACCATGCGACACCAACGATCCGGCTTGGTACAAAATGTAATCAATCATGAAATATTGGCTGTTATTTTCAGGATGGGGGGCTTGAGAGGGGTGGAGGGAATTTAAACCTCTAGTGTCTAGTTAGAAGTGCGTGTACCCGCCGCGTGCGTGCGCCCTCGGGCCCCGGCAGCCCAGCCCCGCCCCGAGCCCCACCCCCAGGAGGGCCCTCTGCGAGACTAAAGTACAAGCTGATTACAGGAAAGTAACACAAAACCAGGCGGGAGGAGGCGGAGCAGAGCGGGCCGGGGGCGGCCGCTGCTCGCGCCCCCGCGCGCCGCCTGCCTCCAGCGCGGCTTCCGTTTATTCGCAGCGAAGCAATGCCGTCGTAGCGCCAGTGACAGCTGAGGCGACACCTCTGGTTGTGACGACGGCGGCGCCACGCAGGTCGCAGGCCGCAGACCCGCACCGCTGCCCCCTCCCCCCGCTCCGCACTGCTACCCGTGCGTGTACCCGGGCTCCCTCCCGGGGTGTGAGGGGTGACAGTGAGGGATCGTGCTGCACCCGCCCGTGAGCCCGCCAGGCGCCTGGGCATGTGCACGGCGGGTGCGCGGCGTGTGCAGGGCGTGTGCGGGCTGCCGCCCGGCATTACACGGCCGAGCGGCACCAGCGGCACCCACAGGACCCTGCGGGGAAACCCACCTGACAATATCGGTGGCAGCGACGCGCCGCCTTCCTGGCCCCCACGGCTGTAAGCAATCAGCTCAGGCCGCGGGCGCCTTCGTCTTTTTCCTAGGGTTTCTAGTCCCGAATTTTTTTTTTAGAATAAAATTGAAATTTCCGGGAGTAGAAATCCAATATCTTTGTCATTAATGTCCTCGTTGTGGACCACCCTCAGCTTCCACTGCCCCGTCCACGTTCCACGACACCCCACCGTTTTTCAAAAAATCTCCTGTTTCATCTCGTCACCTCTCTCTCTCTCTCTCTCTCTCTCTCTCTCTCTCTCTCGTCACCGTCACCCTCCTCGTCTCACCTCGGTGTCTGCTCACCGCCTCGCAACACCCCGCTGTCTGCCACAGTAATACACGGATAGCAAAGGGAGAGGACCTTGTGGTTCTTGAAGGCGGCCGCGAGGGCGGCGGGAGGCGGCTGCACTGCACCGCGGGGCCCCCTGCCACGCCCCCGGGCGGCGGCCAATCAGGTGACAGCGTTGATCGCCGCGGCCGAGCGTTGTCAGACCGAGCCGACGACAGCGGGGATCGGGGATCGGGGAGCCATCGAGCCCCCCGTCGGGGCGCCGGCGCCAGAAGCGTTCGCAGCGCGCCTCCATATTCAGCAGGCTGGGGCGCTGAGGCGTCGGGCAGTCTGCGCAGGGCTTCCCCCTCCCCCCTTATCAGTATTCTTTTTCTTCTTATCAAACACCTCGTCGGCGTAATCACACCCGAGACGACGGGGGCGTCCAGGGACGGCGAAGAGGCCGCCGTCGTGCGGGCATGGTGCACGGCTGCACCGCAGGCGGGGTGGCCTACCCTATGCGCTGTGCGGGCGGCGCCAGCTGAGCATTGCTGCTCACACACACACGCCGGTGCCCCACGGGGGGCTTCCTCGCTCTGAGAGCGGCCAGCTTAGCTCGGCTCAGCGCGAGCCACCCGGTGGGCGGGTCGCATGAATGGAGGTATCGCAGCGGCAGCGGCGGCAGCGGGACCTGGGTCCGGTCCACTGCCATAACCTCATATACCATGCTATTTGTTACGGGAATGTTTCTGCGTCTGCTCCAGCAGGGGCCGCGACTCGACCCCTATTACCCCCCCCCCAACCCCACTCCTCCGCCGCCCCGCTCCACTCTGTGCGATGGCGAGCTGTTATTCCCGGTAAAGGGACCTCCCGCCCCCGCCGTCGGCAGATGGCAGGCGAAATGCGCTTCTGTTCCGAGGGGCCCGCAGCAACGGTTTTCAGAGCTCGCAGAGCGCAGCGCGGCACAGTCGGGGCGCAGCCATGGCGCAGCCAGCGTGCCCCGACCTCCATACGCGTCTAGGGCAACTTCGATTAAGTCTGCATTAGTAATGCGCGATGCCCCGCAGCGAGTTTCATTTCTCCCCGCTCCCACGCCTCCCGCACCTCTCGCCCTCCTCCTCGCACCTCTCTCCCTCCTCCTCGCACCTCTCGCCCTCCTCCTCGCACCTCTCTCCCTCCTCCTCGCACCTCTCTCCCTCCTCCTCGCACCTCTCTCCCTCCTCCTCCCGCCGCCGGCGGCGTCCTCCGCGCACCTCCAGGCGAGAGGCGATAAAGCGGTGAGCGCCGAGGGCGGGCGGGCGGGCGGGCTGTTGCATTTCCGCGCGGGATAATCGTGCTGGAGTGAGTGAGAGGGACGACGGGGCGGAGGGGAGCGACGCAGGGGTGAAAGAGCGCGAGAAGGAGAGATGCAGGGGGCAGCAAATAATAAGGTTTGCTCCTGTTTATCGCTCGGGACGGCGGCGGTGGGGGCGTTTGCTCCGAGGCCAGAGGGCGCTGGGCTCCGCGCAGGGCTCCGCAGGGCGGGGCGGGCAGAAGCAACAGCTCACTCCGGTCCTCGCCCGGCCCTCCGTCGGAACAGGGCGATTATTACAATCACTGCGCAGAGTTGGCCACTTGGTAAGGCCGTGCCGTCGCCGCCGCCGTGCAGCGTGCGGCGCGGGGCGGCGCTGCGTGATGCTCGCCCTGGGAGGGCCGCCGGCCGCCGGCCGCCGCCGCTGTGCCGACACGTCGGCTGCTCACGCGGAGCCCCGGGCCGTAATGGTGCCCGGCCAGCACGGCCGGCACGGGCCTTTTACCGCCTTTGTTAAACAACGATCCCATTCGGCAGGGCCGCGCGCGCGCGCGTCAAACTTTACGAATAAAAACTTAGCAGCAGGAGGAAAGGAGTACGCAACGCGCGGCGGTGGTAGGGGCCTCGCGGGGAGGAGGTGGGGGAAGGGGGGCAGAGGGGAGGAAGGGAGGGGGCAGAGGGGAGGAAGGGAGGGGGGCAGACGGGAGGAAGGGAGGGGGGCATACGTTTGCTTCCCGGAGAAATTCAACGCACGACCGCGGCAAAACGCCTCTCTGGCTCCGCCGATGCGAAGGACGGCCCCGGGCGCTTGTGAGGAGTGGCCGTCACAGAAGAGTCACGCTGAAAAAGGAGTTTGGAGTCGTGCAACATCTGTGGGACACAAGCGCGTCAGCGAGGATTGTGTTGAAGGGCCATCTTCAAATTCTACAGCTGTAGCTCCAAAAATTAAAATTAAATAATAATAAATACATATATAATAAATAATATTTTTTATTTTTCTTTGCTGTGCTGTAGGACTGGGCGGGCGCTGCTGCCGCCCCGCCGACGCCGCAGCCACTGCTGACCGCCTCGGCTCGGCCCGGTCAGAGTAAACAGGACGGAGCCCGGATGGGATGTGATGGGATAGGATGGGACTCTGGGCCCGATTTATTTTCACGGCAGCCGCTGGAAGTAGAGCGCACGGCGCAGCCCACGGCACGGCACCGCGGGAAGGCATACGCTACGCATGTCTGCCCCCTCCTCCTCCTCTCCTCCCCTCCCGCTCCTCCCGGACGCACGTTCCGCTGAGGGGAGGAGAGGGGGGGGGGGTGTCCCCCCCCCTGAGAGCCAATAAGAAGGGAATGGCCGCACAATCTCTGGGAGATCTCTATTTGTGACAAGGTACCGCGCGCGAGGGGGGGGGGGGCGAGGTCCCGCACGCAGCCCTCTCTTCCCGCTCCGACCCGACTTGAACCCGGAAAGTTGGGGCATCGTGAGCAATAAGTGCACGTCTTAATCGCGTCGCCCGGGGAGGGAGGGGGAGGGGAGGCGGAGTCGGGGGTAAAGTCGCATTAAGGAGGGCAGGCCGCGACAGGACCTGCCGAGCCCCGCGCTGCCACCCCATGGCTGGGCCGGCGCTGTCATGTGGAGGCACGCCCCGGGCCATGACTCCACCCCCGCGGAGCGGAGACAAGAGGCTGTCCGCCGATAAGGACCGTGGCGCATCGCTGTCGCGGGGGCAGAGGCCGCCGCCTCCGGCCGCCTCCGGCCGCCTCCGCCGCCTCCGGCCGCCTCCGCCGCCCGGGCCCCGGGGCTCACGGCCCCCCGGGACCCCGGGGGACACGGCGGCGTGCGGCGGGGCGTGCGCGTCTCCGAGCGCCTTGTCAGTAGGCCGGCCCGCGCGGCTCGCGCGCGTGATCGCAGCAGTGGTTGCCTCTCAGCAGGCGGCGGCGCCTCAAGCTGCGTGGAGGTCCAAATAGGGTTTCTAGTCCCGACATTTTTGAAAAAAAAATTCTTTCAATACATAATACGAAATTTTTAAAAAGTTCAGAACTTTTAAAAATTTGCCTTAAAAATTTTCAAAAAAAATTGTCTTCTGGCATTTTAAAAAATCCAAAATTTTCTGAAACATGATGATTTTTTTTCGAAAGTTTCCTGGTAATTTTTGGGCCTGGACACCCTACCGAGAGCCTCGTTTGGTTCGCGCTTTGGGACAGCGAGCTTTGCTGCTCGCCCCCGTGCATCAGGTTCTCCCGGCCGGGTCATATGTTCCCCGCGTGTCCAGCAGGTCGGGAGATGACCCGCCGAGGCGGGCGCCCAGCCGGGGAACACCTGTTGCATCTGAATTGTAAACCAAACGCGCATGATTTATACGGCACGGCACGCGTGTGCCGGCCGGCCGGACGATTACCTGCTTATGGGCACGGCGTGCACCGCCATCGGCGTGTTTGTGGACCTCTCGCGGCGCTGACTGCGGACGGGTCGTGATCTCACACACACACGCACGCACGCACACTCACACAGGCGGCGGGCGCGCCCGGTCCATATGCAGAGAGACCCGACCCTTCGTACATAACATACCGCCCGCGCGGCAGGGGCACCCCACTTACCTCCTGCAACAGAGAGACAAAGAAAACACATGAGCACACACAAGTAGAGCACGACGCAACAACAGCATCCCGGTGACATATATGACTTCAGCAGATGCCTTCCGGAGTCATTTTTTTTCTGTGTGTGATTGCGATGCCATCAACTCCAGGGGTGCCTCACATGTGATAGACGGGCGTACAGTACGCTGACCGTTGCACCGGCCCCTCCTTTTGCGTGGACCAGACCAAGAATGTCCGAGGATTACAGAGCGACTGACAGACGACCACCTCCCACTTGTCGGACCGTCTTGTCCAAGTGTGCAGAGAGCTGCCAAGCTGCGCAGCAGAAAGGCAGCCTTTTTTGGCGGCCGCCTTCTCACTGCGTGCTGCTGCAGATATGGTTCAATTAATTTTGAGAGAGAGAGAGAGAGGGGGGGGGGGAGGAGGAGGAGAGAGAGAGAGAGAGAGAGAGAGAGAGAGAGAGTTGGGCGGTGGGGACACCACCTGCTTCCCCGACGCGCACCCATTCCGGCCACGTCCTCCGGTCCCCGGGCACAGCGAGGGCAGAGCGAGCAGGCGCCGTGAGGAGGGCGTCCGCGTGGTCGGAAACCCGTTAAGGTAAACCCGTGGCGCGGCGCCGCGGCGACACCCCGGCCGGCGCCTGTTTCAATACCGCGCACCATTTTATTGCTGCGCTAAGCGAGGAAAGACGCCGGGAGCGCGGCGGCGCATACTAAGCGCCGAGCACTAAGCCAATGTACAACACACGCAGCGCGGCGCGGGCGCGGTGCGGTGCGGGCGCCACGCCGAAAGGCACAGGCGCCGCCGCCGCCCCTCCCCGCCGCACCGCTCCATCGGCGCCAGCACATTTGGCTCGCGGCGGACGCGCGTTCAGCTGCTCGACCTTCGAGGAGTCTCTCTCTTTCCCCCTCTCTGTCTCCGTCTCTCTCTCTCTCCTTTCCCTCTCCGTTCGCGCGCTTCCGCTAGACTGGGCGCGTGTCTCGCGTGCGGCGCGCGTGTCTGGTGTGGGAACTGCACGGCGCGCGGCGCGCTTACTGGTTCTGCGGTGTCTCGGCTAGAAATAAACGTCTAAGTCCCCCTTCACTCCCCCCCTCCTCCCCTCCGAACGCCCCCGACCGCTGCTCCGCCCTACGCAAAGACAAACTTGTATGTAGCAGAATATGGAGAGCAGTTGTCCGCGACAGTACGCGGAACAGCGCACACAAATCCTACGGCTAGGCCAGCGAGAGAGAGAGAGAGAGAGAGAGAGAGAGAGAGAGAGAGAGAGAGAGAGAGAGAGAGAGAGCGAGAGAGAGCGAGAGAGAGAGAGAGAGAGAGAGGGGAGAGAGAGAGAGACAGAGAGAGGGAGAGAGAGAGAGAGAGAGAGAGAGAGCTCGGGGCAGTGGCGCTGCACAGGCGCGCGCGTGGGAGGACGACGCCGAGGTCGAGGGCCGAGCAGAGTCATCCTTAGTCAGTCGGAGCCAGACAGCGTAGGACGCCGGAGACGACGGTCTTGGTTGCGCGGCGAGTGAAAAACGACACCGGTCCCCTCCATTGAGGACGGTGATGGCGACGGCGACGCGCGCTCCTCCTCGGCCGCGGCCCCCGCGACCTCCACGTCGCCATCCTGCTGCGGCCGCGGGCTCCCCCCCCCCCCCCCTCCTCCTCCTCCTTGTCCTCTCCCGCGCTAGCTCCGGGTCCGGGACGAGGGCGGGAGGGGGGGGGGGGGGGGGGGGGCAGGGTGAGCCTGTGCACAAGCAAATGTTTAAACATCGGCGCGGGGCGGGGGTGGGCTTGTTGGCCGTGTGGGGCGCCGGGGAGGCGGGGAGCAGTGGGGAGCCAGAGCGGGAGACACAGTGGAGCATGTGCTTCGCCACGCTGTGAGTAAACAGCGACCCCTCCTCCTCCCTTTCGTGGTGGTGGCGGTGGTGGTGGTTGTAGCGGTGCCAGGAGAGCACCGGGGGGATGGGGAGCGGGGAGTGGGTCGGCCGAGAACGCGCCGTGCTGGCGAGGCAGCGGCTGGCGCCGGCCGCGCGCGCCCGATCCCCTGTTCCTCGCGACCACATACGGCAATTAACCACAAAGTGCAGCAGCGCGCTGCGCGCAGCGGCGGCCGGCGCACTCACGGCAGGCTGTTGCCGGCCGTGGCGGCGGCGGCAGCTCTCGCGAGTTGTTGCACAGAACTGGCGCCGTCATGTCGTAGGGGGGGCCATTAGCCTGGCCCGTGGGCCCTCACACGGGCCGAGTCGAGAGAAGCGAGCAGCAGAAAGCCGGAACCAAAGTCATGAGGCCCATGAGTCCGAACAGTGCCGGCCGGTATCCGGCCCGCGCTCAGAGAGCAGTGGCACGGAGATTTGGCGTCTCGAGTCCTGGCAGCGGAGTGGGGGAGCTAGAGCCGGGGTGGGCGCTGGTCGCGGTAGGACAAAGTAACTTTCTTTTCTAATCAAACCGACTGAGGGCTTCCACCTCGAGCCCAGCGCCGGCAGGGCGGGGCGGGCAGGCGCTGGACGGGGCAGGACGGCAACGACTGGCCGCAGGGGCGGGAGGGGGAGGGGATGGGGGGACGCAATGCGAGTAGTGCGGGGAGGGACTCTCGGAGGTTCAATCGGAGGTAAATAAGACAACCAACTTGGTCTCCCTCGCTCCCTCTTTTGCCCTTTCCTTCTCTCTCTCTCTCTCTCTCTCTCTCTCTCTCTCTCTCTCTCCCCCCTAGGTTCTGTAAGACAAAGCGTCTTACTCTCTCGCTCCCGGCTCAGCCACACGGCTCAATTTCCGAAGGGGCAGCACGGAGTGGGATGAGGGGGGGGGGGGGGGGGAGTGAGGGGGAGGAGTACGACTTGCGACCAGACCGGACCTGGAAGCCGAAACGAACCCTGACCTCTCCAGCTCCTGTGAGGCGGATCTGAAAAGAGCGGGAGACAAGGCAAGGCAAGGCAAGGTGGGGGGGGGGGGGGGGGGGGGGAGGGGGAAGCTGTCCAAGGGTTGAGGCCACCACCAGACGCCCGGCGGTCGGGGCTCATCGAACCCGTGGCCGCGCCTCAATCAGCCGCAGCAGACACTGTCTCCTCGGATCATTCTTTCTCTCTCTCTCTCTCTCTCTCTCTCTCTCTCTCTCTCTCGCTCTCTTACGGAGCACCCCACGAGTGCGACAGAAACAACGCTGTGAAAGCAATGTTCGAAAACCTGCACCACCCGCACACCGGAAGCCGCGCGCCCCGAACCGAATCCGAAAACTTTGATAATTGTGTAGAAACAGCCAGTCAGGCCCGGTCACATGAGTGTTGGCCTGCTGTGGCCTGCGGGGCGGCTCCAGCCCGGCTCTCGCGTTGACTTCTTCGCACTCCCCCGCGACACACGACGACGCAAAGGGCAAGCCGGAAAAACAAGGGCCAGCGCCCCCGGGCCGGCAGAGGCGCGTGCCCCCCCCCCCCCCTCCTCCTCCATTGTGAGCCGGCCACGTAATTTCCTTCTCGCCCGCCTCTTATACCCCTTCGCTCCGCTTCGCAGGGGTCGGTGGCGCCGGCGGCGGGTGGATGTTTGTTTGGCCTCCTCGCCGGCTGGGCTGCTCGGCCGGCCACGTCCCCGCCCCGCCCATTCGTACCTGTCATCCTGAAGCAAGTTTTCCCTCCCCCCCCTCCTCCATCTGCCCCGATCTCCCGCTTCACCTCGCGTGTCCAATTTCATAACTCAGCAGAGCGACACCGCCCCGAGCCGGGCCAGGCAATGGAGGATGGGGAGGGGGGGGGGGGGGGGAGTTCCCGAGCCCGGCGGCCGGTGCCACGCCGGCGCGGCCACTCTGGCCGGCGTCTCCGATGACTGCAGGTGACCACGCCAAGCCCACCGGCGGCGCCCTCCCCTGCGGGGGTTCATGAGCGCCCAACTCCGAGCAGCAACCCCCCGCGGGGGCCGTGCCGGGCAGCCGGGCCACCGGGCCGCGCCGCGACCCCGCATACGAAGGGCTAACAGGATTCAACGCAAGCTGCGGACAGCGGCCGCGCGCGGCAGCGGCGGCTGGGCACGGCAGGACAGAGGACGGCGCGGGACAGGTGGCACATCTCTGGCTCCCCGGCACCCGCCGAGAGGCCTGCTGCCTGCGCTGGACAAACACAGTGGTGCACTGCGCGTGCCGAGGCCAGGAGACAACCCGGCGAACCTCACTTTTCGCGGTCAATTAATTAATTAGATTACTAATCAGAGATGTAAATGTCGGGGAGCCCTGCGAGGGCGCGAGGACGTCCCCGGCGGCGGCGGCCGCGGCACAGGCGGTGCCGGTCCTCCACGCCCCCGGCTTAGGGGCAGTCGAACCAGAGCCGGAACCACCCAACCCGCCGCCAGCACAAGTAAAGCGCCAAGCTCGAAGCGCGAAGCTCGGGGCCAAACAAACGGGGAGATCAAAAGTGGACAGGGAGGCTCAAAACAAAAAGTCCATGAGATATGAGGGGGTGGGGAGAGAGAGAGGATAGAGCCGGCTAGCTAGCAAGCTAGAGAGAGATACAAGAATAGATAGATAGATAGATAGCGAGAGAGAGAGAGAGAGAGAGAGAGAGAGAGAACCTCATTTCGCGGCCGCGGTGGGGCGGCGGGGCGAGTCGAAAGTCGTCGCGCAGCCCGATCCGCAGCCCAATGGCCCTATTTGCCGCGGCATCTGCAATCGTAATGACTGGAATTGCCAATTTCATGAGCATCGAAATGCCACACGGGGCGCGAATGCAAATCTCCGGAGTGCGGGGGCAGCAAAGGCGCCGCCGCCGCCGCCGCCGCCGCCGGCTGCAAGTGCTACTTGTACTCTCCTCTCGACGGCAGCTTGAGGGGAGTGGTGCCCCGGGACTGGGTGCCTGCGGACGGGACGGGCTCGGCCGCTGCCCCTCCGCGTCGGGATCTGTTTGATCTGATCCCCGATGCCACGCCCCCACGCCCCGCCATCCAGTCTATTCCTTTTTAATCCCCCGGCCCCGAGCCGGCACCCCGCTCCGCAGAGGGCCACGCTGCTGAATCAGCAAACACCCCGGCGTCGCCCGCGTTCACACCTCGGTTAGGGGCGGCCAGGAGGGGAGAGGGACCCGGCAGGGCGCAGGGCACGGCGCAGGGCACGGCATCCACAGCCAATCAGCAAATGTGTCCTGGCGGTGTACCGGGCGGTGTAGTTTGGGGCGGCCCGCCCCTGCGGCCTGCGGGCTGTCTCCGAACACTGGCCCTTCGGGTCTCTCTGTCGCTCTCTTACCGAGCGCCCCGCGAGTGCGACAGAGACGGAGCTACGAGGGCAGCGTTCGGAACGGGCCCGCTGGAGGCGGACGACCCCAATCAGCAAGATGGCACCTCGGCGGCCGGCGGCGGCGCGCCGCACCGCCGCGGCGGCCTGTAAGCAAGTATTTGTCGGACAAACGGAACGGCTTCCCTTGTGGGGGGGGGGGGGGGGGGCGCCGAAACTCCTGCTGCCGGCAGCGGCCACGGCGCTGATGCCTTCATCAACCGCTGATTTACAGAGCGCTGCTAAACAATTTACGGACGGGCCCTACGAAAACAATCCAAAGCAAGGGGAAGTGAGGGGAGGGGGCGCCCTGGCGTGGTGGCCGGCCCGGACAGCCCTGCCCCCTCCCTCCTCCACCCTGCTGGATCCGCCCCTGGATAAAAACTTGGTAAGCCGAGCGTGCATAATTAAAGTGCTCGCGCACTGGCCGCTGGAAGCCGGGGAACACGAGATGGGCTGCTGGAGGAAGGAAAAAAATAAAGTTGAAAGGAAAAGGGACAAAAGGCGTGGAGGGCGAGGGGTGGCGCCGAGGGTGGCGGCGGCGGCGGCGGGGAGGGCGGGCCGCGTCCCCGTTTAGCAACAGAAGAGGTTAATCCCAATGGATCCAGAGGTTCAATGGGGCTGAAGGTAACCCGCGGCGGCCGCCCTGCTGGCCCCGCCCTGCTGGCTCCGCTCACACCGCCTCGGCCGGCGATCTGTATCATTTTCCCCGCCGAGTGTTCTCCAGGTCGCCGCGTCTCAGTGGCCGCGCCGCCGTCCGTCGCCGTCTGAGTGGACAATGCGTCCGGCCCACGCACCGCGCTGCAGCACCCCGCGGCCCAGGCGGCGCCGGCGCCACAGCAGCATCCTGGTGACGACGGCGGCGAACCGCCTCCAGGAGAGAACCAGCGAAAGGAAATAATAAAACCAGAAAAAAAAAACATGAAAAGGAACGGCGGAGAATGGCCTTTTGTTTCGCGGCGTCGCAATTCACATCGCGTCGTCGCGCGCGCTGGCCTCCTTGTGAGCGCGCGTGCTGCGCGATGGAGCCGATCCACGCGCCCGCCACGCGCCCGCCACGCGCCGGTCCGTCACATATCGCCGTGCGCTCTTATTTGCAGGCACGTGCGGCCCTGCCGACACCGCCGTCGCCGTGGGGGGTCGATCGGGTCACCGCTCGGCCCCTCGGCCCTTCGGCCGCCCTCCTCATCTCCCCTGATCGCAGCCCCGGAGCCCCGACCCTCACCTCAGCCTAATAAAGGCCCCGAGAGTAGGTCGGCGGATAATTTAAATGCGCGAGCAGGAGAGGGGGGGGGGGAGGAGGAAGGTATTTGCACCGAGAGGCGCAGAGTGGCTACTCCATTAGGGCCGAGCCGAGACCTGCGCACTTCCGGCCGGGAGGGGGGGGGGGGGGGACGGGGCGCAGGAGGCCGTGCGCAAGGGCGCCAAGCCGGACGACGAGGAGGCGCCTCGTTTTTGAAAATTTTATTTTGCTCCTCCAACCCTTTCAACTCCCCTGACATTTGACACACGATCCATACCTCTGAGTCCGGCCCCGCTGTGCCTGCAGTGGACTGCGACCGCGGCGAGCAGCAGCGACGCTAGCGCCGCCCCCGACCTGTGGGCAGGCAGAGAAACACAACAGAGTTAAGGTCAGCTCGGTCCTTGCCGCCGCCCCGCGGCATTGACATTGGCATTCCTGGGGCATTCCTGGGCGCCGGAGCGGGGGAGGCAGGGGGCAGGGTGACCCTCCCTCTCCCCGACATCGCTGTCGGCGGCCCCCGGGGCTGCGTTTTAAACTGACGACAGTTTCGCGCGTATTGAAGTGCCTTGACGACGGCTGCGACGACGGGGGCGTTGGCCGGCGGCCAGCTGCGGACCGCGCGAGCCGCCGGCTGACATCGGGGAAATATGACACATTCCCACAGGCCCTGGCTCCGGCCGGCTGTAGCGCCGCTGTAACGCCCGGAGTCCCGCCGGGCCCGAGCCTCGCGGGGGGCGGCGCTCAAACCAAACAGCACACAGCAGTGCGCGGCGTGGGCGGCCCGCTCGACAAACTAACGCACAACTTGAGCGCGGGAGTGATAGAGAGAGAGAGAGAGAGAGAGAGAGAGAGAGAGAGAGAGAGAGAGAGAGAGGGAGAGAGAGAGAGGATCGTGGACAGTCCACCTCATTCATTAGCAGTATAGATAGCGAGGGGTCCATACCGCGCGGCGTTCAATCAGCGGCGTGGATTCAGTGACAGCGAGAATATAAGCAGCGCCGGGGCCGACCAGGCTTGACTTCGTAGCTCCGCCTCTGTCGCACTCGTGGTGTGCTCCGTAAGGGAGCGACAGAGAGGTCCGAGGTGAGATACGAGTCGGGCCGAGCCTGCGCCGCCGTGCCGCCGCGCCACCACTGATTTAAGACCGCGCGTCCCGAACCGCATCGCCGCAGGATGGGGGACGGCTTTATGAGGGGCCGCTGACTGCCGTGGCGGCGACGCAAGGTGGCGCGGCGGTGGCTGTAGGAACTACGTGCACGCTGGGTGTGGGTGTGATGGGCTGCGGAGGCTGGCCTTTACAACTGTGTACACAACGACGCAAGGACAAAGAAAGCAATAACCGTGACGCTCCGGTCTGTGCCTGCCGGGCCGGGCGGGCCAGCCCATGCGGATCGCGGGCTCTCGCCTTCCTTCCCGGCTGCCGGGTCCCCGCTGCTGCTCGGGCCGAGTCAGCCGCCGGCACTTGCCGCTCCTCCGGGTGTCCCAGCCGGGTCCCGGGCCCTGTCTTCCACCGTCCGATGCAGTGGAATTAGCCAAACGGATCGTGCCAACATGTTGCCGAAACATACCGCGAACCGACCAAATTTACAATGTACTCGATCCTTCTCTCTCTCTCTCTCTTTCTCTGTCTGCCTCTCTCTCTCTCTCTCTCTCTCTCTCTCTGACTGATAAAAAAAATTGAAATCTTCATAGTCTTAAGTTACATGAATGTATTAGAAACATAACGAAAATATAATTGAACATACCAAGACTCTGTCCTTTCTGATTGCAATAACATTACCGACACGACAGTCCCCACCAGTACCCACAACCACCAACATTCGAACGGGTAGGGCTACAGACGTCTGCTTACCACCGATTTGTTTGTCGAAACGTGCCCTAGGTATTGATCTTATTATTGAACACACTTGAACGCGTGGTAAAATATTAAAAAAAAGATTAGCGTGCTGATGAAAGGAGAACAATACCGTGCCGAATGTGCGTGCCCGGAGACCCGGCGGAGCCACGCGGGGGGCTCCTTGTTGACAGAGAGGTCCGAGGTGAGAGGGAAGGCGGGGGAGGGCAGCGGGCCAGTCACTGACCGGCGGCAGCGTGAAACTCGGTGCGGTAGTCGGGCCGAGCCTGCGCCGCCGTGCCGCCGCGCCACCACTGATTTAAGACCGCGCGTCCCGAACCGCATCGCCGCGGGGGCCCCGGCTTTATGAGGTGCCGCTGACTGCCGTGGCGGCGACACGGCGACACGGGGCCGCGGCGCGGGGGCGCCCCCCGGGACGGGACAGGCGCGCTCAACAGGTAATCAGGGTGTGGGGCTCCCCGCCGGCCGGCCACCCGGCGCCTAGACGGCATGTTCGCGGTCCTTATCGAGGTCCTTATAGTTGCACATGTGTTCGTGGTGCCGTGTTTCTTGGCGATGATCCGCCTTTGCTTGCAGCCGACACCGCAGCGGCCGCGGCGGCCTGGGTGCTGCTGCTGCCGAGTCCTGATCCGATCCCGGCGTGATGATATGCAGGCCGGCCACGCCCCCGACTCCCCGCAGACCCCCCGCAGACCCCCCGCAGACTCCCCGGCACGCACTGTGATTCACTGATGAAATCATTCGCTCTGCCACATTGGCGCCGCGCCGGCGTCCTGATGGACAAGGCACGACGGCCGGGGGTGACACGTCGGTGATATCACCGGGTTCCCTCCCCCCCCCCCCCCCCCCCCCCCCCCCCCTCCGCCCCCTCACGGCCCGCTGCTGGCACAGCGCGGGTGCAGCCAGGGCCTCGCTAACAAGACGAGGACGAGAGGGGCGCACGCATGCCAGACATTGTGTATATGAAATAAAATAAGAATATGTGCAGCTGGGCCAGTTCCGTACTTCCCCTGCCCCGCGCTGCCCCGCAGCACGATGCTGACACGCCGCAACGCCACGGCCCAGACACACAGCCCGGCCGGCGGCCTGGGTATGCGAAGCCGCCGCCGCCGCCGCTGCTGCTGCTAGCTGCGCCTGACAGACTCGACAAGTGAGCAAGCAAAACTCGTGCCAAAACTTATCCGGAGGGGCAGCAGTGGTAGGGGCGGGCGGGGGGTCCCGGCGGAGCCCGGCGGAGAGCCCGTCTCGTCTCGTCCATCAATGGACCCGGACCGGCCCGGTCCGCCTGCAACTCGACCCAGCCCAGTGCCTGACCTGGCCTGCTGGTGCCTGCTGGCGCCTGCTGGCCTCTCCCTCCTCCTCCCGACGCCGCCGGGCTGCACTGCAAGTCGCTGTGCAAGAGCACACACTGCTGGAAACAGGGGGCTGGCGGCGGCGCGCCCGGCAGGTAGGCAGCGCCGGGGTCCACGCAGCGCACGGCCGCCCGGCGGGACTGCCTGCCCAGCCCGGGGCTCTCGCCTCTCCCGTTGCCTCTTGTACGAGTGGTGGGCTGCGGGGGGAGAAGTCACAACCGATCGATGATCGAGAGAGAGAGAGTTGAAGTGCGACGAACTGAACCCCTCAGCGCCGCGTGGCGATAGTAGTAAACAGGCGTGACTGTGCGGCAGCTCAGCGCAGCCACGGAAGCGGCCGGCACATGGGAGGAGGAGAGGTCACGTCAGTGAGTCACTGTCTCCGCGGGGGTCCCGCCTGCTGAGGGGGGCAATAAACAGTGAGAGCGCGGAACGCCCGGCCCCGCGGCCCCGCGGCCCCGCGGCCTGCGGCCCCGCCCTCCTCCAGCCGAGCCTTGTGTCCGCACGCCGCGTCAGCTGACGGACTCGCACACCGCGGCTCGGCGGCGTGGACGTCTGCCAGAAGCCGCACCGGCGGCTCTGTGGCACAGTGGCCGCGTGGGCTACACGAGCGCGGATAACTACAACATGATGATATCGGCGTCCGTGTGACATTTATCGCCGCGTCCGCGCGTCGCAGTATCACACATTAGCGCACTATCGGATCCCGCGCCTCAACAGGCCGTGCCGGCACTCACAGTAGTAAAACTGTCACCACACATTATCGGTCCAGCGTCCAAGGCGGCGGCGACGGAGCCGGAAACCCTTCTCCCACTGCAGTATTTCGCGCTTCCGAATTGAGTGTGTTCGGACCCCACGTTTACCCGCGGCTTTGCCTCCCTTTTCTCGGCGCGTGGCAGCGCGGGGATGCGGGCGTTCTGTTCGGGGTGTGCAGCACTGCTGTGACGGCCGGCACGCGGCGTCACATAAAGCAAAAGTCTGCCGTGTTGTCCGCTTCCGGCTGACTGCGTGGCCTCGCCGCCCCCGCCGCCCCCGCCGCCCCCGCCGCCCCTCAGGCTCAGCGCCGCCGCCGCCGTTATCATGTTTTCGCCGAGATGGACTCTCTGCATGAGCGGGCAGTACTGACTGCGCGTGCCGCCGCGTGCCGCCTCCCCGTTTGCCGCAAGGAAACCCCTTCCCTATCCTTCCCGCCGCCGCGCAGCCACCGTCCCTTCCCTATGCTGTTGTTGTCAAATCATTACCCGACTGGAAACGAGGCGGCGGAATTTCACGCAGCCGCCGCACGCGTCTCATCCTCTCTGACATGACGGTCTCTCTCTCCCTCCCCCGCCTCTCTCTCCCTCCCTTTCCCTTTTGTCCCCCGCCCCTCGCGCTGCTGTCCTGATTCCGTTGTCAAAAGCATCGTCACTTTCCTTCCTAACTGCGATTCGCGGAGCGGAATGAATGAATAAATAAATCTGGCTGAGGCACGCCAGCCGCAGCGCAGACCGCTGCGGCCTGCCGGACTGCACCCAGTGCAGCGAGTGGATCGCTGGAATAGCAATATTCCGGGCTAATCGGGGAAATAATATATCCGAAGACGTGAAACCAAGCAAACAATTCATTTATTTATTTATTTTGCGCGCTTTGCGTGTAGAAAAAAAAACTCCGAAATGCCGCCGCACGGATAGAAGATTCCGGTCGGATAAATTATTTACTACTTTGTGGCGGTACGGCTGCTCGGCACGGCGACGTCGGGGACCTAACGATATTCCAAATGCCCTTCTCTCCCGTCTTCCCCTCCTACTGCTCTCACCGCCGCCGCGACGCGCTTCAGATGCCAGAAACGTCCCCGAGCATCAGTGCGTGACGCGTGGCACAACACGGCCAGAGGGGCGCCTCCCCCGGCCAACGTGCGATTAATGGAAAAACCCAAATCCGGAAACGATTACTTAAATAATCAAAAAACGAAATCAACAAAAAAAAACGGTTTCTCGATTTTGAATTAATTAGTATACCACCGTCAGCCATTCCGATAGATTCAAATCGAGAATAGCGAGCAACAATTCGATACGTGATCGTAATGATCGAAACCGGACCTCTGCTCGACGCGGTCTTTGTATTACCGATCGATAGTTATTTTCTATTTTTTTTTGTCGACAATGGCACAATCTCCGCCTTTCTCTCCGGCTCTTGGCTCTATAGGGCACGGCGGCGGAGATGCGAGCCGGGCCGAGCCCAAACAGGGTCTTCTCCGCTGACCTCACCGCCACGGCCAGGCCATTCTTTTCACAACCTCTCGCGCGCAGAGGTGGCAGGGCGCAGTGGAAGGGATCCGGGCCAGTCGGCTCGGCGCGGGAGGACTGTGAAACTGTTGTAAAACTGTGCGGGCATTTGACCGCGGACGGGCGGAGCGGCGGCGGCGCCGGTGGGTTGCATGGCAGAGCGGCGCGTGCGGCTGAGGCCGCCGGTCCCCGCGGGGGCACGCTGCCGAGCGTACGGAGGGGGCCTCTCTCCCCGCAGGGCCCTCCTCTCCTCCCGATGTCGGCGAGAATGAATGGCGATGCGATAACCCCCGCTCCCCGCTCCCGGCCGCTCCCGGCCGCTCCCGGCTCTCCGACGCCTCGACGTGTAAGCGCCTGGCGTCTTGTCGTGCCCCCGCCAGAAGCTACCCACAACAACACGCGCGCGGCCACGCGGCAGACAGCCGCTGCTCAGCCGCTGCTGAGCCACACACCGAAGCAAGCGGCTCGTAAAAAAGGGCCAGTTTTGGTGTAAATAGGCAAACGTACGGCCATACAGCCGGACCCCACGGCTGCAGTAGCATCGGGCTAGTCGCGTGGAGGCTGCCACTACCACGGTAAAAATGGGGGTTAGAAATTTTAACATTTTGGAGCTACAGAAATTACACCACCGCGGTTAAAACTATTCAACCCATTGAAAAGGCCTCAGGCATGTGTGCCATACACATTACAGCCATTTAAGGCTATAGAATACAGCTAAGAGTGCTCATATTTTCAACATCAAGGATGTATATTCCAACTACCATCAGACGTGGGTAAATACCCTTCTGAACGGTAACTTTTAACGCTTAATCGTCTGAATATCAACCAGACAGGTCGAAAGAAACCCTTCCCGGATCAGAGTTTCGTCCTCAGATATGTTTACAGTGTGTGGCCGGGCCGGCTCCCCCAGCCGGCTTCCCGGCATGCCGTCATCACTTGGGGACACGGCCCGGCACCGGGCGCCCGTGCGGGTGTGAATGGGATGGGCATTAGAATAACGCCGCCACGGATCTTACTTATGAACCGGGTAGCCACTCCTTTTCGGGAGACACCGAGTAATAAATACTACGCGGCAAAAAGAGAGAGACAAGTGGCCGCGCTGCGTCGGCGTCGATATGGCCACTTTGGAGGACATTTTTTTCCCCCGATCGGACGTCGTATGAGACTGTTTGGCGGAGTGCCGCCGCCGCCGCCAAGAGTGACGGGAGGGTATAAAATGCGGTGAGAGTGTGAGTTTTTTAATTGGCCCCCTGGGAGGGCGGCACGGGACGGGACCGGCGCCGCTGTTGCGGGGCTGTGCGGTCACACCGGCGGCCCCCGGCGGCCCCCGGCGGCCCCCGGCGGCCCCCGGCGGCCACCGCCTCGGCCCGCGGCCCGTCGTTGTCAAGCGAGGGGAGGGCCGTGCCGTATTGTCGTTGTCGCATTACCTGAAGAGCTGCATGACGCCTTGCTGCGGGACCCGGATTCAGTCACTCGGCCGCCAGCATCCTCCCTGTGGGGCAGACAAGCGACAACTTCAGAATACAGCGACACTCCGGAGAAGAAGCAAAAAGACGGAAGGCAGAGGACGAAGAAGAACGCAAGGAAAGTCCGGAGAGCAAGAACGATGGATCAGCGTGGTTAGGCCCACCGTTCCTACTCGCTCCCGGAGTACTCCACGGCCGAGCGGCACCTTGTTGTCCCGCACCGGTTGGCCGGCTGGCACCGCGGGAGTCACCAGCATCGAGCATCGGCGGCGCCTCGGCGCGGCTCGGCCTCGTCTGCTCGCCGGGTTTCAAGAATCGAAGTTTCTACCGAACACTCTTCACTCCATGCAGACCTCGTTATGTACGACTTCTAGGAAAGGTCGTTAAAAGGCCGCACCAATGTGTGGGCCGGGGGGGGGGGGGGGGGGAGAGATGGGGAACAGAATGGGGAAGGGGGCAAAAGAGGGGTGCGGGGCAAGGTTAATCGTCGAGTTTGCCCCCCTACCCCACCCGGGACCCAGCACTCCCCGACGTTTTTTTCCTTTTCCCCGCCCGTCGGTTGGTCCACGGCGAAACACACACGATGTTGCACCTTTCGCACGACGGGATCACTCTTAATTTTCCGCGTTTACAAGCCGTCCTGCCGTCGTTTCGGATTTCGTTTTTGCCTTTTTTGTCGCCCCGTCGACGCCTCTTCCTCGTGTTCTCTTACTGTGTGACACTCCCGCGCGCGTCCCCGTTGCCCCGTTCGTGTCCTGCTGGTGTGTCCCCCCCCCCCCCCCTGCGCCCCAATGGGACTGCGCTCCACTGCGGTGTATCACGCATCGAGAGAGAGAGAGAGAGGGGGGGGGGGGGGGGGGGGCTGCTCAGTGCGCAATGAAACTAGGTGATGAAAGGGAGGTCTCTGCATTGTTTTGGCGAGCCCTCCCACGCCTGCCAATGTTTGCCATGTGTGTGTGTCCCCCCTCCCATCTCCCACGTGCCCTGCCGCTGTTTCGCCTGAATTAACACGTCGTCGTGTCCTTATCGGAGTTTTTTTCTCATGGGGGGGGGGGGTAACACGCTCGTCACCCTCCGCTGATATCATCTTCCACACCGCGGGGGCCCGCGGGGGTGGGGCACGGGGGGATGATGAGGCCCTCCGATGCGGGCGAAAACAACCCCTTCCCGTCTGACCGCGCGCACGTAGTGTTTCGTTACATTACAGGTAACTACGTAACGTGTTGTAAATAGTATTTTAAGTAGGACGTTGTAAAGAACATTTTCGCCGCGCGTTAGAGCAGTATGCATCTGTCTTGCCGCGTGGAAGCCCTCGGGGGTGTAGGTGGCCAAGTATATCCATCCGTACTGAGCAATACTTGCCTAGCTAGCGGAGGGGGCGGGGTGGGGCAACATAATAAAGCATTACAGGTACACAAAAATCCGGGGAGTCGGCCCTCTGGTGCCCCTGGTCCCTCGCCAGACTGGGCAGAACAGCAGGCGGGGCGCGAAGCTCGCACTCGGTGTGGTGGAGGTGCCGCGTGGGGGCAGGAGGAGGAGGAGGGGGGGGGGGGCGGAAGCATGGGTGGGCGTAATGTGGAGTCCGAGAGAAAAGTGGTGTACTTTGTCCAAGCAACTACGGCAATGCACTGTAATTTCAACCACCCTTGTGCGGAGGACTCCCCGACACACACACACACACACACACACACACACACGCACGCACACACACACACACACACGCACACACGCACGCACACACACACGCGCGCACGCACGCACACACCTTTAGTGGCCCCCGCGGACTCGGACACGCGGCGGCACCCCGGCCGCGCGAGGGGCTTAAGGCGTAACTCCTGAGAAGCACGCTAATTCCACATCCCGGTTATGGCTGTCATTTCCAGCTGCGGGGAGACTTTCCCGCTCCCCTCCCCTCCCTGGTCGCCTGGCTGGCCGTGCTCCCTGCGGTGTGGTTAGGGCGCCTGCTCGGGGTGCTGCATGGCTCGGGCGGGGAACGCGGGCTCGTCTAGGAAAGGTTGAAATAATAGAGACTCGTCAGGGCGGGCCGTGGAGGAGGTCGACGACCCGTCACTCGTATCGGCGACGGCGCGGCAGGGTTGGGCGCTGCCGCCGCTGCCGCCGGCCTCCCCGACGGCGTGTCCTCCTCCTCCATTGATCCGAGATGGTCGTGCTCATCAGATGCGCTCACGGATCGCTTGCAGAGTGCGCCCCTAACTCCAGTCGAGTACCGGCGGCGCCTGCTGGGTTGGCAACGCGGTGCGGAGGCCGGCCCACACGCCGGCACCCCCCACGGTCGGCCCGCCCCGCAGGCAGCACGCGCTCCGACACTCTTTTTCCTCGTTCGCACGTGTGGAAAGTACGGCCGGCGAGTGCGTTTACCTATTTGCTGACAACGCGAGGTCTACGACAGCGACTGCAGTGGCAGCGGCAGGAGGGCTTGGCTAGCAAGTTGCCGACGTCGTCACACACACACACGCACACACACACACGTGTCTGTTGTGTGCTGTCAGTCACCCACACACACGCACGCGTGATAACCAGTGAACACACACGCGCGCACTAGGAACACGCCCCCGCAAGGCTTGACGAGAGTGGCCCCACTCTCTCTCCGACGTGCACAAGGCGACGCACTGTTTGACACTGCCCGGCGGCGCCCCGACAGCTGTCAACGCCCACGTGCTTCGGCGGCGTCCTCGCGGGTGCCGGTGGCCGTGCCGGTGGCCGTGCCGGTGCGGGTGGAGCACGCGGCCTCGCGGTACTCCGGCGGGTGAGTCTCCGACCGAACCGGCCGGCGTCGGGAGCTGCAGGCGACTGCTGCGCGTGCCGGCGCGAGCAGGGAAAGGGAGGGGGAAGGGGGCGGGGCCGCGGGGCCCGCGGGGCCCGCGGCGCGGCCGGCGTGTGGCGGGGAGACGCCGGGGCGGAGAGAGAGAGAGAGAGAGAGAGAGAGAGAGAGAGAGAGAGAGAGCGGGCGTGAGGCGGACCAGGATCGAGACCTTCGCAGGGGCCAGTGGAGATTTTCTGCACGCCTCCACCGGCCACCACCGCATCGCCTCTCGCGGCAGCTTTTGGCTCCTACCGGCCGAAAGGATTTGACCGTAATTCACAGGGACACTATAGAAAATATCATTAAATACTTGTGGAGAGAGCAGTCGGTGTTCTCCCAGAGGAGCGCCCAGCGGCGGGTAGGCTAGGCAACCCCGCCGATGAAGTGCACACGAGCCAGGCGGGCCTACCTACCCATCAGGCGCTGAGCTCCCTGGCCCGGATGACTCATGCTCGGACCTTCGCCCCGCCACCTCCCGCCACCAGATGGCGCTGCGGCCAGCGCCGGTCGTGCGCGCGCTTCCTGATTTGTTTGAAAACGTGATCGGTGCGCCTCGCACCGCACAAGGGAAGCACCTCAAGTTCGCACTACGATGCACCTCACCATGAACCTGGTACTCAATCTCTCCCTCAAGAAACATATTCCACTGGTGCGACGGAGGCAGGGCCAGCAGAGGAACTACGAAATTCTTTTACTATTATGAGATTGACAAAATTGTTCGAAGACCTTGTGCCACTCGCGTTTGAAAGCGAAGCTCAGCGCCCTCTGGTTTCGCCTCGCGGCCGATCGGGGAACTACACGCCGGCGGAGCGCGGTTACCCCGCGGCCGCGAAATGTCACATAACCCCGACTGCTTTTAAATTTCATTGTGTCAATTTCGTGTTGACGCTCAGCGCAAATCATTGAAACGTTTTAAGCTCCGCGCTGTTATCTTGTCTCAAAAAAGTAACCGCAAATAAATGCGCCCGCGTCCGTAGGTGTTCCCGCTTGAAACCAAAAGCCAGCTTGTTCCATGTGTTCCCGGCATGAAGCGACAGTGCTGCCCTCTGTCCCGCCGCCAGCAGCCAGCCAGAGCAGCCAGCCAGCGGCCAGCACACCACACACCAGCGCCATTTTGAGTCGGTCGGTGGAGTTGCTGGTCGGCCCCGCCGTTGCTCGTCGGATTAATTTGAGTTTTGCGTCAAATCAGTGGACCTATGCTGGGACTAGTACCTTAACCCATTCCGCAGCACTCCGCCGATCTTTTGGTGTAAGTTTCGAACTATTTCATTAAGTTTTGTCGAAATGGCAAGGTTCGCCAGTTGCGCAAGCGGGAGGCTGGGCAAACGTTCTCGCAACGTTAGTGAAACGACATCCCTCAGCTCTTGGGGGAGCGAAGTCCATGTGCTGTCCGACGTGGAGGACGGCCCCAGCGATGCCCTGAAGAGACGGCGCGACTGTGGAGGTGCGAGTCCTGATCAAGAGAACTCCGGGAAGGGGTACACATCATCCGACGACGAGTTCCAGCACCCCGGCGCCTCAGGGTCACGGGGGAAGAAGCCCAAGTGCTTCTCGCGCAACGCGGTCCTCGCTCGACAGAACCGCCTGAAGAAGAAAAAGTACATTGAGGATATGGAGACTGAGCTTGATGCCCTGCGCAGGGAGAACAGCAAGCTCAAGGTGTCCTTGGGAGGCTACAGCAAGGATATCGAGCTTGTGCGCAAGGAGAACCTTTATTTGCGCAATGTCCTGGCAAACAGCAAGGAAATCTCGCAGTTGCTTCGATCCATCAACGTCAATTGTGGATTGCCGTCCACGACTCCTGGCAGCGTAAATCCTGGAGTGAAGCGCCAAACATCGGTTGACAGCTGTGGTACCCCCAAAGTGGCTGTTGACAGTGTTGTTCCTGTCCCCTCTGTCGTTAACACATACTCTGACCCATGTGCTCCATCTGCTGATAGTGCAAGTTCTCATGTAGCGAGAACTGCGAAGAGAAGTTTCCCAATTGCTGCTGATGATGTGTCTTTGTCCCTGTCGGCTCCAGAGGATGAAGACGACCTTGACATTCTGTTTGGCAAGAATGTCCCTGCAGACCTAGATTTTAACTTGAATGAGGCCTCGACAGACGATACTGACTATTTAGGATTTGGCCCCAATGCGTTGGGTGACTGGCTTGATGGGGATGAGCCTTTGGCTGATATTGGAGTGTGCCTTCACGTGGCTAAAAATAAAGTATCTCTAGAATTCTGTGCATCATGTAATGAGAATGCATTTTCCAGCTGGAGTGGTATTGCTGTGTAAATTAGACTTGTACATCTGGAATGTGTCTGATTATGTTGTTTTGTTTGTATCGAATTTTTATTGTCAGAGTTCAAGTCAATGTAACATTTACAACTGACAGGAAAAGTGTTCTAGCTTTATTAGTGCTTTTTTTTTCTTTCAAGAATTTATTTTTTTTATTGTAATTTAGATGCCTTATCCTGATAACATGACACATCAAAGCTAGAGCACTTATCCTGTTTTATGTGCACCATGATATTCAGTTGTTTGATGTCTTTTTCCAGGCGCCTTTACTGTGCTCTCTGGAAGGCTTGCAGTTCTACCTTCCGATTGCAGAAGCTTATGTCGAGGTGCGGTTTGTTCCTTTTACTATTTAAGATGAATTAGGAGGGCTGTTTTGTTATAGTTGTAGTGACTCCCAATTACTGGGTTTTATGTGTAAAATACATGTCTTGCATTTACTTTACCCTTGTGGAAGCTCTTTATAAACATCCATTTGTACATAACTAGTAATGCTTCATAAATTATTGTTAATATGAGCTCCTAGAATTCTTACATTCATTACATGAAGTATTTACCTTATATTAGGGATGGTTGCCTATACATTGACTCCTTATACTTTCCTTGAAATGTTTCAGTTTTGAAGCAATGCCAGTATTATGTCTCATTGCTACAAGATCAAAATTTAATTCATTCTTTCAATCAAAGGACCTAAATTGAAATGGCTACCATCCCTCCCTTAGGAGGCCATATTTTAATTGCACTTTGTGTTGCAGCAGTTGCCATGGGCTGGGAGAGAGGAGCCCGGATTGAAACACGGTTGAGTATACTTGTATCGGCCCAGTTTTTCTACACAAGCAACCAAACTCCTCGGGCATTTTTACCATAGTTTTTGATCTTCATTATTTATTGTTCCCCTTGTGAACTTCTAAAAGCAAAGATTTATAAAAATGCCAGTGGAGTTCAAAATTACACATTGCTTCTCTAATTAAGTCAGTGTAATTTTGGTCAACGCAACACAAACAAAATCAGTCATTTGATTTCTGGGTGAATGTTTTTAATGAACAAGTTATGTTATTTTTTCAGCAAATTTTGACAACATTCGCAGGGCCTGCCGCTGGGACTTGATATACCTTTGTGGTTTAGGATCAGTAGGAAATGCAGAAATTTATTTATACTGATGACCAATAGATTTGGTAAGTGTGCGTCTGATTGGTGTTGAGCCCTACTTGGACAAGCCACCTCGTTTATGACATTCAGAAACCGTCTGAATCAGTCTGAGAAAATCACGGAAGTGAGTTGGAGGATGTGAGTACACATTCCTGTTTCATCTCATCAGTGTGGAGTGGGTATTCATTCGTACATACAATCTATTGGATCTGATCAAGCGAAATTTCGACTGGTTGCTTTCTGTGAAGTTTAGAAATCGAGGGCATCTCATCCGAACTTGCTCAGTTTCAGCTGGACCTTTGCTGCTGCTCCAAATGCGTCGTGAATTACCTGTGTCCTTGTCCTTGTAATGTACTTTATTCTGGTTACCTTGTGTTAGGGTGTGTATATATTTTATAGACTAAGAAAATGTAATTAAATTTTGTTACACAACTGTTGTTATATTTGTGTTCTTTTCACCCACTCATTTCAAACATGGGGAGTACTACTAGAAATGGCTGGTGTGCAGATTTAACTGTCCCTGACCACACAATCCCTGAACTTAATTTAGCAATGGCCAGTGGGTTCAACATATAAATCTGTGGTCATGGGTGAAAGGCATTTATTGATACTGTATGTCAAGAAATTCCCGGGCATATAATGTGGCTGACAACGTTGCAATCCTGGACAGTTCTGGCAGTTAGTTGCCCAGTGCAGCTTCCTCAGCTGCCGTTGGTAAATTGAGTTCCAAGTAAGCGCTTAATGTTTTTGACAAAATAGCCTTGTCCTTGGAGTGTTCAGAAATATACTCCTGGAATACATAAAGTCATTGAGCATTGATATATTACAAGCAGCATACAGCATACGCCAGGGCTGATGAGGTACCTTCAAGAACTCCACATCATCGGGAGAGGTGGCCTCCTTGCTGGGCCTGATTTGTGGCCTACTCCAATAGAAGATCTTGACTAAGCTAACGGCATCCTGAATTCTGATGTTCAAAAACAAAATTAATGTGACGGCAACAATCCCCTCAAGACATTCAAGGCACTTACCTGTAAGTTGAGATGCAGTGATTCAAAAACTTGTCTAAGCGCCCATAGAATGCAATGTAAAATGCAAAAGCGCCATAATGGCGGGTTCCAAGGAGATGATCATATCCACAATTTTCATCAATAAAGTTGTAGGTTTCAGATGTTATTGAAATGTAATGTGGATCATCTGGCTCAAATTGCACACATGCTCGATCTAAGATGAATGTGAATTCTGATCTCTCCCAGAGTGACTGCACATAGGAAAAATATTTGTAAAATAACATAAAGGCCCCTTGCACCCAGTTCTGAGAATAAAATAATACCTTCAGGTTTGAGGGAGAAAACAGTTGAGGTACTTCATACGTTCGTCCTTCATCAGGGAAGTAGGTCTGAAGCATACGATAGCGCTCATCTGTACTAGCATGCCTCAAGGTTCCATCAGGATCACGAGCAACAATTAGTCTTTCCTGCAATGAAATAAAATTTTGTTGTCTTATTCATGGCACATTGCACACACAAATGGCCGAATGGGCTACTTACCCGATGTGGCACACCATAAGATATATCCGTAAATATTAGTTTTGACTCATCAAGACCCTGAAGAGCCGGGTCTTTCGATAACTCTACAATACTTTCTTCCCTAGGTGAGAGCACAGGTGGCACTTGAAGAAAATATCTTGCAGTTTCCATTGCTTTATTCTCCTCCTGAAAATACAATGAAATTTAAGATAAAAGATTAAACATGTAGTGACTCGGCATATGTTGAAGTGACACTGTTACCTCTTCAAGCTGCTCTTGGGTCATGAATTTTATCTCTATATCTGACAACCCCTTTCCTTCTTTCCGAGTTTGAAATACTTTAGAGACGTCACGCATGTTCATCTCAAGCAGACAGCTCTGGACCTCATCCTTGAAAAATACGGAGGTGGGATCCGAGTTCGGACTAGATGTTTGAAGACCTGTCGAGTCAACAGATATAAGTCCCCCACGTCAAACCAATATGTACAATTACGTTACGGGGGCGAATTTCAATGCTCAGAACGAAACGATTGTATATGTTTTCTGAATGGTTAGGTTATATGAACTCGCTTGCTTGTAAATGGACACTACCTGCTCGATCACCGCCGACATTGCCAGAGGATAATCTGGATGCAATTTTAGCAAGGCAATCTCCCCTTAAGACGTGGTTATTCTGTTGGGACCCATAGCAAACGTTTCTACTGATGTTTTGGATTCTCCTCCAGCACGTCCGTGAGACCAGCGCCATGTTTACCCGGGCGGCAGCTCTCGGACTAGCATGTCTAGTATGCCGAACCCCACACGTGGGAGGATCAGAGGCTGACCGACCGGACGTGGTTCGGGGGTGACTCTACTTGCGTTGCTGCATTCGGCCGCCAGTAGCGTTGCTACACTTCTCCCAAGGCGCGGAACTTGAATGGCTGTCGCCTTACCCGGACAATTGGACGCAATTAACGCCAAGTATACTCACAAAAACCTCGACATTTTTTGGCTACAAGGAACTTTATCCAGAACGTACTATCTACCAATTTATTTTCAATCGGTACAATATCAAACTGCAGACAACGCGTCGACGGGGGGCTGCTGACAGCGCTGCGAGTGGCCAAACTCTGCAGCACAAGTAGAGTCACACCCGGACCCACGGGGATGTTGCAAGTTTTTATTCATCTCTAAAATATTGCTTTCTTTGAATTGCTATAGAATTTATATGATGGCCAAGTTCAATCTTTCATTTATATGGACCAAACAATATTTCCATTATCTATAGGTCAAAAGCGAAGGACAGATACGAACTCTGAGACCCTGCAGATGCAGTTACCTCTCTAGAGCATAATCCTCTCTAGATCCATTTCTTACCATGTATATTTTATTAAGTTTGACTGTTATTTAATTATCATACTCAAATTAGTATGTATTTTTATCAAAAGTCTCTCATTTTACTTCGAAACCAATTTACGATTCCGGAAATCTGCATGAACAATTCAAAAAGGAGTGCTAAGGACATTGTTTACTTCCTTGTGACAGCAGAGGCGGAGCTGAAATAGGTTAGGTTTTACAATGTTCTTTGCTTCTATTTTGGTTTCTCTTGTATATGTTGTCATAAACAGTGTCTGAAATTTATTGTCAACACTATTTCTGAATGCCAAATGCAAGTGTCCGTTTCATCTTGTCCTTATCCATTTTTCTCCCGAATGTACAGTATTAGCATGCCTTTACCAACCTCTAATATCCTTCTGCTCTCTTATTTTTAGGTATTGCATCGTTATTCAACACTATGGTGATTCAAGTTCAAGAAATTTCGGAGGAGGTATGTTCTCTTGTTTAATTTTCTTGTCACCTGCTTGACACTTTTCTATGTCTCACCCCTCACATTTTGTTTGCCTCTCTTCAGCCACCTCTAATTCAGGCAATATTTTCGGGAGATGCAGACCTTGTGGACTCTCTTTTAACTGACCAGGAAGATGTCAACCACTTAGATAGGGAACGACGTAGTCCTCTTCATGCTGCTGCATACCAAAATGAAGCGGAGATCGCTGAAAAATTAATTGCTCATGGTGCTAGAGTAGATCCTAAGGATTCCCGGTGGCTCACACCTTTACATAGAGCTTGCTGCAATGATAGTGGAGTAAGTGTCACATTATATTTAACAATCTTGACCCATCCTTTGAAAACATGGTGATGCATCCAGAACTTCATACTAAACCTCAACTGACTTTTCAGGAAACTGTTGATGTTCTTCTTAAGCACAAAGCCAATGTTAATGCCAGAGATCGCCATTGGCAGACCCCATTACACATTGCAGCTGCTAACAATGCCATGCGAAGTGCAGCTCACCTTTTTCAAGAATTAACAAATGTTAATGTCACTGACCGGAGTGGCCGCACTGGGCTTCATCATGCGGCATATAGTAACCACAATGAGGCTAGTGAACTTATGATTTTGGCTTTCAAGCTGTTGGTTTTTCAATTCTGATCTTTCTGAAAATGATTTTGATCTGTTTTCCCCCCTTCTTTTTCAGATGGTCTACTTCCTTCTTAACTATGGTTGTGCTATCAATTTAAGAGATAAAAAGGAGCGCACTGCATTGCATTGGGCAGCCTTTATGGGTCATGAGGATGTAGTTTTCACACTTATTCAAAAAGGTGCTGATGTCAATGCCCGTGATAAAGATGTATGTTTTGGTTTCTATTCTTTTGTATGCCTTATCAATTTCTATTTTCTAAGAGACTCTTTAAAATTGAAAAATAAAATTTCTTTACCATCTGTTTTGCAGAAGTACACTCCTCTACATGCAGCATCAGCTCGGGGACATTCTGCTGTGGTTGACATACTGCTACAGAATGAAGCGGATGTAGATGGCATCAACAATTTCGGAAACACACCACTCCATATTGCCTGTTTGAATGGTCACAAGAGCGTGTGTATAGAATTGTTGTATCGGGATGCGAACATCAATTCTATCAATTATAGAGGACAGGTAAACCATTCTTGTCCTACATCATACACTTGTGCTGTAAAGCATTTTCATTTCATTTATGTGGAGTTCTACTTTACAGACACCTTTACACATTGCTGCTGCATCCACTGATGGCAAAGGGTGTATGGAACAACTTCTGCTGAAGGGGGCAAACATCAATGCTCAGAGTGATGATGGAAGAACTCCTCTCCACATGACATGCCATTATGGAAGATTTACTTGCTCCAAGATTCTCATAGATCATGGTTTGTGTGAAAGATATGTTTGCAGTCTGCAAGTACTTCAAATTTAAAATGATTAAAGTAATCTCATTTTCTTCTCTTTAAATTACAAATCATAGGTGCAGAGGTAGATAAGGAAGATAAAAATGGATGCACAGCTCTGCATATTGCTGCTTTGTATGGACATGACTTGCTTACTGGAACTTTACTTTCTGTGGGTGCTGATCCTAGAAAACCTGGTCACCAAGGTATTCTTCTCTTTTCTATTTTACTGATTTATATTACATATGTTTCGACTTTTCTCTGATTCCTTCACTGTGATGGTTTGGCAGGACGCACTCCTTTGCACATGTGTTGCCTTGGTGGATATGTAGAATGCTGTCGTAAAATTCTTCAAGCTGGTGTTGACCTTGATGCGCTTGACCACACCATGAAGACTCCACTTCATCTGGCTGCTTACAGAGGGTAAATTCCTAAGTTGTAGAGAATTTTACATTTGAGAAATGAGTACTTAAATCCGTCAGGGTTTTCATTAATAACCTGTTTGGTTTTTGTGTCTTTAGGAGTGTGGATTGTTTAGACCTTCTGGTGAGCAGTGGTGCAGCTTTCCAAGTTCCTGATGCTCATTTGCGCACACCATTACACTACGCTGCAGAGCAAGGTCACTTGCCGTGCTTGTTCACACTGGTCGGTCAAGGTGCGCGAGTCAATCAGCAGGATAAATACGGATGTTCAGCGTTGCACTTGGCAGCTAGGGGTGATACTGAGGGTAAATGTGTTGAATATCTCCTGCAACACCAAGCAAATCCCATTTTGCGCGATGGACAGGGCTTCACAGCTGTACACTACGCTGTGCAAAGTGGCAATCAAGCTGGTCTTGAAAAGGTGCTCTCTGTCCTATCGCCGATGGATTTCCAGACTGATGACATGCCACGACTTACCCCACTTCATTTAGCCGCCTACCATGGCCACTGTGAAATTTTAAGACTGCTGCTGCCACTGTTTAGCAATTACAATGTTAGGGAACATAATGGCAGAACACCATTGGACCTAGCTGCATACAAAGGTATATTCTCTTTCCTCTTTCTATTTTATGATTGAACAAAGTATTATCCCTCATCTTATTATTTGTGTGACTCATCATTGATTGTTGTCGTTTCAGGCCATAATCAATGTGTAGAAATGTTGTTAAGGTATGGAGCTCAGGTTCTAGTTCATGATTCAAGGTCTAGACGCACTCCTGTACATGCAGCAGCCGCCTCAGGCAATGAGGAGTGCATTCAGCTTCTACTTAATAACTGTGTTAACAAATCTGTTGTTGACGCCATTGATAACCAAAAAAGGTTTGTTGTGTTATTTTCATGTTAATCATGGGATACAGGATTGTGCTTGTATGTAAACATATAGCTTTATCCAAACTTTTCACTTCTCAACTAATTGTATGGAATCTTTTTCAGAACACCTCTTATGATGAGTGTGGGCCTTGGATATGTGAAGTGTGTCAACATGCTTATAAAGTATGGAGCTAGTGTCAATATGGTTGATGAGGATTTGCACCCTCCACTGTTCCGAGCTGTTGTGAATGGTAGCAGTGCAGTTGTATCATTGCTTGTTCAAGCTGGTGCTAATGTGACATGGCAGGATCGAAAGGGAAAGACTGCTCTTCACCTTGCAGCTGCATTGGGGCATTTAAACTGTCTTTCCATTCTCACTCAAGCATGTCACACTCACAATATCTCTCTTGATACCCTTTTGGATGGGCAACAGTGCTCAGTACTTCACTGGGCAGCATACAATGGTAACTCCATCACAGATTTACTTAATTAAATAGAGTTCCTTCACTCCTTTGTAATTGTCTGAAAATAATTTTTTGATGTCTTTGTAGGCCACTTAGCTTGTGTAGAGTACTTACTGGAATCCTCTTTCATCACATCAATGAAAGGCAATCCATTTTCACCCATACACTGTGCTGCGTATGTTGAAACATCACTTTCATGTTATTATTTATTTTTGTGTTTTTGGTGTAACTTACACTTTTTTTGTCTAAATTTCCTTCAGATACCATGGTAGCAAGGCCTGTTTAGTGCTTTTGATTAGTGCCTTTGGTCGTAAAGTGGTTCATTTAAGAGATGCTTTAGGCCGTACCCCTCTTCATCTTGCTGCAGCTCATAACAATGTTCCATGTATGCAAATACTTCTGCAGCAAAATGCATCAGTAGAAGCAACAGACTCCAATGGGAAAACTCCACTTTTATGTGCATCTCAAAATGGACATTTAGAAGCCATTGGTTGGTTCACTTATGAAGAGGCTTTGTAAAACTTTTGACTTTTGTTCTAAACTATTAAATGTCTCTACGCACTAATTTTTTCAGAGTTACTCTTGAGCTGTGGAGCCGATGTGAAGGCATGGGACCGAGAAGGAAACACAGCCCTTCATCTTGCTTGTGAACGGCAACATGCAGAAACTGCGTTATTGTTGATAGACAACATGCCAAATCCTCAGCACACAATAGTCAACATGGCAAATAGGCAGTTACGAACGTATGTACCTCTCAACCCATTATCTGATATTCTAGATTTATAATAACATACATTAAAACAGATTTTCATGCAAAATGTTTGAAAATATTCTGACTTTTTTTTTTTTGCCAGACCGCTCCATTTGTCTGCGAAACATGGCCTGGTGTCTGTCACTCAATCTCTGTTGGAAAAAGGAGCATCAGTGGTGGCTGTGGATGCTTGTGGTCTGAGCCCTGTGTTAGCATGTGCCCCTAATTTGAATGTGGCTCAATGCCTGGCCCTCATATTAGCAACATCACCTTCATTTTCTTCTCTTATACCTTTGAGAATTTTGAACAATCATGAGGCAAGAGGTGCGTCTTTGTTTAATTTTTTTCTTTTCTTTTCCATTTTGTAAAGTTGTTAAAATCTGTTTAACAATATGCAATGGCTTTTTCATTTTGCAGAAATGACTGAGCTTTCTCCGGAGCAGCTGCAATCTCCAACAGGGGGTGATCAATCAGACCGATCAGATCGTTCAGAAGATTCTGAGTTTTACTAGTTTTGTTTTCTATTTTTAAAAATATTTTGTAATGAATCTCAAAATATTGATACCAAATGTGTCTGTGTGGCAGTGCTATCAGTTTTGCAATAAGAGGGGCTTTTTTTTTTTGTATGTCATGTTGTTTTACTTGTGCTCGCAAACAATTACAATCAACATTTATATGTGCAGGTGCTAATTTTGTATCATGTATCGACCATTCTTTTAAAATCTGAAATCATGTTTTTAACTTATGACAAATGTGTGAATGTATGTACCAGAGTATTATTACATTTACCCAATTCTGAGGCTGTACTTTGAATCAAAGCAAACCTAAGACCTTTTAGGATAGTCCTCCACTTTGAATGCAATGCGTCGGTGGATGAGCTCATGTGTGGATTTATAGTTTTAATCTCAATCTGTGATTCTGTGGACAGTGTTTTGTGGATGTGTGTACTGTGTACATGTTTGTATATGCATAAAACCCTGGTTTCTTTTTAACGTTGCTCACGCCTATTTTGTTGTCTCACCCTATCCCTGTTCACCCTGCACTCGAGGTAGTACACTTACACGGTCGGACGGTGCCAAGTGAGCCGCGAGCACCGTGAACACCACAGGCGACCTGGGCTTTAAGGATATCCTTAACTGGGCCGGCCCCTGAGGGGTCATCCATAAAGGATGTCCGGGTGTTTTGTGGAAAAAGCACCCCCCTCCCCCTCTATGTCCGGCCATGTCCGGATTTAAGACCCCCCCCCCCCTTTGGACGTCCGGTTTTCAACAAAGTGCGTATAATAAACAGTCGATTTTTAAGCGCCAATCTGCTGGGTACTTTTAACATTTTTGCGCAAATAATTGCGAACTTGGGTAGCCTCCGGACATAGAGGGGGAGGGGGGTGCTTTTTCCACAAAATACCAGGACATCCTTTATGGATGACCCCTTAGATAACGACAAATTAGCCGGCATTTCTTTAAAATCTCAAACGTCAAAAATGCCAAGATGCTAGTACAGGACCTTTAGAAATATCACCTGTCTGATTGGAATATCTCCCAACTAGTTGGACACCCCGTGCTAAGTGCCGCTGGACTCTACCCACACTTCAGGCGATCCGTACAGGCCGGTCTGCCCTTCCCGGTCGGGCATAGCCCCCGGCAAGTCAGTAGGATACGACCCACCGCACCGCTTACAGGGTCGGGAAGACTTTATTCCCTGGCACAACCCCTTGCGTCCCCACAGAGGACAACGAAACCGCCCAGACATATCATGGTCCGGTCAGACGACATCAGCAGCGGGCAAAGCGAGCAGCAGTTGCACGGTGGCGCCATCTCGCGGCGCCGGGGCACAACATCCAAGACGTTTGGTGTCGAGGTAGTCGTGTAAGGCCGACGGATACGCGCGGCGCGAGAAGTCGGCTCACAATTCGACGGTGGCGCCATCATGCACGGCGGCGGCCAGGGTTGCAACTGCAACCCTGCTGACGTAGTTAGGGGGGCCGCCGCCGATGGCGCCACCGTGCAAACTGCTGCTCGCTTTGCGCGCTGCTGATGTCGTCTGACCGGACCATTATATGTCTGGGCGGTTTCGTTGTCCTCTGTGGGGACGCAAGGGGTTGTGCCAGGGAATAAAGTCTTCCCGACCCTGTAAGCGGTGCGGTGGGTCGTATCCCACTGACTTGCCGGGGGCCATGCCCGACCGGGAAGGGCAGACCGGCCTACCGTGTTGCCCTGAGTGGAACAGAGTCCAGCCAGCGGTACTCAGCTTGGGGCGGAACTGTCTGTATAACTTACTAATCGCGGAGAAAAATCCCAACAAGAGGGGTGTGATTTTTGGTCCTGTACTAGCATCCTGGCATTTTTGACGTTTGAGGTTTAAAAAAACTCCTTGCAGCGAGTAGCCCCAGCACCATTTTCGTCTTTAGATCCAACGGCAGCTCATGTTAAAAAAGAAAAGAAAAAAAAAGACTGTGAATAGCATGGGATGGAGAGCGGAGAGAGCAGAGCGAGTGAAAGAAAGAAATTGTGTGAAAATGGTCTCGAGGTCAGCGACGACAGTGCTGTGGGTATATTTCGGGCGTGCTGGGCGCACCGCGCGGGGGTCACTGCGACCACACACACGTACGCACCACACGCATGTATTTGTGTGTGTGAAGTGGCTGCGGCGGCGGTCACAGAGTGTCCCCGTTAACCAACTTCCTTCTCGTCCCGTCTCGCCCCATCCCATCCCGTTCCCTTGTGCATACGACGCCGCTCCGCCGCTAGGCGCACAAGCACAAGAAATAAAAATAAAAACGGCGCTCGCACCGCGAGGAAGCGAAGCGGGTGGTTTAGAAGAGGGGAAAAAAGAGACAACGGCAGAAAAAAAACCCTCGCGCCGTAGCGTGCGCGGTGTGCGGTATACACCAGGAAGGGAAGGGGTACTGCAGGTGTCACGCCCCCCTCCGCCTCACGCACCGCCGGGCCCGTGACCCCCGGGGTCCTCCCTTATGCAGGGCGTCAGCACGCGCACGCTGCGCACGCGTGTGAGCGTATGCGAAGCGCGCGGGATAGAGAAGCTTTGGTTCCCTAATCCAATCCAAATGGCGGGGCGCGGCCATGCTCTCCTCTTCGCGCGGCGTGGCGAGGTCTTACTGGGCTTTGGCGCAACCCGTACGTACCCGCCTGCGGCCGTACCCCGCCCCACCTCACCTCTCCTCCTCCAGTGGCGGAAGACGCACGAGGGGAAGGGGCTGCAGTGCCGTTGGTATACCTTTGCCCGCGGGCCTGCGGGGCAAAGGGGGGAGTACGGGAGGGGGTCCCTTCTTCATTTACCTGTCCTCACCGCTCCCCCTCGCCCGCCCCTCGCCGAGCACAGGCAGGGCCGCCGCCGCCGGCGGGCGCGCGCGCGGGCGTGATACCGGAGAGGACAGTGAGGGGGCCGCCGGGGCCGCGGGGGCCGCGGGGGGGGGGGGGGGGGGGGGGGGGCACGCCGGCGGCGGGGAGGGGCGGGCGTAAGTGCTGATAGACAACGAGCGTGTCTCCGTGCGGCATGCATAGTTGGTCGGTTGACTGCCGCCGGCGCAGGTCGCCTCCCGCAGCGTCCCCGCCTCCGCGCCGCGGCGCCGCGGCGGCGGCCAGCGGTCAGCGGCCAGGACCAGGACGGACATCACCACCGCCAGGAGCCGCGGGACGTCGCCAGGGCCCCGTGCAGAGGTATGACCGCGACCCCGTGCCGAGCCACCCGGTCCGGGATCATCCGCGACGTACGCCGCCGCCGACGTCCGTAGGGTGTTGGCCGGCCGCTCCGCACCGGCTGCACGCTTGGCGCCTGCTGGGTAGGCAGCCGGCGGCTCCGCAGCGCACGCGTGCCGCGCGGGCTGGCCTACCCCGGCGGCCGCAGGGGCTCCCTCCCCGCTCCGTGCCCGCTGCGCCGCGGTCCCGTTGGGGTGCTGATTTCTCTCGTCGGCCTGCGCCTCGCCATGGCGGATCCTCGGCCCGCGGCCTTCTGCTGCTCTTAGTGGTGTGTGTGTGTGTGTGCGTGTGTGTGTAAGTATGTGTGCGCTCGTCCCCCGGGGTCCCCCACGGTCCCTCTGTGTCCCCACGGCCCGTGTCTCCCGGCCCCGTCCCACGGCCTGCCGGCACCGTTGCCCAGCAGCAGCCCGTCTACGCCCCGCGGGCCCCGCGTGTCCCGCGGGGCGTCGCCCGTCCAGGACACACTACCGTCACAGGCACGTACGCTGCGCGCGCAAAGACTCCCCCGGGCCCCGCCCGCGGCCCCGCCCTCCCCCTGTCCGTTGACACCGGTCTCCAGAGCCGAGCCCCCAGGCCGCGCCGTGCGCCGGCCGTGCCCCTCCCCCCACCTCCTCGATGTGCAGTCAGAGGAAGAACGGGGCGGTGCGCGGGCCGAGGCCGCGTCATAGTCGACCTTGGCTAGACTATCCGCCGCGGCTGCTAGGCGGGCTGCTCCCGGCCGGCCCGGACCCGGACCGTGCCAGCACCGGCAGGGGCCGCGGGCCACGGGCCGCCACGCGCCGCCACGCGCTGCCACGCGCACTGCACGCCGCCACGCCACACGCCACACGCCCTAGTTTTTGTCGTTTTTCGTGTCGTCGACGTGTGTTCTGTGGAGGAGGGACGACCGTCCAGGCGGAGGCCGCCGTCGCTGCCGCCTCTGCCGAACAGTCCGCTCGTGCCCGCGCCGCGGGCCACACCGTCGACGGCGGCCTTGTGGCCGCGACCTCCGGCAGCAGGTCAGGTCCCCGTCGACACGGCAGCTCCCGCGCGGCGCCGTCGCGTCCTCCATAGGGGCTCCTCCCGCGACGTCCCCGCCGTCCCCGTCCTCGGAGGCGACGCCGCCGCCGCTGCACTTTGGATCGGCCAGGAGGCCCGCGCCGACTGTTGCCGAGTGGCTGAGCAGCGCGCCGAGCCCCTCCTCCTCCAGACTGAGTCGACTCAAGGAGAGGCCAGACTTGTGAGAGCCGCAGGCCGCAGGAGGCGTAGGAGCCGCAGGAGCCGCAGGAGCCGCAGACAGGCAGACCCGGCCGGGTCCGGACGTCATCGGGGGAAGGTCGTCTAGCCTGCTGGCGGGCGGGCCGGTGAGGGAGGAGTGTCGCGCCGCGAATACTCAGCTGTGTGTGAGTGTGCGTGCGTGCGTTTAGCGAGGGCCGCGCTGATTCCCTGTCCGAATCGCGCACGTCTCGACAAAAAGGACGAGTGAAGGCGCGGGTACCTCACACCGCCGCAGCGCCGCAGCGCCAAAGCAGTGTCGCCGTGCTGCGTCCTCTTCTTGTTTTGTAATTATTGCTGCCGCCGTCGCCGTCGCCGCCGCCGCCGCCGCCGCCGCAGCTTTACTAATAGCGGCCGTGGGACGCAGGAAGATGCCGTTCCCGTCTGAGGGTCCGCCGGCCGCGGGTGCTCCGCACGCGGCGGGATACGCACTCCGATTTACTTCCCTGACTGATGGAACGGTGGCGGTGTCGGTGCGGGGGGCGGACTCACCTCTCGCACTCGTCACTCCACTCCGGTCTTAATTACGACCGCCTATTATTGCCTATTTCCTTTCGTTACTTCATGCGCTCGCACACGTCACGGCTCTTGTGTGTCGCCGCCGATACCTGACGCTCTAGTTTCGGAGCCGCGAGCGACTTTTGCACTTTTTCTCCGCCGCTCGCCGCGCACCCCCACCGCCACCCATTGCCACCGCCAGTCTGACCTTCTGTGTGCCCGCCGCCGCCGGTTCCACTTATATTTGTTTTTATCGGATCCCCCCCCGTGTGTGGCCGTGGGACGCGCTGAGGTGGTGGGCGGCACGGCCATCGGGACGCGCGCGTTTTAGTCGGCGAAACATACACAAATGTTTTCTTTTTCAAAAAGAGGAAAAATAATTTATGAGAATCCAGTCAATTTCTTTTTAGGGCCTTGTCCGCGTTATGGTCATTTCTAAAAACGAAACTATTCAAGAAAAATTGAAACACTTTCGTTGAATTATTGAAACATGAAATGTTTTTTTTCTATTTATGGTTCAAATTGTGCATAAGCCTTTTAGTCGGCCGCAGTCGCCTAGTTGCCGTGCTGCACTTGGCGGCGACGCGATGCGGCGGCGGCGACAGGGCGTCGTAAAAATGGTTAGCGCGAGGCGACTAAATCATGGAGGTTTTTACTCCGGTTGCCCTGGCCGCCAATGTCGCAACGAGGGGGGGGGGGGGGGGTATTACCATACGGCGGCATAGTGTGTGGGGGGAGGGGGGCATACCACTAATTCCATTTCGTGGAGCGAAAGCAAAAAAAAAAGAACGGGTACCTCTCATTGTTATTCGTTGTCCTGTTGTCCTATACAGCTCTGTGGCTGTGGGCACCAGCGTCGGCTCCACCTCAGGAGGCACTGCTCACCTCTCTCTCTCTCTCTCTCTCTCTCTCTCTCTCTCTCTCTCCTCTCTCCCTTCCTCTCACTCACAGCAGTCATGGGCAAACAGACGATGGAGGGTATACCACCAGGACACACCACTGTGCGGACGTTTGCTCCGCTCGCCTAGGCACACATCCCGCTACACGACACGCCGAGGAGCGCCTCTCCCCGTCCACGCTACGCTTTACGTACTCGGCAGGGCAGTGCAGCCCGTGAGGTCCTGGGGATCTGGCGTGCAAAAGAATACGTTAAGTGATCGCGGAGACTTCCCTATTCCATCCCGCCTCCGCGTAAGCGCTGATGAGCCGGGCGCGTCTGTTCGCCTGCAACGCCGTCCGTCCATCCGTCCGCTCGCCCGCCCATCCTTCCGGCCGCTCCTGGGGAACCTAAACGCCCCAGTGAGTCGCAAGAGATGCGCGCCTGCGGCAGCGGCGCAGGCAGCGGCAGCTGGCAGCGCCGGCAGCGCCGCCGGGCGACGAGTGTCCAGGCCATCATCATTATTCGCAGTCATCACCATTATTCGCAGTCATATCATTACACGCAGTCAGCTTTGGATTACGGGCGTGCGGCGTCAATTCTTCAGACGCGCGCGCAAACGCAATGCGACGGACGCGGTGGCGGCGGGGCGGCAGCGCAGGCTGGCTGCACCGAGGCAGACAGCGGTGGCGGGAAACGAGGTGTCTGTCGGACGGGCAGACAGGCAGACAGACAGGCAGGCAAACAGTGTTCCTGCCGGGAGACGCCCGGGCAGTGCATGCAGCACATGCAGCGCTCCAACGCCGCCGCCGCCGTTCGCTCGGAAGGCAAATGCCGGAAAGGTGTCTGCCCGCTGCTTACCGACCATGCCTATGGTGAGTGAGTGAGCGAGCATGACCCTCGAGAGACAGAGAGAGAACAGCACCGTGATTGCGGCTTCGATAAAGATGTTTGGCCGACGCTGAGGGAAGGGAAGCAGCGTCGCAGGGGAGAGGCGGCTGCAGTCACAGCTCCAGCAAGGCTCGCGGCTTCTCCAGCGAGGTCTCCAGCTCCAGCGGGTGCAAGCAGGAGAGGCGCGCCTTGGCTATGCACCGTGGGGACGACTCCACGTCTCGTTCATTCATCAATCTATTCATTCATTCGTTCGGCAGCCTATTCATTCGCGAATGCATTTTCCCCATCAATAATTCATTCACCCGCGCGTGCATTCATTCAATCAGCACTTGGCGACGTCATGGCGTTGGGATTGTGGCTGCCGGGTGAGCGGAGCGCCGACAGTCGGTTGTGACAAGGCTGTCAGCCTGCAGCCCAACAGCGGTCGCTGTGAATATCTATAACGGGATCGGATATGGAAAATGAAGAAACACTGGCGGCGTGCGCAAACCTCCCCTTTTTGCCCCTTTCTGTCTCTCATCACACGGCCCGGCCGTATGCTTTCAAGGCTCGCCTATAGGCGGCGTGCATGTGCATGTGTGTGTGGATGTGTGTGTGTGTGTGTGTGCGCGAGCCATAGGCAGCGAAGCGATTGACAGCCATGAAGGGATCAATGGGGCCGAGCGAGGCGCGGCGCAGCCCAGCGGGGAACAGGCCTGGCCGGGTATCGAGTTGCATCGCATGTCGCCGGCCATATAGCGGCCGCCTCGCCTCGTTTCGCACCTCGCGGATCGTGTCCGAGGACGTCTGTGAGGTCCGAGGGCCTGCTGGCCGTGTGCATCACGCAGCATCAAGGGCCAAGGGCACCATGCGTACGTGTGTGTGTGTGTCCGTGTGCGTGAGTGTGTGTGAGTGTGTGAGTGTGTGTGTGAGAGAGAGAGAGAGAGCACCAATTCTGCGTTTTTAAAGCACCAACAACTTGCAATAAAAAAAATCGTCTGTCGAAGTTTTTTTTTTGTTTCATGACGGTGAAATAAATTGCAACGAGGAAAAATAAACAGCTTGTGGGGTAAAAATAAAATTGCATTCACATGCTTTGTATGCTTTTTTTTCCGTCGTGAGATTTTTTTTCTGGCCTGCACCACGGCTTACCCTAGTCTCCAAGCTGGCCGTCCTCGCTTTGTATGTATAACGAGCAGTTCCGCGGGAATCCCTATCCTGCCTACGGGGGATACGTCTTATCGGTATAATTGTGCCAGATCGGCAGCAGCGGCAGCAGCGACAAATCTCGTCGTTATAATTATTTTTATTGTTCTGCGCAGGACGAGCTTTGTTTGAGGCGGCACATCATCACCCCCATCATCACCTGGGCGACACTACGGCGCTTGCATAAACAGCGGAGGGGTGCCGGCATGTTAGGTGCAGCGCCATCCGCTGATGATGCAGCGGGAGTGAGCCCGCGGGGTGCTGCAGAGGGCTTGCGGCAGGGATCAGTCCGCCCTGCCGTGGCCGACCCCCGCGCCGCTCCCGCACGTGCGCGCGTGTGTGCAAGAGCTTTCTGTCCTCAAGCCGCGCGCCTTCCCACGTTCGCGTGAAAAAAAAACATAATGCCATTTCGTAGAGTTTCCTCCTTCCTAACCCAGTTTTTTTTTTGTTCCCGCAGGAACCCTTTCTGTCTTTGCTGTGCTGGACTCCCGTTTCGCCGTGTTCGTTCACACAAAACACTCCCCCCTCCTCCGCGTGTCACCGCCTTGCTGCCGTGCATTAGCGTGCATTGTCGCTGCGTGTCGCGCGGGCACGGCCACCGCGATGCCGCTGGCCGCAGCCCCATTCCCACGGAGTCCGTACAGTCGCGCACGCCGCACGCACAGCGGCTGCCGCCGGCCTCTCTGCCCGCCCCTGCGCTTATGCCGTGTGTTTATCCAGCGCAGTCGACGAGGCTGCAGCCCGCGCCCAGACCTGCCCGCCTGGTCCTGACGCCCCTCCTTGTCTGTTTGCAGGCCGCGGCAGCAGTTTCTCCTTGTCCAACAGCAGCAGCGGCAGTCTCTCATCTCGCTCGCACACGCACACTCCTGCCACTCTGTCTTTTTCCGCTTTGCTGCCGTCTGAGTTTGCAACCCGACAGCAAAGTGGATGAGGCTGACGAGCAGTCGAGTCGTTCTTCTGCTGCCGGATTCCCACCGCACATCACTGCACGGACTCCGTCTCATGCCACGTGGTCAGGCCCGCCCGCCTAGAGAGACTTAGAGCGACTCATAAAGGACTAGGGAGACTCAGAGAGATCTAGAGAGACTACAGAGAGACTAAGTCTCTATCGGCGCCCACCCAGCGGCCGGCCGGCAGGCGCCATGCACGGGGCGGACGCCACACCAGACCACTTTTTGCTTTGCATACGATCGCCGCGAGCGCGAGACGCGGTGGATTTAATGAACATGAATAAAACGCATGCGACACGTGCGAAACCGTTTCATATGCGACCCGCCGCTGCTCGCGCCTTTCTTTGGACGCCGCCGCCGCCGCCGCGCGCATCGGTCAGCGCGTACTCTGTACGAGGCACGTTCCTCTGCGTAATGCTCACCAAGGCGGACGGCGGCGCGCACACACACACACACGCACGCACACACACACACACGCGGGCACGCACGCGCGGGGCACGCGTTTGCGAAACCGCTGCTGCTGGGGGTCGGGCGAGCCGTGCGCGTGGTGCAGCAGGCTGAGCCGCTTCTTGTGCTGTCGTGGGGGCCCACCCTTCCTCCCCCCCCCCCCCCCCTCCTCTCCCGGACACTGCCGGGCACCGCGCCGCGCCACGTCTCTCCTTGATCTTCGCCCTCCCCCCCAAGTTTTTTGTGTCACTGTCACAGGCGCATGCCGCTCGGAGCGTCCTGACCTCCGGCTCGACCCCGCGCCGGCTCCGGGTGCCGCGCCGTGCGGACGGGGGTCTCGACGCGGTCCCCGCAGCGCGCCTGCAGCCAACGCGTATGGCGACGGCGCGCAGAAAGAAACTCGAGGGAACCGACGGCGCGAGCACAGAAAAAGGATTAGCTGTCAACGTCAGCGCGTCGGACGTACCCGTAGGGTATTCCGGTGAGGTTCGGGACGGGAGGGGACGAGAAGGAATTAACCGGATCCAGAACGCGGTAGAGGACACCGCAGCAGAGAGTATCTCCGCCGCGGGCGTCTTGAAAAATTTGGCGCTCTCTCTGGCGATGTGTCACGCCCATTTTATAAGATATTTTATAACGTCCGTTTTGGGACTTTTACGGACACCACGTTACGCACCGACGGTGATGGTTGAGAGCCAGAGAAGTGCCAATACACCTCGCCCCAACGGTATCGACATACCCCTCGTACCTGAGGAGGCCCGCGGCAGCAGAGATACCCCCTGCTCAGCGGTGAGTGGTGATACCCACGGCGATGCAGCCGCGGTGTGGGTACTCCCCGCCTCAGCACTGCCCAGCACCCGTTGTCAGAGCCGTACGCGGCATCAAGGACTGCCAGGGGCACGACACTCTCACAGTCAGATGCACCCCAGCGTGACACACGCACGAGAGAGAGAGAGAGAGAGAGAGAGAGAGAGAGAGAGAGAGAGAGAGAGAGGAAAAGTGACACTTTGTAGTGCCACAGGTAACAAACCTTACAGTAGTCAACGCCCGCAAATACTTTGTATGAAATGACGCTAAATAAAAAGCCAATAAAACATCAATATTCTTGGAGACGCAAGTAGTGCGGTCATGAAGGTGACAAACGTCCTCGTAAAAGAGGAAAAATAGCAGATGAGAGCAACGAGAAAGGAGACAGGGCGGCAGGTGCGGGAAGGGGGGAGGGGGGTATCCGAGCGTCCGGAACGTGCTACACAACACGGCCGCTGGCTCCAGCGGCTCCAGCGGCTGCAGCGGCTGCGGCCCATCCCGGACGCTGTCCGGCCGGCCTCTCCAGTCCGGACTCCAGCTATCGTACAATCACGTAATCAATTCCAGCGGCGGCGCGGCGCCGGCTGGTGGCGGCGGTATGGACACAAACAGCCTCCAGCCGCCTCCAGCCGCCTCCAGCCGGGGACCACCACCGCGGTCCAGAGCCTGTCTGGGGCGACATCACGTTTATTGGAACGGACGAGCCAGTTCTGAACGACCGGGCACAGGTGACTGTGACTTAATTCGGGACGGTACTTATATGCGGCCGTCTAGAAAGCGACGCGGGCGGGGACCGTCCGACTACCGCGTGCGTGTGTGTGCGTGCGCGTGTGCGGAGAGTGTGGAGAAGGGCACACGTATGCGGACCGCGCAGTTCACTGCAATTTGAGGGGGCGTGGAGGGGGCGGGAAGGTATCCACGCCGCCGCCGTGGGCAGCTCCAGCAGATTGGCCTAACCCACGGCAACAGCACCCCTCCTCGCGCGCTCTCATTTTATTTTTCAATTTTCGGTATCAAATTTGCGAAACAAGGCGGGAGAGGTTATTATGAAAAGGGCCCGGCCGCGCGCTGGTGTAGGCCCGCTCTGCCCATCCTTGTCACGGCCGGTGTTTTCTCTTTGTGTACTCCCCCTCCCTCCTCCCTCCCCTCTGCTCCCCGCACCTCACGCACCCCACCCCGTCCTTTATCCAATCACGGAGGGCTGAACGGCTTTCGGAAAACGGAAACAGCATTCTCGCCTGCGCGTACGCGCGCTCTCGCCCCCCCCCCCCCCCCCCCCCAGCGGAGCCTGTCTCGCGCGCGGCTGTCGGCCAAATTTGCGATTTTCGCCCCATTTATTTGCGGCCTTCACGCGTCGGGGAGCGTTAGAGCGCCGCGTTATCATGCAAATGAGTGGGGAGGGGGGGGGGGGGGGGGGGAAGCGGCGGGGGCCACGGGCCGCGGCCGAGAAGAAAAGATAACAGTGGCGACCGATTCGCGCGGCGCCGCGAGCCGCTGCTACTCCTGTGTTTGGAGAATTGCATAGCGCGCGGCGCGGCCCGATGCAAAACAGGGATCATGAAATTCATGAAATATTGACACGTTCTTATGGCCCTTTGTCGGCGCACCGCGGCGGCAAAACTCGGCGGGCGGCACCCCAGTCATCGCCAAGATGCAGAAAAGAGTCGAAATGTTTCCGATTTCTGTCCTGGTTTAGTAAATTATTCTGGTCTAAGCGCCGCGGTTCGGTAGTTTGAAGGTCCGCCGAGCCGCGAAGGTAGGTACACAAAATTGGGACAGCTGGTCGGCGAGCAGCCCGCCGCTGGGGGGTCCGAAGGAGAGGCAGCGCCGGTGTGGACTCGACGGCCGATCGCGGATGGCAGAGCGCCGCGACGGCCGGTGTTGCATATTGGCTCGCTTCGCACGCTGACCGCAGGACCCGCAGGGCCCGCAGGACGACCGCATGCCTGGGACGACGGGCTCGGCTCGGCTAGTTGGGATGCCTGTGGCTGCTGCGGGCCCGCGCCATGCTGCTGCTGACTTCATGCCGGAGTAGCCATAGCCATCCAGACCGAGGGGCCCCTCACTGACCCCTCTTCTGGTGTATGCACCGATTTAGATAGTTTAAGAGCCCATGATTTCGTTTTATTTGTACAACTGGGCGTGATTTTTTTTTGCACCTGTTGATTTTTTTCCGATGCTTTGGATGTACATACAATATTTTTTTTCTTATTGCGGTTTGGAAAAATAAATTTTCCCTCCCCTCCAACCTTTTTTTTCCCCCGAGTGTGTCGAGTTACAGCCCTGCGGCAGACCACCAATAAGCACTTCGGCCCGGCGCGGCTCCGCTGCCCGGCGCGGCCCGCTGCTCGCCGTAACGCTAACGTAACGGAACGCATTGCGTTAGGCCGGGCTGACCGATGGCACCGATGGGTCGTCCCGGTCGGACGGCGCCGCGCCGCCGCGCCCTACAGAGGCAGCGGCGGCGGCGGCGGCGGCGGCGCTACACGATTGACATGGGACCTGGAACCTAACCAGGGCGGCGGCGGCGGCGGACGGCGGACCCCGGCCGGCCCGCGGCCCGGACGACGCCGTGTCGCAACTGGGGCGCCGCCGCCCTGCCGCGCACCGAGCCGCGCGTGCCACGGGGATGAGCCCCGCTCCACATCAACGCGACCCGCAACACCGCCTCCTCCCTCCGCGACCTCCCGGACGGCGTGGCTGGCAACACGCTGGTTAGCGTGGATTCCAGAGGTACACAAGAAAGGACCACGCGATAACGTTTTTCGCCGTTTTCTTTTCCCTGGCTGGTTGCGAAGCCCTGCGGGTGCCCCCCCCCCCAATAGGGGTGGACTGACTGAAGGGACTGATGATCAGCCCTTCCTGCTGCCGCCCCGCGCCCTTCTCTTCCGCCCTCCGCCGCCCGCACCCCGCCGCCCCGCTCCGCCCGACCTCAAAAGTTTTCGTCAACTTCCGCGACCACCAATATTTCCACCTCATTGCTCCCCTCTGGCGCGCCTGTCTGCTCTCTGTCGGCGGGGTGAAAGAGAGGAGAGTATAATAGATATATAGCTTCGGGGCGAGAGGAAGAGGAGAGAGAGAGAGAGGCAGAAAGGGAGACAGATAGAGAGAGAGAGATTGGTGGGGCGGGGGAGGCGGGTCTTCATTTGCAAGTGAATGCCGCGGGTGGAGGGTTCTGCCATTGCAAGGGCGGGGAATTCGGCAGACGCGACGAATGAGCGTTCCGGCGCACGCGACATGTGTGTAATGTAAACTTACTCGTGTGTTTGATCGAACGTGTGTGTGTGTGTGTGCGGCGAGGGGGTCCTCAGCTCGCGGATGGGTGTACACCGACTGGTGACTGGACCGGACTTTTCCATTGACTGGAATGAAAATTTTGCGATCATTTATGGTTTCTGTGTTCTGAGCTGCTACCCACCCCAAAGTAGGTTAAAAAGTCATTCCTACCGTGACCAAAACTCTAAACGAAAATATTTTTGCTTCGCTTAGAAATATGTGGATGCTTATGAAAAAAAATTGCAAAAATGGGTGGGCACTACCTCGTCCCAGGCCTCCGCCTGGAACCCTCCTGCTTAACTTCGGTGTTCGAATGGGAACCGGTGTACCAGGTATTGACCGCCGCAAAGACACCGGCACAACGCAGCGGCCTTTTTCAGGGGCACGCTTCCGCAACGGTCAATGTAGCCCCCTCCGCCAGCCAGATTTCCGGAATCAACTCCCTTCGACTGGCTGGTTGGTCTGTGGCACTGCGGCCACTCCCGAGCGGATTGGGGGGGAGGTAGGCTTTCCTATATCGTACACAGCCGAAGCTGCTGTACTTCACGACGAACCCTAGTCGCGACGGCGTGTCCTCGTCTGCCAGATTCACAGGGAGCGAAAACGAAGGTACCGAACCCTAGGTACCCCCGTAGCATACACCCGAGTCTCCGAACCAAGTTTCCTTGGTAGACACAGAGCCCCCCCGCCGGAAACCCCGGGCGACCGAGAGAACCTCGGACCCGGGAACGGGGGTAAGCCCGACCGTGCTGCGGGAATCTTCAAGTTGAAACCCAACGCTTACATCTCTCAGTGACGCAGCGCGCACGGCCGTTCAGACAGCCATACCGACGCCACGTTCGAAAGTATATTTTACCCTCTGCCTTCCAAACGCAGTCACAAGAAAAATTTAGATGGACTAGCCAGACTCGAACCAACGACCTTTCGGCCGCTGGCCAGCCACCGTGCCCACACGACCACAGGGCCGCTATGGTGGCGGCAGCGCGCCCCAGGTACTTAACACATCGTCGCCTTAGCTGAGCCGACAGAAAAATACGAACGGACCGGCAAGGAGCTGAACCTCCGACCAGCCACCCGCCGGTCGGACTCGCTAACCACGCGGCTACCGAGCTTCGGTGTGGGGCGGCCATGCGCTCCCGGTACTGTAGCCGCACGACGTGTCCGACTGGAAATTGACTGGAGTCTGACTGGAGTCTGACTGGAGAGTGACTGGACTGGAAGGCGTACACCTACTGGAAGCAGTGGGGTACCCCTTGGTGTGATCGCGTGATTCCCCCACAAGTATATAAAGCGTCTCACGCCGATTCCGCGGTATTGTTACGTGTTTTTACGGTCCGGCCGCCGGACGCGGGACCAGCGGGAGGGACACGCCGCCGTCGATGTGATAAACCCCTCCTCCCTCCCTCCCTCCCTCCCTCCCTCCCTCCCTCCCTCCCTCCCTCCCTCCCTCCCTCCCTCCCTCCCCCTCTCCCCTCCGAGATTTACATCCAGGGTGCGCGGTTTTACGCGCGAAAAGTCGTGGCAGCAGTGGTGGCAGCTGCAGTGGGATCAGCAGCGCAGGTATGCGGTGTGGCGGCGGCGGCGGCGGCGGCGGCGGCGGTCAGTTTCGCAGTCGGCGGCGCTCACAGCAGCGGCGGCAGCGATGGCCGCCCCGACTACTTTCACTGTCCGCAAAGCGTTTCGGCAGAACCGTTGCCGTTGTCGCTGCCGGCCCAATTGGCATTGTGTGCCCGGTCCGGTCCGAGGCCCACAGCGGACACACGCTGCCGCCGCCGCCGCCGCTGCTGCTGCGGCTGCGGAGGCGGCTCGGCTCGGCTCCGAGCGCCTGCGAGACGCTGGATAGGCAGCCCCGCCGCGCACGGCGGCTCGACGGGACGGCCCACCCTGCAGGCGGTCCGCCACGCCCGGGTCGTCAGCCGGGTGTGATGGCCGGCCCCGCCCCGCAGGCGGCCCGGCGCGGCCCTTCCGCCGGCCCGGCGCCGCCACCGCCACCGTCTTTGCATACAAAGGTACACGGACCTAATTTTTTTTTTCGAGCGAGGACTTCCCCCTTCCTTCCGTGAGGGGGGCCGCCGGCCGGGCGTGCGGAAGATGCGCGGATAAGGTTCGGAGCGGTGAGGCGCTGCCGTTCGGCCACCGCCTGATGCCGCCGCAACAGCAGTGAGGGCGCTGCGAATCTTCCCTTCTCTTCGGCCGCGCCGCGGCGTGTGTGAAGCGGCGCCGCGTGGCGGCGTGTGGCCGGGACCCGCCCCACCGCGGGGGGCCGGTCCGATCTAACCCCGCTGAAGTAGATAAGGGCACGCCCATAAATCACACAAATGGGAAAAATAAAAAAATAAACTAGTTAAATATAAAATAAAGCAGGTTATTGAGACGGCAATGGAAAGCTGAAGACGCGCCCACCTAGACCCGATACTGCATACGAGGTGCGGGCCCACAATTCGGCCGCGGTCCACGCACACCGCAGTGGGGAGATTGCGGGGTATTTCCTCGCGTTGCAGTTAGTCGCATGCGAATACGCAGCCGGTCGTCATCCCTTACGTCATTGTCAGTGGGTGGGGCTCGCACCAGGGAAGAGAGAGAGAGAGAGACAGACAGAGAGGGAGAGAGAGAGGGACGCCCGTCCTGAGGCAGACGCTCGCCCGGCCGGAACCGTGTGCTATCCCTACATCGACTCGGCCCATCTCTGTTCCCAAGCAGACATTGCCAATCCTCCCCGGAGGGAGAGAGAGAGAGAGAGAGAGAGAGAGAGAGAGAGAGAGAGAGAGAGATGAGGTGGTGGCGTGTGCCAAGCCGCGTGCTCGCGGCCCGGCCCGCCGCGGTCATCAGAGACGGGCGACCGCGTGGCCTGATGCTCCCGTGCGCCGAACACGCGCCCGACACGTTCCGGACACTAGCCGACACGCGCCGCTCGTGCCAGGGCATGGCCGGGCAGAGCCTCGCCTTCCGGCGGCCCGCGTGCGAGGACGTGCTCCCTGCACTTCCCTGCAGAGGTGGCGCCAAACGGACAGAAAAAAATAAGTCCACAAAAAAAAAGAATCAACACGCACGCGCCTTTGGAGGAAGATGGACGTTTCGCCCCGCGCAGCTCGCGCTTCCATCACAAAAAATAGTCGTAACCAAATAATACGAAGTTACGTCTGCTCCGCCTTCCCCCCCAAAACGCGCTTGCAGCTTATATCCGCGCGGGCCAGGGCGTCCTTCCTTCATGCTTTCTCTCTCTTTATCTCGTATATTCATATGAGCTGCTGACTTCTGCAATAACATTGTCTCACGCTGACGCGCGTGAAACAGTGTTGTGCACAGGGAGGTAGTAAGTGAAGTGTGTGTGTGTGTAAGAAAGAGACAGAGGGCGTGAGTTTGAGAGAGAGAGAGCATATGCACGATGTGCAGCCCGTCGACCGATGTTGCGTTTTTGAGTCCGTCGTAGTGGTCCTAGTCCCGTGAATTTCGAGGAATTTTTCGGAGAAAATCCACACAATCCCAGATATTTTCACAAATTTTCCGAAAATTTAAAATATTTCTTTACAAAGTCTCTTTGAAAATTTCGGGACAAGACACTCCAGGCCGTGGAGCATTATCGGAGCGGAGGGTGTCACTCAACACCACACGCCTCTTGAGAGGGAACTACCGAGTGAGACAGGGGGGGGGGGGGGGCAGAGGTGATGGGGAGAGCGGGCGGTGCTCTCTGGCCGCTGGCCGGTGACCGGTGACCGCGCCAGGCAGGAGGCTACGCCGGGCGAGCGGCGCCGCGAGCTACTTCTGATGGGTTCCGTTGCGTGCGGTGAGTGTGGAAGCAGCCGGTGCCACACGTGACATAAGCACCCCCAACGCCGCGCGAAGGTGTCACGGCCAGCACAAGAATAAAAGAACTTCTTTTTTTAATTAAAAAAATGTGCGGGCCTTTTTTGAAAATTGGGGGCCGCCGCCGCCGATGAACAGAGCATCATGTCGCATAATCCGGTGGACCGCCTGCAGTGCCGGCGGCGATGAGCACACTCACATTAGTTTGTGCCGCGGACCTGTTCTCCCCTCTTTCCTGCTGTCGCGGCGTCTGATTTCGTTGAGCGCCCCACTTCCCCGTCTTGTAATAATGTCCCCTTTTCGGACGGCGACGGAAAAAAATAATAACCCGCGCGGCCCGGAGAGAACTGCCCCTGTGACATCCACACCGGAAACAATCAAAGCGGCGGCCGCGGGTTCGGCTGCTGGGACGCGGCCCGTCAGCGTAACACACGCCGACCCGCGCGCCCGACCCCCCGCGGGGCCGCGGTCCTAGCCGAGACCATCCTCATGTCCGGCTGCTGCTTAATTTTCTTCTTGAAAAAATAATGAAGAAAGATTTACAAATCATTTTTTAGAGGGGGGAGGGGGAGGGAGGGATGTTCTGGGGATCCAATGCTACATATAGGATTGTATCCCACCCACCGTTGTCGCCGACAACCTGCACTGAAGACTGAACGAACGACCTGCTGCTGCCACTCGCCGACCGGACCACTTACGGTCCGCGTCGAAACGGCCTGGCCTGGCTCGAGGGCCCCCTCTCGTCAAAACTCTGACGGCGCTCAGTCAGGTGTGGCATGTGCCCGCCGGGGGCGGCGGCGGCGGCGGCGGCGGAAGTGAACGGAGATGCAGAGCGCGCGCGGGCGGGTCAGGCTGCCGCCGGCGGGGGGAGGCGCGGAGGGCCTCGATGGTGGTGGGGAGGTCGGCGGGGCGGCGGCGGCGGCGGCCGGCCGGCCGGCTCCGGCCCGCGGCTCCGGCCAGCCAACAAAACCGGCGTCCGGCGCCGGAGCGCGTCAGATTGCCAGTAGTGACCGTCCGCGAACAGTGTTCGGGCCAAGTGATCCTCAGCCATGGTTTCCAGCGCAGTCCTCGTGAGTGCTCCTCAAGTGCCGTGTGTGTGTGTGTGTGTGTGTGCGTGCGTGTGTCCGAGCCGTGTGCGTGGCTCTTAAGTGCCCAATAAGCTGTGCCAAAAACTCATATGGATTTTACTGCTGCATCTCTTCGAAGAGTTTCAACATCAAAAATGGGCCGTGCGCCGCAAAATGAATTGTCTGGTTATTGTTCATTAAAAAAATATTGTTAAACTTCGCTAATTTTTGTTCTACCAGTGACTGTATTTCTCAAAAGGAGCAATCGGCAAGAAAAGGCTCTTCCCGGGTGCATCTGATACGACTCTAATAAACCTGTTCTAACCACCGCCTGCTTTTTTTCTGCGGGGGCAACATTAAGGCAAAAATTTAAAAATAAAACATTTCGTTCGGAATTCATTTTCTATGTGCAAGTTAACAGAATTCTGTCAAATCTCAAAACTACGGCGCGCAATCGTTGCCAAATATTTCCTCACTTGCGATCAGTTCCTTATCGCTCGGGTCCAGTGGGACGGCCTGCTACCCTGTCCTCGGCCTCTCCTCGCTTAATGGGGGCGGCAGGCTTGCGGGGCGATCTAACGCAGCCACCGCTTAAGCAGTCGTCGCCGTCGCCTGCTTCCTCGTGGCTCTCGCAACGGCGGCGGGAGGGTCGCAGCGGGGAGCGGCTTATTAGTGAAATATCAAGCCGTGCGCGGCGGCGCTGCCGGCCCCGGGGCCCGCCCACAGCCGCTGCAGCCGCGGCCGCGGCAGCGTCGTGCTTGACCCGACCCAGAGCCTGCGGAGCCATCGGGCCCCCGGCGGGGTGACGAGGCAACTCACTGCGGGACCGCGCGCATCCCCAGCGACCCTGCAGCACCTGCTGCTGCTGTCACACTTTTCCTTTTCACTAGAAATGAGAGAGTGCACGGTCATTGCGCGGTGGTAAGGTGTCCCGCGTTAAAAAAAATACTACTTCATCCAAATCAAACGAACAACACGAACAAGTGATTGTTTTTGGTTAGATTTGGAGACAATTTAATAATCTGTTCAGGAGGGATGCCTGGTAGCTTAACGGCCTGTACGTTTACATGGACAGGTTAGGTTAGCATGTGATTACATTGCGCGGGCACCCTCGCTCGGATTCGGCCGTAATCGATTGTAGGGTACCACAACTTATTCACAAACTGTCGAGTGATTAACATGTTCTACTCCTCTGCAGGTGAGGTTGGCCGCCGGGGTGTCCCTGCTCTCCGCCGCGTCGCTGGCGGGCATCGCCACGCAGTACGAGCCCTCCTACGGCCACGAGCACGCGCTGGACTACCACGTGAGTTACTGACGGGGAGTTACTCCGGCGCCACTCACGCGGAAGCTCGCGGCCCGTCGGCCCGGCCGCTCCCCTCCGTGGCAAGTCAGCGGCTGCCCGCGGCCGCGTGCACCTCGACCCGAGCCGCGGCCGGCGGCCGGCCCCACTGCCTCATCCGTCATGTTGCGGCCATCCTTAAGGAGAGCGCCGAGGGGGCCGCCCCAGGCCGCACCAGCCACCCGACCCGCGCTGCAGCCGTAATGTGTGTGTGTGTGTGTGCGCACGTTCATCCACAGGGCACGTGCTAGGCGTGCGCGCAGTGTTTAGACCGCCAGTGTCTGTGTGTGTGTGTGTGCCGCGCGCTCACTCACGTCCGGCTGAATCAGAGCGAATGCGCGATGTGTTGCGAGCAGAGAGGAGCAGAGAGCGCGGAGCGGAGAGAGGCAGGAGCCGGGAGGGCCCCAGCGGCCTCTGCGGCTCCTGCGGCCCCTAGCAGGAGGGTACAACTCCTGCGGAATTCGAAAAAATAAAAAAGGTCACGGAGTTGAGGTCAGCACAGCGGCTGGGGTCAGAGGCGGCGGGCCGCTTCCATGTCACTTCCAGGCTCTGCACTACGTACCGCGGCCGTTGCGTCAGCAGGCCCTCCGGGCGCCTCCGGGAGCCTTCGGGCGCCTCCGGGAGCCTGCGGGCCGGCGGCGCACGGTACACCACCGGCCTGCATTAATTACCCTGTTCTCACGGCCGGCCGATGCGGCTCCGGGAGCAACATTGTCCTCACGGTGTGAAGCAGGGAACCGGAGCAGGCGGGTCCGGGGGAGTCCGGAGGAGTCCGGGGCAGGGGACGTTATGGGTGCATTGCGTCATTCATGGGGTCCGGTCCGCGGCCGGGGCCCGAGGGGCTGGACGTGACCAACACGACTCCGGGACTCCGGGTTAGGAGGGAATGCTGCCGCCACACTCACGCCGGCTACCGAGAGAGAGAGAGAGAGAGAGAGAGAGAGACCCTTACCGACGGGGACGTGAGTCCAGCGCCATCAGCCGGCACTATCACTCATCTGCGTGAATATTGCCCATGCACTGTCATCGGAAAAATGTGATTTATTTCATTTTACTTTCAGTTTACTTTCAACGAAGAAATTTTCTCGTTGCTTCTTCCCTTTCGCCTTTCCCCCTCTCTCTCACTTCTGCAAGGCTGGACGTCCGGTGTCCGTCACCACCAACGTCCACGTCGTGGAGGCAGCGCGGCTTCCGGCCGCAAGCTTTCGACCAGCACTGCAACTTCTCTGTCTCTCTTTCACTCACTCTGCCTCTCTGTCTCCTACTCGCCCTCTCTCTCTCTCTCTGTCAGTTTCCTGTCGCCACTTTCGATGCAGGCGCGGCTTGACCGTCCAGGACGCCTTTGCGCTGCTTGCGCTCCTCCTCTCACTGGCCGTGGCTGCCGTGCTGTCCTGCCGAGCTGCGTGCACTGCGACCCTTTCTCTCGGCCAGCACCGCCGCGGTGCAGCCGTGGAGCCCCTGCAGGCCCCGCAGGCCCCGCAGGCCCCGCAGGGTCGTCCGATGGCGATGTGATAGAGCGATGGGTGCAGTCGTTGTGGCGGCGAAGGGCCGCCTCGTGACGCGGTGCAGAGTCGGTGTCTCATCCTGCCTGAGAGCGCTTTCACTGACGGGGGACGGGAGGAGGCGGCGCGGGTAACCCGAGGGTAACCCGAGGGTAACCCGCCGCGGGTAACTTACAGGCGGATCCTCGGGGCGGCAACGGCAGACACCGCCGGCTGGGTAGGCAGTCCCGCCGCTCTGCAGTGTCGCCGGGTTGCCTACCCACCCGTCGGCAGGCGCTCGGCCCCGCGCCCCGCAGCGCCTGCCGATACGCATGACACGCCTTTCCGGCCCGTCATCTCGCCGTGTCGTCGTGAGCGAGTGCGGCGCGGGCCGGCGAGCACGGGCGTGGCGGTGCGTGCGGCGCGCTGCGCCGCGTGCCGCGTGCCGCGCCGCGGGCCCCCGCCGTTACGTGAGGCGGCGCGACGCGGTGCGGCGACAGGCGCTGACCGTCTGCTCCCGCTTCCATGTCCGCGTCGTGTCGTGTTCCTCCGCTGCTCCGCCTCTGCGGCGAGCCCCCGGCTGCGCATGCCAGCTGACTAGCAGCGGCTTGGCCCACTTCCTGCGGAACCAGCGCGGCACGGCGCGCGGCACGGGAAGCGCGGCGCGGCGCTGCGTCGCGTCGGGCGGCTGAGACACGCCGGGCGACGCGGCAGAGTCCCTGCTGCTGCACTGTCTCATAGCCGCTGCCGTGCCTCGCGGCCACGAGGGTCCCCGTGGCCCCCCCTGTCCCCGCGGTCCCCGTGCCCGCGACAACCCCTCTATTTTCTTTGGCCGGCCGAGCCGGGCGCCGGGCGTTGGCGGCGGCGGGGTCCTTGTCTTGTTGTTGGTAGGCAACACGGTCCAAAGGGAAGCCCCGCAGCCTCGCCGGGGCCCGGCCTGGCTTGCGCCCTTCTAAAGGGGCCTACAGGCGGGCTGCTTCTGATCCGCTCAGCTCGGCGGACGCACAAAAGGGTGCAAAGCGAGGCCGTGCGGGGGGGGGGGGGGCGTGGGGGGCGTGGGGGCCCCGCCACGGTGCCGGACCCCCCGCGGGACCCCCGCGAACGCCCTCGACGGCCAGCCGCGAGCGGCCGTTTGAAATACGAGAACCTCCCCCTTCTCTCACCGCCAACGCCGCCCCCCCCCCTCCAGCGGCGCGGCGTCTTTGCCTCACAAGGGAAGGGGGAGGGTGTTCCATAGAGCTGCCGTTCGCTCACAAAACTTTGAATAGGAAGGGTCGGGGAGGCCAGAGCTGGAGCACCAGGGGGAGGGGAGGGGGGGGGGGGAGAAAAAATGATCGTGCAGAACAAACTCCCCCCTTGGCGCTTGCAGGGTGGGTGTAATAATCCACGCACAGCAGGGCAAGAGTGTGCGTGAGAGAGAGACAGAGAGGGAGAGAGAGAGACAAGCAGAGCGAGGCGGAGGGAAATGATGCTCCCAATATCGTGACGCCCCCTGACGCCTGGGCTATCAGACGGTGGCTTGGCGGTTAGCTTGACAAGGCGCGCGGGTCGCCCCTGAGCTCGTCACTTACCTCCCTGCTGCCACTTGTTTTTTCGCTCCCCTCTGAACTTCCTTTTAGAACTCGCACCAAAGTAGAAAACAATGATAATTTCGGACCGAAAGTCGCCATACTAGTGCTGGTTGGGTCACCTCCGCGTTGTCTGTCATTCGTTATTGTCACTTTCGCTTTCGCTGGGCAGTGTGGTAGGACTGGTGCGGCATGTGTGTGTGTGTGTGTGTGTGTGTGTGTCAGGCGAGCGTACGTCGCCGGCGAGTCGGCGAGTCGACACCGACTCCGGCACCGCACGGGCGCGCATATGATGCGGCCGCTTATCCCTTTCAAAAAGCGGAACCGTAAAACGACATTCTGCATCGCGACACCTTTACGGCCCGCGCGACGCCCGGCCCGGCCCGGCGGGACTAGTTACCCGACTGCCTGCCCAACCGACCGGTCGGCGCGGGGCGTGGCGGGGCGTGGCGGGGCGTGGCGGGGCGTGGCGGGGCGTGGAGTCGTCCGGAAGCGTTAGTGGACTCCAGATGACTCAATCCCCGCCACGGCAGCAGCCGGCTTACTGCGCACCGGGCCGACGCGGCACGCGTCGGTATGAGAAACCGCGACCTGCCGTAACGACGCCCCTCGTCTTCCCGCAGGCCCACCCCAAGTACTCGTTCAACTACGGCGTCAAGGACCCGCACACCGGCGACATCAAGAACCAGTGGGAGACCCGGGACGGCGACGTGGTCAAGGGCGAGTACTCGCTGGTGGAGGCCGACGGCTCGGTGCGCACCGTCAGCTACACGGCGGACCACCACAACGGCTTCAACGCCGTCGTCAAGCGCACCGGGCCCTCCTACCACCCCGTCGCCTACAAGCAGCAGCACCACTACGAGGAGCAGCCACGCGCACGTGGCCACGGTGAGGGGAGCCGCGGCAGGCTCTGTGTTCACGACGGGGAGGGGCAATGTGTCGTGACAAACTAATTGGTTCCGCCCCGTCCTGTTGCAGGTGAGCGTCCCCGCCAAGCCCAGCTACTACGCGTCCTCCTACCCGGCGCTCGCCTCGTACTCGGACCACGGCGACGACGCCGCGTACGCCGCCTCGTCCCGCAGCGAGGCGTCCGCCGGCCACGGCCCCGTCGCCCGCTCCGCCCCCGTCCTGGCGCCCGCCCCCGGCGCCGCCTCCCTGTACTACAACATCCTGGCCCAGATGCAGCACCTGTCCGCGCCCAAGAGGAAGCGCGTCGCTGTCTCCCAGTGACGACCCCCCTTCCGTGCCCACGGCCGAGACGACCCGTGTGCCCATGTCCTTCGGAGTGTCGCCCGTGAGGACATGGAGGCGCGCCGCGCGGAGTATACTCACCCGATGCCACACACTGTGCGGTCTGAAGGTCTGAACCAAAGATTTCCACTAGCGGTTCATTTGTCATCGTCATCATCATCGCCACCACCACCATCACCAAATCACCAGCCATCATCATTGACGACGTCACGGTGCGGACAAGTCAGACTGGGAGTTGTATTTCAAAGTCAGAGTAGGATGTGATGTACAGGAGGCGGAGCTTTGGCCACCCAGAGGTTAGCTAGGGGTGGCTGCTTGTAGAAGTGTTATTTATTTCCCGATACTTGTAAGACCGACGCGCCTCCTTTGCCATTCGTGCTTTACACCGCGCGAACTGTCATGGTTTTGTACAAGCGGAAAACGAGTGTCGTATTAATTTGTTTGTTGATCAATGTACAATTTTGTTGTTGTTAAAGTGTGATAAAAAATATGCCAGCTTCTGAACTGCTGTGCTGTTGTTATGTTTTGTTATGTTTTAAATAAATACTTTAAAAAAATTTCACGTGACGGTATATTTTTTTACAAACATTTACCCAAGCCGCTATTTCAGACATGGCACCCGTATGAGAATGGTGCATGTGCCACCCATGACCGGCCCGGCACACTAACCTTACCCAACTTTCGCTGCCTTCCGGTCGCGTCAACCAAAATTAAGTTTACATCTTTTTGTTGTCGCTGAAATAATAAACCAATCCCAGCGCGACGTCGCGAAGGAAGCGCGGCGCGGCGCTGTGTGACACGTGGCGGCGCGTGGCGGCGCGTGGCGGGCGCATGAAAGGCGCGTGGCGGGCGCGTGGCGGCGGGACGAGTCACCGTGACGCGTATAAGACGGGCGTCCCCGGGGGCGGCCCGCACTCTGACAGCAGCGCCCTTGGCAGCGCCACCCACGCCATGGATTACCTGCAGGTAAAGCTCACCACAGCGCACGCCGCCGCCCCGAGGGGGTACCTCAGTGCTTCCAGTCAGTGTAACAGTCACTCTCCAGTCACGGTTCAGTCAATGTCCAGTCGGGCACGAGACAATCTTTGTCAAAATTTAGGATTTTTTCCAACAATTTCTTTGAATGTTTCGGGAGTATAAATCAAACCGATGGTGAGGTTTCTTCGCTTTCACCATAGATAACCAGAGAATGATATGTGAAGATCAGGGGAAAACCACGTAACTTTTGGCAAGCTCACGACACTTTATGTGAAAGTTGACGCAATTCACTGTATGTTCACTCACTCACTTTCAAGCCACCACGTAAACATGGGGGAACATCGATTCGCTGTACGCGGCCACCAGAAACCCGTATACCCAGCTCATTATCAGAGTCGATGATAAAGATGTGACGGCGCACCGAATTAAGGGCGCCCTACACGCCTACTGCACGACCACCGCACGCCCACTGCACGTCGACGGCACGCCCGCTGCACGCGAAACGGCCGCCGCACATAACGAGGCTGCTCGTCGCCCGCACGTCCGCAAACACGACGTCCAACACGGCGCCGCCGCTCCGCCACTGCGCCGCCGCACCGCCCGTCCCGAGTGACATCACACAGAAACAACACGGCCGGGCACGTAACAATGGGGATGAGAGCAGAGCGCGGCAGAGCCAAGCAGAGCGGGGGGCGGGGCCCGGCGGCGCCCGGTGCGGTGCCAGCCAGGCCAGGCGGCTGACCGCAGCATAACCCGGGCCAGCAGGCCGGGGCCCCGCCGGGGCTCCCAAGAGTGGACCGCATCGGCGCCGCTGCTGCTGCTACTGTTGCTGCACAACAGTTTCACTCCTCGCGAATCCTCTGCATGTGTGTGTGTGTGTGTGTGTGCGGTTGACCAAGGTGCGACGGGGATGGCTTCATTACTGTTAATAATCTTATCTCGCCGTGAGAGTGGCGCCGCGTGGCGATGGTGGTGCTAGAACAGCAAGAGGAGAGATGCGGCCCCCGAGGAGATACCGGCGTAACAGAGATCGGGGCGCTGCAGTTCCCGCGACCGCCGACGGGGAGGGTATAGGCGATGGGAATGAAGCCGGTGAGCCTGTCGGGGGAGGAAGTGTGTGTGCGTGTGTGTGTGTGTGTGAGGGAGAGAGGGGGAGTGATTAGAGGGGCGAGGAGAGGAGGCGCTGGGGCGCCGCCACACGCCCCGCACGCTCTCGGTACAGGCGGTACACGCGTCCCGTCCCGGCGCGCGATGGAGTTCACACACTTGTTCTTTCCTAGCTCTGCGCGCCCGGCGGCGGCGGCCCGGCGGCAGCCCCGGCGTGCAGCGCGATGAGAAAGTATGACGCACAATGGAGGAGAGCGCGCCGGGCGGCGCCGGCAGCGGATGGAAGACGGCATCAAAACCAATGACGCTCCCCCGCTGTCGCTAGGAGCAGGTCCTGCGCTGCGCGGTCATCGTCCTCCTGGCCGTGACGGCGGCGTCTGCCGCCACCGCCGCGGCCGCCAACGCCACCGTCGGCGCCCCCACCACGGCCGCGCCGGTGACCACCAACACGACCATGGCGACCACTACGCACGCGCCTGCTGCGACCACAACCGCAGCAGCGGAGGAGCCGCCACCAGTGACGGCGTCGGCGCGGAACGACGTCGTGGCCGCGGGGGACTCGGACCCGGCGGAGACGACGGGCAACGCGCGGTGGAGCAGGACCACCGTCCCGGCCACGGGCGGCGTTAGGGGCGGCGGCAGCGGCGCCGAGGCCGGACTGCTGGGCGGCTTCGGAGGCGGCTTCGGGGGCGGCTTCGGCGTCGGGGCCGGCGGCCAGCAGGTGAGAGGCCCTCACCACGTACCACCACGTCGTTCACGACATGTTTGGTGCTGACGGGAGCTTATCTTCGCTGCAGCAGTTGCAGCCGCAGCCTCAGCAGGCGGGGCAGGCCGAGGACGCGGACGACAACGAGCCCTACTCGTTCGACTACTCGGTGCGCGACCCCACGACGGGCGACACCAAGAGCCAGTGGGAGTCGCGCGTCAACGGCGTCGTCCGTGGCCAGTACTCGCTGCTGCAGCCGGACGGCTCCCTGCGCTCCGTGTCGTACACGGCCGACAACCTAAACGGCTTCCGCGCCAACGTCAAGGTGCGCGTGCTCGTCGTGGTTGGAGTTAACCAGTGCGGGAACAGTCGGGCTGACCCATTTGTTTTGCAGGTGGACAGCCTCGGCTTCCCGCAGGGCCCCCGCCGCCCCCTGCAGGGCCCGCCGGGCGTCCCGACGAGCAGCGTGTCCAGCAGCGCCGCCGGCGCCGCGGCCCCCAACGCCGGCATCCTGTACCACTTCCCGCACACGCTCCCCCCGGCCCCGCGGCCGCGGTTCCCCGGGTCGGAGGGATCCCCGGTTGTGACACCCGGCAGGACGCCGCCGCCGTCGACATCGGCACCCAGGGCGCCTCCACCGTCAGTTCCCGGCGGCTCAGGATCTGCCGGCGCGCCTCCCACCCCCGCAGCAGCAGCTGCACCGGCCCCCTCCACCACCTTAACCTCGTCCTCCACCATTGGGCCGTCCGCGCTGCTGTCTGAGGCCGCCGTGGCCGAGGCGCTGAGGGGCTCCCCGCAGATCGGGGGTGCCGACGACGGCCGCCAGTGGCAGGCGATCCTCGGCCCCCCGTCGACGTCCACGGCGGCCCAACCGAGCGCCGCGGAAGAGGGTGGCGGCGAGCTGGACCCAGAACAGTTCGGCCACCATTACGGGGACCATGACCAGGGCCAGGGCCAGGACCAAATCCAGCTGCTGTTCCCGCCGCCACAGGACGGGGCGGAAGCTCCCGCAGGATCCGGTGGCTCCGAAGGCGCCGGGGACATCGGAGGATTCCAAGGAGACGGAGATGCCGGGGGACTTGGAGGCGAGGCGGGAGCGCTCGGCGGACTCGGCGTGCCGGGCGGCTCCAACGGGCTGCCACCGTGGCTGCCGTCAGACTACGAGCAAAACAACGTAAGACGGCGACACCGGCCGGGAGTTGCCCCTGACAGTAACAGGAGTCCTGCCCGCACGTCCTTATCGGGCTGACGTCAGTCCACGGCCTCGGCCATCGCACTCACGGCCTGCTTGTCCTTGTTGCAGGCGGAGAACTCGCTCGGCGGCGCGGGCGGTGCGGGCAGCGCGGGCGGCGGCCAGCTGCACCCCCCGGTGCGGCTGCCGTTGGAGCACGAGGTGACCACCAGCCACTACGTGTTCGCCGACCCCGGCGACGACGGGGGTCGGCCCGGCCATCAGGGGCCGCCGGGGCTGCGGCTGTTGATGCGGCGGCAGCGCGCGCGCAAACGACACGTCGGCGGCGGCGGCAGCGGCGGCCACGTCAACGGTGCCCTCCCTGGCGGGCACTTCAGGAACGGCCCCACCAGCGCCATGGCCAACGCTGGCCTGGTCAGGGTGCAGCACTACCGACCACCCCCACCGCGGTGGATTTGGGTTAAAAAGAGTGAATAAATTATGTAAATTTCTATTTAATAAAAAATTATATAAAAAAAAATCCTGTCTATATTTTTCTTTTACATTACACATTGCACGCGAAAGAAAATGAAGCACAAGCGTATCTGGAAGCCAGCCGTCCTGTATCGCCCGAGTTTCTGTTCGCGCAAACACCTGCGCGCGCACCTGGACATCGCGCCACAGCCTACGCGCGCCTTCCCCTTTCTTTCGCGCGATTAGGCTCGGCTTTGTGATTCACGGCGCACCCCTGCGCCAATCGGCCGCGGCGCTCGTCTGAGATTCGTCAATGGAGGAGGACCGTCGCGCTAATCTTATCGCGTAGGTGCGTTCCCCTGGTTCCCCTTCGGCCCCGGGTTCGGCGCGGGCCACCGGCGTCTGGCCGCTGTCTCCGTCACTCTCCCGCCGACGGCCGCCGGGACACGCGTGGGCCCGAGCAGCGCGGCCGAGCCCACCGACACCATGACGGTCGCCACGACGGTCTGCCTCGGACTCGTCCTCGCACTCCTCGCCCTCCCGGTTAGTAGACGCAGCACGTCACTGAGGTTTGAGCTCGAGACCGCCGGCACTGACGTGCGCGCGTGCGTGTGCTGATCGAGAAGCACACAGCTCCGCCCCAGAGCGCACAATGTGTGTGTTGCTTGTGTGGACATATTTTCCAGGAGCTTTGAAATGAACACCTATGGTGTTCAACGGCCGTTTCTGCCCATATTATGTGCGTAAAACCTTGTCCGGTTTTCGACACTTTTATCCGACGGTTGCTTCTGATTGTCTCCACATTTTGTATACGACGACTGCTTTGAGTTGCGGACTCCTCGGTGCTGACCCAGGCCATGGCCGCGGCGGACGGCGCGCAGTGCATCTGGTACGGCGAGTGCAACACGGACGACAAGGGCTTCAAGCAGAACTGCGCGGTGACTTCGCCGGCGCAGAAGCTCACCAACGAGACGGGCCTGCAGCTCCTGAAGCAAGACTGCCCCTGGCTGTACAACGAGACCGGAGGTACCGGCCGCCGCCCGCCGCCGCCCGCTGCCGCCTGCCTGCCGCGCCGGACCTCGGCTAACCGCCCCTCCTCTCGTGTCCGACAGACTCCTACACGTGCTGCGACACGGACCAGCTCATCACCATGCACGCCAACATGCTCAAGGCGGCCGGCATCTACAGCCGCTGCCCGTCCTGCTTCCGGAACTTCTTCTCCATCTTCTGCCACGTGACGTGCTCCACAGCGCAGTCCGACTTCGTCGAAGTCGTCGACACCAAGTCGAACGGGAACGGTACGCCGGCAGCCTCGCGGACACGATAGGGTGTCCCGGAGTAGGTCCGAAACGGAAGTCACGGTCTTAGAGAAAAGCTATACCGAAATGGCTGCGGCGGAAATGGTTTAGGCCGTTTGAATGCTGTACTCTCACTGACTCACTGACTCCCTCGTGCACGCAGGCCAGTACGTGACCGAGATGAACGTCTACCTGACGCAGGACAGCATGGACAAGGTGTTCGGCTCCTGCAGGGGCGTCGTCATGCCCCAGAGCGGCAAGTACGCGACGGACATCGCCTGCGGGGCTTACGACGCCCTCAGCTGCAACACCGAGAGGTAACCCTTATCTGCCCCGATCTGATTCGCCAAACCAAAATGAGGAGTCTCTTGAGATCGATCGCCCAGATAGCACAGCGGGGAGTAAAATTTATCACGCCCACTCGATGGCAACATTATCGAACAGAAGAGAGTGTTCTGATCTCATTAGAAACGTGCCATAATATGGAGCCGTTTGGAATGTAATCGCGTTTCTTCCGACAGTGCCAAGGCCGACGGAATTTCTAGGCCACCTTCCCACACAAGTGTGAGCAGGTTTTCAAGAGAGTAGCCGGCGTATCGGTCATTAAGGGCGCCTTAATCGGCGTGTTGTTGAGCCTGCGGGGGGTGGGCCCCCCCGGTAGAGGCGTGCAGCCCGCCTACGCGCCGAGTAGCGGCGCAGGTGCTTATCTCCGCCCCCACCTGCACTCTGTTGTGACTAGATTCACGAACACCTGCAGGCGCTAATCCGCGTGAGCCGGCCTGGCCGGCCGCTGGCCCGGACAGATATCGTCTGCTCTCCTCCAGGAATTTTCCCCTCGCCGCCGTTCCTCGAATGGAGTCGCCTGCCACTGCCCCGTCATGTGCGCAGGTGGTTCCAGTACATGGGCAAGGACAACCCCTTCGACCCGTTCGTCATCAACTTCTTGAACACGAGCGGCATATTCGGTGACATGATACGCCAGGACATCCCAACCGTCCCCTGCAACGAGTCAGCTGACGTAAGCATTTAAATATGTATAAATGTTTAAATATGTGCGCCTGTGTGCCTGGTTACTGAAACAAAGAATGCACACGTGTGGTGGTTCCGGAAGACGGAGAACATTGATTGAAACGGCACATGAAGCACACACACGCACACACACTCACAGCGGCTCTACGCCGTGCCTCGAGGTTCCTCGGCCACGGGGCGCAGGCGGGCTCAGGTGAGAGAGTCTCTGCAGGCGCGGGGTACCGACGGAATTCCCTGTCCCCTCGCAGGCGTCGTCGCTGGCGTGCTCGTGCGTGGACTGCGCGGCCAGCTGCCCCGCCGACAGCAGCGACATGTTCAAGCCCAAGAAGGACATCTTCATCAAGGTGCTGGGCGTCGACGTGTTCGTGTTCGCCGCCGTGGCCGCGTACCTCCTCATCCTGGTGGTGACCATCGTGGTGATCGTGGCGCGGTCCCGGAGGCGGAGGCAGAGAGGTGAGCGGGCGTCCGCCCCGGTCGCGGTGCTGACGACCATGTCCGTGACCATGACTGACTCTGCGCAGAGCTGACCACCAGGGAGTCGTCCTCGGACGAGCAGTCGGTGGAGGTGGAGGAGGACACGGCCGGCCTCACCAGAGGCGCCTGGGGGAAGGCCAGCAGACTGCAGCAGTGGGGCTTCGCGTCCGAGCAGTTCCTCGAGGCCGTCTTCCGTCGCATTGGTGTCGGTAGGTCCCCGGCCGAGTGTGTGAGGAGCGGCTGGAAGCGCTTCCGAGGTGTCGCACTGCTCTCACCCGCCCTGTCCGCCCCCAGCGTGCGCGAGGAACCCTGTCATGGTGTTCTTCGTGGCCTCGTGGGTGCTGGCGCCGCTCATCTACGGCTTCCCGTACATCGAGCTCATCTCGAACCCGGTGCAACTGTGGGCCTCGCCCGTCTCGCAGAGCCGGCAGGAGAAGGATTACTTCGATTCCCGGTTCGGGCCCTTCTACCGCGCGGAGCAGATCTTCATCAAGGCGGTCGGGCTACCAGAAGTTAGTACGAGCTTCGCTGCTCATTAGCAGAGCTCGCCTCATATTCTTCAGCTGCGCATTCTGCACGCGGCGCTGGCGGGTCATTTCGAACGTGCTTCATGATGACTTTGCTGCAGATTCAACACAACATGACCCAAGGCACCATCAACTTTGGACCGGTCTTCAACAAAGATTTTCTGCTTAAAGTGAGGGAGCTTCAAATGGCTATCCAAGACGTGAGTAAATACATCCCGCGAACGGCGCAGACGAGGACGCCTCGGGCAACAGTTGTGTCGATTCAACTCGAATCAATATTCCGCAGCTGGGCCGGGCCGAGGGGTACCCTCTGGAACAAATATGCTTCGCTCCGCTTCACAACGAGTTCACCGGGCCCATCACCGTGGAGAAGTGCACCATCACGAGCGTCTGGGGCTACTTCCAGAACTCGCTCGAGAAATTCAACAGCGAAGGGGAGAAGAACGGCTACAAGACCAACTACCTGGACCAGATATACGACTGCCTCCAGTGAGTCGCATGCGGCCCGGCGGCCCGGCAGCCCCGCCGACTCCCGCGCGCGGTGTGTGGCCTACCAGCACGGCGCAGCCCTGACGCGGGCGCTCGGTTTGAGAGTCCTAGGCTCCGTCCTCTGATTGATTGAGCTCCGCGTCTTTGCTGCCCGTCCCTGTCTCGCTCTCTTCCCCTCCCCCCTCCCCCCTCCTCTTTCTCTCTCTCTCTCCCCCCCCCTCTCTCTCTCTCTCTCTCTCCTCCTCTCGGGCCGAACGTACTATCCATCTCTCTCGCCCAATTAATCGAGGCCTTCCGTGACGACGTTCCAGAAATTCCTACGACCCCAAATGTCTGGCGCCCTACGGCGGCCCGGCCGAAAATCTGCTCGTGGTCGGCGGCTTCCTGGACGACCCCGACAAGACCATGATACAGGCGACCGCACTCGTCATCAACCTGGTCGTGACGAACCACCTGGACGAGAAGGACAACCAGCTCGCCATGGTGTGGGAGAAGAAGTGCGTGGCGCGGCATGCGGCAAAAGGAAGCCCTCGAGTTTGGCCACTCGAACCCCCGAGGCTCATCCATGCCCTCCCCGCAGGCTGATCGAGTACCTGCAGCGCTGGCAGAGCGAGGAGATGCCCGACTACATGGACCTGGCCTTCATGACGGAGCGCTCCATCGAGGACGAGATCCAGCGCGTGTCCGAGACCTCGGCGGGCACCATCGTGCTCTCGTACGGCATCATGCTGGTGTACGTCGCCGTGGCCCTGGGCCGCGTCAGCAACTGGCGGCGGCTCCTGGTGAGGACAGCTCCCTGCCGTGCGTGCCGGCTGCTGGGCGCGCCGATAACTCAACGCTGCTGCCCGCACAGATCGACAGCAAGATCGTCGTCGCCGTCGGCGGCGTCTTCTCCGTGGCCCTCTCCATGCTCGCCGCCGTCGGCTTCTTCGCCTACATCAAGTTCCCCACTATCCTCCTCACCATCGAGGTAAAAACTCTCCCGCCGTACCCGCTTTCTTTTTGATCAGTCATCGAATACGATTGCGGAAATGATAAACCTGGAGACGTTAGGGTAGTTCTGACGGTAAATGCTTGTTGTCGCAGGCGGTGCCGTTCCTGGTGCTGGCCGTGGGCGTGGACAACCTGTTCATCCTGGTGGGCACGCACGAGCGCCTGCTCGACCTCCCCAGGAACCCGCAGGCGCAACCCAGCGCGAAGCGGATCGGGGACACGCTAGGCAAGGCGGGCCCCTCCATGTTGCTGTCCACACTGGCCGAGCAGGGCTGCTTCCTCATCGGTGCGTACAGTAAACACTCACAGAGTACACAAAATACATGCACAATATATACACATCATAATCAGGCTTTGACAGGGCCAGCAAAAACAATTTTGAGGTCAGAAAATTGTGATATTCAAGTTAGTTCAATTTAGTGCATTTTTTAAAAGTTTGATGGTTTTCTAAGAGGTTAAAAAAAAGTGGGACCGCCAAACAGCATCCAACTGTATCTTTTGGGAAATGCTGTGTTCTGGTTGGTTAGATGTGAAGGCATTGATGGCAAAGTATACAGAGCGGGGGAGAAAAAAAGAGACACAGAGAGCGAGAGAGACGGAGAGAGAGAAAGAGAGATGGCGCACGATCGTGCCTTGTTTGTCCATTGCCCTTAGAGAGATGGCCCTCCATAACTCGGAAACGTAAGACAAACAAAGGCGGAGCGAAATACTCGCGGATGCAGAACAACAGCCAGCCGGCTGAGCCCCGCTCTGTTTAACATCGGCTCGTTATTCCGTCCCCAGGCGGCCTGTCCCCGATGCCGGCCGTCAAGTCGTTCGCCCTGCTGGCCGCCACGGCGCTCGGGATCAACTTCATCCTGCAGGTAATCGAATGGCAAACACACACACACACACACACACACACACACACACAGAAAAGCAAAACGGGGCGCCAGGGCGCATGGCAGCCATCGACAAGAAAGCATCAGGCATCAGCAGCCGTCAATCTGAGCGGACGCGAAAAAAAAAAGAAAAAAAAAAGACGAAAGGCACAGAAACGTACCGGTGGCTTGAAGGTGACGGTGCTGATGGCGCTGCTGGCGCTGGACGAGCGCCGCATGCTGTCCCGCCGCGTCGACATCTTCTGCTGCGTCCGCTCCGACGAGCCGCCCACCGCCGAGGGCGGCCGCTTCGTGGAGCGGCTCTTCGAGAACGTCTTGGCGCCGACGCTTATGAAGCGGTGCGTAGCGCCTGTGTTTTCCTGCTTCAAGTGTCATGTAAAAGTTGGTTCATTTATTTTTTTGCGGAAAATTTTATCGACCATGTGTAATAAAACGGCAACCCTTGTTTCGGGCGACAGGAAGGTGCGGTTCGTGGTGATTTTCGTGTTCCTCTTTATGCTGCTGTCCTGCCTCCCGCTGCTGCCCCACACCGACGTGGGCCTCGACCAGTCGCTCGCCATGACCAAGGACTCGTACCTGTTCAAGTACTTCGAGGTATAGGTGCTCTCCCGTGACAACATTTATTTTATTTCAATTTTAGAAAAACTGCAAATTTAATAATTTTACTTTCTAGTTCATGAAGGAGCTTCTGTCGATTGGACCGCCTGTGTACTTCGTGGTCACCAAGGGACTCAACTACACGCTCCCGGAGCACCAGAACCTCATCTGCGGCGGCATCGGCTGCAGCGCTGACTCGCTGTCCACCACCATCCAGGCCGCGTCCAAGTCTGCTGAACTGTAAGCTGTCCACCCTCACGCTGTCAACCCCCCTAAAGTTCCCGCTAGAACGCTGAGCTCCTCAAAAACTCCTTCGCAGGTCGCACATCGCCCGCCCCGCCTCCTCGTGGCTGGACGACATCTTCGACTGGACGACGCTGGAGACGTGCTGCAAGGTGTTCGCCAGCAACGGGTCTTTCTGCCCCCACGACCGTGAGGACTCGCTCATCTTGTTTCGGTGTTGCGGTTCCCCCTCGGGGCCCCCCGCCTCCCCTCTCACGCTTCTGCTCCGCCCTGCCCCCCAGGCGAGGCGCCCCAGTGCACCCGCTGCCAGGTGACCGTGGACCCGACGACAAGCCGCCCCTCGGGCGCCGACCTCCGCAAGTTCGTGCCCGGCTTCCTGTCGGACCTCCCCGACGACAAGTGCGCCAAGGGCGGCATAGCGGCCTACTCCACGGTAAGGTCCCGACCGAGGCGTGCACCAGTGCTTCCAGTCCAGTCACTCTCCAGTCAAAGTCCAGCCAATATCCAGTCACGTCGTGCGGCTCGAGTACCGGGAGCGCACAGCCACCTCTCACCGTACCTCGGTAGCTGCGTGGTCAGCGAGTCCAACCAGCAGTCTGGTCGGGGGTTCGACTCTTTGCCGGTCCGTGCATTTTTTCTGTCGGCTCAGCTAAGACGACGGCGCTTGAAGTATAGGGGGCGCGCTGCCGTCGTCATCGTGGCTCCGTGGCCGCGTGGGTAGAGAGGCTGACTGGCGACCGACAGGTCGTGGGTTCGACTCTCCCCGGTTCTTAAAATTTTTCTTGTGTCTACGCTTGGAAGACAGAGGGTAAAATATACTTTCGAACGTGGCGTCGGTATGGCTGTCTGAACGGCCGTGCGCGCTGCGTCACTGAGAGATGTAAGCGTTGGGTTTCAACTTGAAGATTCCCGCAGCACGGTCGGGCTTACCCCCGTTCCCGGGTCCGAGGTTCTCTCGGTCGCCCGGGGCTTCCGGCGGGGGGGCTCTGTGTCTACCAAGGAAACTTGGTTCGGAGACTCGGGTGTATGCTACGGGGGTACCTAGGGTTCGGTACCTTCGTTTTCGCTCCCTGTGAATCTGGCAGACGAGGACACGCCGTCGCGACTAGGGTTCGTCGTGAAGTACAGCAGCTTCGGCTGTGTACGATATAGGAAAGCCTACCTCCCCCCCAATCCGCTCGGGAGTGGCCGCAGTGCCACAGACCAACCAGCCAGTCGAAGGGAGTTGATTCCGGAAATCTGGCTGGCGGAGGGGGCTACATTGACCGTTGCGGAAGCGTGCCCCTGAAAAAGGCCGCTGCGTTGTGCCGGTGTCTTTGCGGCGGTCAATACCTGGTACACCGGTTCCCATTCGAACACCGAAGTTAAGCAGGAGGGTTCCAGGCGGAGGCCTGGGACGAGGTAGTGCCCACCCATTTTTGAAATTTTTCCACGGCCTGGGCCACGGCCGCCGGGGTGGTCGTCACGGGCTCACAGCCGCGGTCTCTGCGCAGGGCGTCAACTACGTGCTGGACGCGTCCGGGCTGGCGGACGTCGGGGACTCGTACTTCATGGCGTACCACACCCCGGTGAGGACTTCCGCGGACTACTACGAGGCCATCCGCGCCGCGCGCAAGGTCAGCGCCAAGGTGGAGAAGGCCCTCAACTCGCAGCTGGAGCTCGCCGAGCCCGTCAAGGTGTTCCCGTACAGGTGCGTTCAGCGATCGTTAATCGAAACATTTCAACGTTAAAAAAATATGGATTTTTGTTGTGATGGTCTTTTTCCGCAGTATATTCTACGTGTACTACGAGCAGTACCTGGGGATCACGTGGGAGACGTCGCGCTCGCTGCTCATTTCGCTGCTGGTGCTCTTCACCATCGTGACCCTCCTCAACGGCGTCGACCTCCGGGCGTCCCTCATCGTCTCCGGCATCGTGGTCGCCATCCTCATGGAGATGATGGCCGTCATGGTGGTCTGGGGCATCACGATGAACGCCGTGTCCGCCGTGAACCTGGTGGTCGCCATGGGCATCGCCGTCGAGTTCAACGCGCACGTCATGCACGCCTTCCAGAAGTCCGTGAAGAAGACGCGCGCGGCCCGGGCGCAGGAGGCGCTGTGCACGACGGGCAGCTCGGTGAGGGCCGCCGCCGGCGGGCGCCCGCCCCCCTGCGCGTGCCGGGGGCTCGACACGAGGGCTGACCCTGACCTCTGCTCCAGGTCTTCTCCGGCATCTTCCTCACCAAGTTCTCCGGCATCAGCGTCCTCGCCTTCGCCCCGGTCCAGATCATGCAGGTGTTCTACTTCCGGATGTACCTCAGCATGGTCCTGCTCGGCGCCGTCCACGGCCTCATCCTGCTGCCCGTGCTGCTCAGCTACATAGGTGAGTGAGACGGAGAGAGTCGTGTCGCCTCGTGTGTGTGACAAGGACACCGCGAGACATGTACCGCTGTGTGCTCCAGGCCCTGACGTGAACCCGGCTCGCGCCGTCCAGCTCGCCAGAGAGGCCGCCCGCAGGCAGCGATCGGCGGCCCCACTCAACGGGGCGAGCGAGAGTTCGTCCTAAGTGTGCAGAGAGTAATGACTGTGAACATGACCGAAGCTGTGATATATCTAGGTAGGCTTATGTAATTAATCTATTTAACTAGAAAAGTAAGTAAGTGTTTCAATAAAATGTGATATATATGTCAGAGACCCTGTTGTTCACTATGACGTAGTGTGCGCTTCTGTGGTATATGGGAGGGAAAAATCGGTACACCATGATAGCATATTAACTTAACGGCACTTTATTGATAATAAGAACCTCTCTGATATCAGTTTGTACCTCGGTTTGTACTCGTTGCTCTCAAATCATCTCCAAATAACGACACAGATCACCACAGTACAATGTGCCCTCCATATCTCGGAGGGACACATTTATTTGATCAATGGTAGAAAATGAAAAGAAATTAAAAAGGGGGGTTGAGGGGTGGGGGGGGGGGGGAGATTACAGGTAGCAGGGGGGCATCACAAGCTACACGGCCGCCGCGGGCGTCAGGGCTCAGGACCGGCCCGGGGGGGTGACGGGCGGGGCGTGGCAGGTCACCCCGCCGGACGGGCAGTCGGCCCGCGGAGGCCGCTAGCTTGGCGTGGCGCTGCGTGGCGCGGCGTGGCGCGGCGTGGCGCGGCGTGGCGGCGGCTGGACCTGCACGCTTCGCCTTTATACCCTGTTTGGTTTACATATTATATTGCGAGCAAGTATAGCGAAGTGCGGCGTGTGCGACGACCGAACAGTGACAAAATGTTATCAATTCGTTTTTTTTTTCAACGAAACGTAAATTTTGAAACCGAAAAAAAGGAATCGTTCAAGGAAGATCACAAACCCTTTTGGTCGGACGACTTAAGGTACTTTTGCCAGCCCTGCAGACGAGGGAATTCTCAATACTTATGTACATCACAAAATTAATGGAACGAGACAATACTGTTTAACCACCTCTCTTTTTTCCATCAAATATATATATAAAATATACTCGTAATTTTCATCTACGATTTTTATACTTTATCCGTCCTTCGTTAGTACACTAAAGTCACATTCTCACCAACAAAACATTTATCTAAGAGGGCAAAAGGAAGCTATCACTTTAGAGCTGAACGGCGCGCAGGCCGTAGCTGAAGGTGAGTACAACTGCGAGAAAGGGACAGTCTTGAATAAACGAAGTTTGCCCTGAAAAATAGATATACACATCAGCGCTTAACAGAAAATCTACATATGTCCAAAATGTGCACAGGAGCAACACATAATAAATATGTACACAGACTTTAACTCACTATACAGAACAATGATACGTACAATCGGGAATACAAGAGCTCAACAAAAAAAATACAGTTATATACATGTGACCGTTATGTACAGTATTGTGCAAACAATGTCAGATAGACATCCCTTGAGACAACAAGAAAGTAGAAACATCTTAGAAATGTGACACAACCTATGTAAATAACACTATTTGGCGCGAACTAAGATTAATTTTGTACAAAAAAGGAAGTAGTTAGTAATTATAATAAACTTAACGGTACTCATCTGATACCACCATTCGATCTCGCGCCACCCCCTGTACCTGCTATACCCACGCCTCGCGGACAGGTGTGTCCGGCACAACTCTCACTCAGTAGCAAGGACTGTGGTATGGAAAACCATGAGTATTATCTCGATCTAAAATTTGGAAAAAAATATATGCAAGCCCTTATCACATTTATGGTTGCAGATAACAACTGAACGAGGGTAGCGTGAGAACGAATGCAAGCGTCAAACATTCTACTTATCGTTCAAATATTAATTGGCACATACTTTTAATAAGCGTCTTCGTCACTTTCACACCTCACACTAGTCTCTCCGACGCGGCTGATCGACATCTGGACAGTCCCTTGTCGACCACCTGTCGGAGTTGGCAGCGACGATGGCGTGGTCGCTGCCGTGAAAGCCACCCGGTGGCTTTCGGACGTACGGCACAGAGAGAAGGAAGGGGAAGGAAGGGGAAGGAAGGGAAAGAGAGATCCGGGGAGAGCGAGAGAGATAGGAACAGAGACAAAGAGAGACAGACAAAGAGGGAGACACAGATAGACACACAGACACAGAGTGAGATAGAGACATGCAGAGAGAGAGAGAGAGAGAGAGACAGAGAGAGAGAGAGAGAGAGAGAGAGAGAGAAGATATGTTATTGGGTCGGGGACGGGTACAGGGCTCAACGATACGATCGTGGGGAAGGCTCTGAGACGGGGGAGGGGTTGGTGGGGATACGACCGGGTTAGCTGCCGGAGCAGACGTTGGACCTGGATACGGACCGGAAACCGAAAACACGGCGCCAGTCCCGCACACATACAAACACACTTACACACACACACACACACACGCACACACGTTCGTCGCCTCCATAAGAGGGAAATAATGCGACGCGGGGCAGCAGCGCACGAAACGCTGCTAGCAGGAGCTCCTGGCCGCGCCGCCGCGCCGCTGCCCCGCTTGGTCGGTTCGTAAGAGACGTCGCTTGCAGGCGGAGTTGCGTCACGGCAAAACAAAAATATATGCAAAGAAAAGAGGAATGTATGAATTTATACCCCACCGCCGGCGCCTTATTATTTTCTCTCCCTCCCTCCCGCCAACGGTATTCCCGTCTTTCGCTTTCCCATTTGGCAACTCCACCGACGTCATTTGATTTCTCGTTTCTTTCGCGCCCGGGCGGAGCCGCCCCATGGTGACAAACACGCGCGTGCCGGAAAAGGCGGCGGTGCCCTCGGTTTTTCTAAAGTGTGACGGACGTCCGAACGTGTGTGGCTCCACGACATTTCAAGCCCCCTTTCACGCACCAAGTCCAACGTCAGCTGATCTCCACGCACCGGCAGACGGTGGTCGACAACCGTCCGACCCACGTTTTCCTACTGCCGGGGCTCTCCGGCCCACGCTAATAGGGAAAGTGCAGGTAAAGAAGATGGTCGCCACGGGTAAAACGGAACATAACAACCCGCAAAACAAATTAGGGATTTCAAACTTTCGGACCAAATTACCTCTTTACAGTCTGTTATTTCCATTTTACATGTGTGCAACTATCTCCCCGCCGTGGTTTAATGCACCTGCAGTCCCCCTACTTCCGGTCGGGTTTAGCGCTGAGTGGCCACACTGGGCTCAATCGCGCTGGATGTGCCGTACGCCCAAAGCTCTCCCTACGAGTCCAGCGACATGAGCTTCTTAAACGCCTTGCGGAACTCGGGGTTGAAGATGGTGTAGATGACGGGGTTCACGAAGCTGTTCATGTAGCCCAGCCAGGTCGTCAGGATGAAGGCGGACACCCCTGGCTGGCAGTTGGACCCCACCTTGGTGCAGATGGCGTCCAGGATGTTGCAGGTGAAGAACGGCACCCAGCACACCAGGAACACACCTGCGAACAGCGATGGAACAGGGTTAGAACACGCGGCGCCTGAGGACGAGGGAGCGCCTGCGAACAGCAGGGTAGGCCGGCCCGCAGCGCACCGGTACTCCCACCGGGTTTGCTATCCACGGGCCGGCATCTACCAGCCGTTTGATCTTCTATCTCCGTTTTTACCTCCTCGTGCCCTTCTTTCACTGAGTTTTCTCCTTCTTCTGCCCCGTTTTATTCATCCCGTCGCCGGCCATTCGAAAATACTGGGAAAAATGGGCAGAGCGACCGGTGCGCCGCCGCCGCCGCGCCGGTCGCAGGCAGGCCGCGCTGCCAATAGCACACGCAGAACAAGAGCGGGGGGGGGGGGGGGGGGGGGGGAGGGCCGCGGCGGGTGAAATTAGGTCCCGGCCGATAGGAGGAGAATGTGCAAACAAATAAATAAATGGGGAGGTATAAAAAAGGGGGCAGAAGAGCAGCAGCGGTAGCCGCGGCTCGGGCGCGGTATGAGGTCCAATCGCCTCTCTGCCGCCGGAGGACCCGGAGGAGGCCGCGGTGCTCGGCGTGGCGCCCGCTGAACAGCTCTTCGCGCCGAGACAAAAGGACAGACCGCTGCTGCTGCTGCTGCCGCTGCTGCCGGTGTTGAGAGCGCGTCCAGCTTGTTCTCCGCCCGCATCGATCCTCTACGCACGGGAGGCCGGCAGGGGAGGCCGGCAGGGGAGGCCGGCAGGGGAGGCCGGCAGGGGAGGCCGGCAGGGGAGGCCGGAGGCCGGCAGCGGAGGCAACTCCCCGCTCCGCGGCACCGCCGCCTCTGCTGCAGTGCCGCCACTACTGAAGCCGTTTCCTGCTCGGCCCATTCGCACCGGCCCCCCAGGGGACCGACCCGACCCGGGCCGACCCCTGCCGGCCGGCGGCTGTCGTGACTCCACTGCGGCTGTCGCGGCCCCGCCGAAAAGCGCCGTGGCTACGCTGCCTATATCCCCCCCCCTCTCTCTCTCTCTCTCTCTCTCTCTCTCTCTCTCTCTCTCTCTGTCTCACGCTGCCCTCATTTCCCTCTTCCCTTCCAGACGCAGCCACTTCTGGCATTCTGTATGAACACTGCCGCGCAGTACTCGGCGTGTTTGTTTTCGGGCACCGGATGTTCTCTTCCGCGCACACCTTAAAGAAAGTCGGCCAAAAAGCCAAAGGCGCAGGTCCCCCTCCCCTGTCCGCCCCCGGCGCCATTCTCTTGCGCAGTGTGCGGGGGCATTCGGGTCCCCCAGCATATTAAGCTCTCTGTCGGGCCGGCGCTCGCGTGCCTGAGAGACACACAGGCGTGGGGGTGGGGGCGGGGCGGGGACACACCCTAACCCCCGCAACCCCAACGCGACACGCCCCTTGAGGCTGCGTTGCCCTCCGAGGCGCCGGCGGGGTCCTTGCTGGGGACCTCCGCACCGTAAGCCGCCGCGGGGCGCCCCGCGCGGGGTAGGGGAGGGGGAGAAGGCCGCCGGGTCTGCCTCTTCCTTGCGGTGTTCCGTGGAGCCTTCTTCGGGGACCTTGCGGGAGCTGCCCCCCTCCCCCAGGCGCGTCCCCAAGCAGCGGAGCGGCGGTGCAGGCACGCAGGGCGGGGGACCCGGAGGGGGGGGGGGGGGATGCTGCAGGCAGCGGGGATACACTTCACGGCGCGCAACACGTCGCCGCTTTGTCGCCCGCGGCGCCCGCAGCTCAACATGCCAGCGGGGCCGACGGGCGGCGGCAGGGGAGGGCAAGACAAGGTCCGGAAAGGGCATCGGCATTAGGCCTCCAGAGAGAAAGAGAGGGAAAGAGGGGGAAACAGATGGCGGGCGGAGTGTGGGGGCGAGAAGGAAAGTAAACTCAACTCAGAAATGACTGCCAAGAACAAAGGCCCGTGAACCTTCTTCAAAATGTTTCGCCGCTGCACTCTTGTATACCTTTCTCTGGTGCTGCGTGCGGCGGGCGATAATGTGGAAATAATGAAGAAATTGAAAGGGGTGGGTTGGGGGTGGAGGGGCCGTGGGGCGAAGGGGGGCGAATAGGACGAAGGAAACGCAATGTTTTGCCTCATTTGGTACGACTTTTGGACTCGCGGCCACACGTTTCCCTTAATGGGCGGCAAGTGCGTCCCTAATTGAGCCATTAGATACGCAGGGCCAATGGCACACTGCCTGGCCTATGGCCGCCTATGGCGTTGGCGTACAGAACGCCGCGACCGCACGCGCTGTGGTAGGGCCGCACGCACGCAGACTTGTGCGCGTACACACGCCCAAACACACACACACACACAAAGGAAACACCCCTTTACACACGTGCATGTATTTCGCTATCATTATTTCATCTTTTTTAGGTCACCTTGAGAACGGGTAGCGAGCGAAGCTCGAAAGAGAAAGCCGGATAGGACGGGCGGCGCCTTCTTGTGATGGACAACACACAGGCACACACCGAAACACACACCCACACACACAAACACGCGAACACGCACACACACAAGATCGGAATGCGTTCTGCAACAGCTTGCTGTGACACAGAGTAAACGAAGGCGATAAAGTGAATCGGTTCCTCCCAATACCCGCTTTGCTCACTCTGTCTCCCTTCTCTCTCCTTCTTTCTCTCTCCGGGGTCCGTAGGCAGAAATGTTGCAAGGCTTCCTTTGCAGCTACAAAGTGGACAGTCTACGGGCAGCCCCTCTCTGAGGTTTGCTTTTCTTGGGCCCCGCCCTTCGTCCTCAGGCCGCCACCCTCCCTTGCATCCCTTCCCCCAGCTGCAAAAGGGAAGGGGGAAAGGGGGGCTCGACGACGCAATCAAGAGGAAAAAAAGCTGCTGTGATTGGAATTTTTAATGTCATTGAGGAATGATTAGAGAAGAAGACGACTAATCAGAAAGACCTTTGAGGGACTTTTTTCCACGGCCGTCCTTTTCGTCCCTTTCGTAGGGAGAGGCATAAAGGAAAGGGGAAGGGGGCGGGGGTGGCAGAAAGCTGTCGAGCCCTCCCCGGCAAGCTGCAAACCCTCTTTCATCCATCTAGAAAAGACCCAGTTACACATTGCTGCATTGCTACCAGATCGGATGACATGATCGGTGATATATTTCCACCGACATCTTACAAAGAGGATTGCATTGGAATTGCGGAAGAACATTCAACTCAGACTTTAAGTCGGATGTCACAGTTTTTTTTCCCTTTTTCTTTGCGTCGGGCACACGTAGGCCTCCAGCTTGATTCCTGCAAAGCGTCCCCCAGTCACGAGAAAGAAAAATGATGGAATTATAAAGCCGGCCGACTCACCGAGCACGATGGCGAGCGTCTTGGTGGCCTTCCGCTCCTTCCGCGCGGCCGACTTGTCTCGCTTCTTCCGGGACGCCTTGTGCTTGGAGTAGATGGTGAAGCGCGACTCCTTGGTGTCCTTGGAGCTGCCCTTGGTGCTGCTGGTGGACGGCGGGTCCGGCTGGCTCTTCCGCAGGCTGCCCGACAGCACCCGCTTCAGTGCCGCAGCCCCGTTCCGCTTCCCCTGCAATCAGCCATAACAAATCGTCGAAAAACTGCCGCTCTGCCGCTCAAGGAGGGAAGCCTTGAAGTGGTGCCGCCTTGGTCCCCTTCTTTCTTTTAAAGTTTTTTTAGGACACACCATGTGGTGCTGATGCTACCTTAATTTTTTAATTTGATGGCCACCTTCGCAAAAGAGTGTCAAGGGGGCCAAAGCTACGCGTTTTGTTGTCGTTTCGAGTGGCAGGATGGTTTCAGGCGTGGTATCAATGCGGACTGCCAGCAGCATGCGCGCGCTCCTTGTATACTGCAGGACACAAATTGCACCGAGGATCCATTTCTTTCCTCTCCCATCTTTATTTCCCGTTAGTTCAGAATGACTTTCCGACTCATTTCTCGTTCGATCTCTAAAGAGACGGCCGCGCGAGAAGAGTGCTTCAGTGAAAAGAGGCTTAGTGGACTCGGACATGAAAAGGAACGAAAACAGCCGGGGCAATTTGTATTCCGATCCGACCGACACTTTATTTTCTTCCCGGGAAGCTCCTTTCCACCGCGCGCCTCCGAACTGGGCAATAATCAGTAAGTAACTGGCCAGGCCGCTGCGCCGCTACTCCACGGTGACCGCCCGCCTTGGCTCCTTTCTGGCGGAGGGCCACAGCCCTGTTGCTCTTCTGCAGCGCCCAAGTCAGACGCGGCCAAGTCCCTCGTAAACAGATCCTCCCCGTTGGCAGTGTACTGGCCTCCAGTCACGGGCTGCATTTAGGAGAAACCCGGAGGGAAGCCGTCATTAAATTCGCAGGCCTCGCTTCCACTGGGGGCGGTTCTGGAAATGTTTGGGAGCTCGAGTGTGCGGCACGGTCCAGGCGGCGGTGCGGCGGTCACTTCCGTGGCCCGGCCGCGGTGACGCCGCCGCAGGCACCGCCGCCCGTGTCACGCGAGGCGCGCACGTGCGGGGCCCGCGGCGGCGGGCTCGGGTCGGGTCGGGCTGGCAGGACGGCCGCCCTCAACACGACCGCGGCCCGCCCCTCCTGTAGTTGCCCGCCGCCCGGATTTGGTGGCCGCATGTTCTGGCGGAATGTTGGCGCGGCGGCGCGGCGCAGTGACTCCCGGCCGCGGCCCCGCCGGCCCCGCCGGCCCCGCCGGCCCCACACGCCCGGCAGCGCCCGGCACAACTAAATCCCCAACACTGGCCGACACTAACTTCCGGACGGCACATGCAATGGCGGTGCGGGGGGCCCTGCGGCGGGGGCGCCTGTGGGTGCCCCGCACACCCCCGCTCACTGCAGTCCGGCTGGCCTACTCTGTCCTCGTCCTCGACGTCGCTGCCGTCGGCTGAACTCTGCGTCTCTCTCTCCCTCTCCCCCTCCCATTCTCTCTCTCTCTCTCTCTCTCTCACTCACTCACGGCTTCCGCCCCCCCGCGTAATGTGTCGCAGCAGACTGCCGGCGCTGTTTTAAGCCGCTCCGACCCGGCCAGCACCTTAACAAGTTCAAGCGTCTTGTGTGTGCCGAGCTGCCACCGGCCACGCGCCGCCACGCGCCGCCACGCGCCTGCTCACGCACCGCGAAGGCCCCGACACCTCCACGTCCTGCCACGCGCCGCCACACGCCGCCACGGGCCGCCACGCGTACGCTGCACAGCGCTCCATCGCCGCAGGGTGGCCAACCGCGTAACGCCAAATTAATGGCAATTGTGGCTAGTTTGCAGGGCTCCGTCCGCACAGCGCGCGCACCGGTCCCCTGCGGCGGTGCAGGTTCGGGGTCCGCGGGGGTCGCGGGGGCCGCGGGGGCGCAGCCGAGGGCCGCGGGGGCCCCGCCTCGGGGCCACACTGCGGCGCGGAGGTGCGGGGAGCTTACCAGCCCGCAAACAACTAGGCCACCGGGCTTACCAACTTGCCCTGTCTCTCTCTCTCTCCCACACACACACACGCGGCGTGACGTGCATCGGCAGACACGCGCGCCCGCCGGCCGCTATCTCAGCCAACTTGAAATCATTAATGGTCTGTAGTTCCGCACTGACCTGGGGGGGAGGCGCTTTGAGCAGCTTGGGGCTGCCGGGCGCCGAGCCCGACACGACGGTGGTCTCCTCCACGTGCGACGCCACGTAGCCAGAGTCATTGTTCCCGTTGGGGTCGGCCGTGGGCGTCGGGCTGAGCGTCGCCACCACCACGCTGCGGACAGACAGAGACAACAGTTCAGTCCAGAGGGACAGCGAGACCTTCCGGTGCCAAAAACGTTCGACGAAATTTTCGGAAAAAATTGTAAAATTTTTTAAACCTGTGTGGATTTTATGTCTCGAAAATTTCCTCGAAAGTTTTTGGGGACTAGGGGATTCTAGAGAGACCGCTGCAGGGTAGGGAGCAGCTCGGCGATGTCATCTTGGTATAGTAGAGCCATAGAACCGCAGAGGGTGCGACCCGCAAATATGTGATGCACAGTTTTATGGCAGGTTTGGGGGTGGCGGAGCGGAGCGGTGAGGAGGGGGCTGAAGGAGCGGCGTCGGAAGGGAGGGAGGGCGTAACACCGTAACACACTGTCTGCACGGCTCCTTGTCTCTGCGCCGAGCACGATCCTTCGCGGCATATCGGTAAGTGGTAGTTGAGAGGCGGGAGAGAGAGAGAGAGAGAGAGAGAGAGAGAGAGAGAGAGAGAGAGAGAGAGAGAGAGAGAAGAGAGAGAAGAGGGAAAGGGGAGGTGTCTTCGGGTCTTCCATGGGCCTTCCACGGGGCTGCCGCGCCCCCAAAGAGTCCAAAGGCCGCGGGGCGGGCTGATTACGCTAGCGGGGCCGCGGATGGGGCGGCCAGGGGCGTCGGGGGGGGGGGGGGGGGGCTTGCTCCGTTGTCCCGTCGGAGGCGCGCTCGCGCGCACTCCATCAATGCATTACGCATTCAAAAATATGTAAATCCGCGTCGACAATTGTACAAAGGATGCTGACCAACAATCCACAGTGCTGCGCTCTGGGCACCGCGGTGGGCCGAAGGCAAAAGTTATTGCTGTACAGTATATATCGCGCCGCGGGCGAGCTCGCCGGAGGCAGCCCCGCCGCCGCCGCCGCCGCGACCGCAGTCAAATAGATTTAGCCATTCGGAATAAACGAACCCGCTCATTCCTCGCCTACAGTCCGCTGCGCCGCTGCCGCCGCCGCCGCTGGCGTAGTGTAGCGTGCCGCCGCTGTTGCCGCCGCCGCCACCGCCGCCACCGCCGCTGCTGCTGGTGGTCGGTACACGCTAAATAATAATAATCTCTCTTCGTATCGGGATTGGTCGGCCGTGTTTGCGCACCTTTTAATCGTAACGCGCACGGCGGACTGCCTCATGCCGTGCGCGGGTAATTTAAACACGTTAACATTTGCGTTTCGCGTGGAGAGATAGAGATAGATAGAGAAAGAAAGAGAGGCGGCTGGAAGGGAAGCGAGCGGCTCTCGGCCGTCGATGCTCAAAGCCGCGCGCCGACGTAACGACGCGAGGTTCCTGCAGCCTTGATTTCCGGAGTGTCGTTTCGGCGCTCTGTCTCCCTCGCACCCCCACGGGACGCCCCATGAGTGCGACAGAGACGATGGCAACGGAACGTCCCTTGGGAATCAGCCGGCTGACCCCAACCCGCCCCCTCCCCGTGTACTGCCTGTGCTAGTTACCTCGTGATGCCGCTCGCGCGTTACTCCCCCGCAGCACACACACACACACACACACACACGTGGCCGACACATGCGCGGTGTGCGGCAGGGCGGGCAAAAGTGGAGAGGGTGGCGGGGTGACGGGGATGCGGGGATGTCCTGGGCGGCGGTGCGGCGGAGTGGGGGAACAGGATGCGGTTGGGGTTGCTGCTCTGCGGTGTCGGGTGGCTCAGAGAAGAGGGCGTTGGTTAGGGGGGGGGGGGTGCAGGTCAGTGGGTAAGCAGCTGCAGGGGTTGGTGGACGTACGGGGGGACACGGCGCGGCTGGGTCGGGGTCGGGTTAGGGTCGACCCCCCGCGACCCCCCCCCCCTCCCCCCCCCCGCCTCTAGGCACGCGGCAAGTGCCAGGGTCACCCCACTACCAGCATGCAGCAGCAGCGGCGGCGGCGGCGGCGCCTGGAGTCCATCAAACTCTCATACTCTCTGCTGAGCAGCCGGTGCGGTCGGCGTCGCTGGGGGCGCGGCTGCACCAGGGCCGGCGTCACAGTCACCGGCGGAAGCGGCGGCGGCGCCGTGCAGTCCCTGCAGGGCCTTAACCCGCGAGTCCCGGAGCCCGCCCGCCCGCCTCGCCCCGCTCGACACGACACTTGCCGTGTGAAATATACTTCCAATTTCAGTGCGCGAGTGCGTGTCTAACAACACGGCGGGGCCCGGCGGGGCCGGCGGGGACGACACGGGCCGTTACTGTGGTGTGTCCGGCCAGTGCGGCTCGCCACGGCCGTGTTGCTCTGTGAGCCGGCTTGCCGAGAATTTCATCACGGAAATATTATCCAAGTTGCGAACCGAAGCTCATCCTAGGACCGTTTTCGCCACACAAATATATTTCTAAAAAATAATTCTACACAGCTTGTAGTGAAGTCCTAGGGAGCCCAAAGAAGGCTATCTGTTTTTCTTTTTTATTTTCAATTTTGTGATCCGCGGTCTCGAGGTCTCGAGTTGGCGTCGTAACGCACGCGGGGTCCTTGGCGCAGGCCGTGATCCCCCTGCTCGTGGCGATGCGGCGCGCCCGTAAAGGCAACCAGTGCCTTCAGGAAGTGACCTTAGGGATGGAAATGTTTACGCGCTCTGCTGGCCGCGGTGCTCGGACCGCGGGAGCCGAGGTCCCCGCGGCCGCGGATGGAATAAAATAAAATATTGCCCGCGTCGGCGCAGTAAAGATGAGCGGAAAATGTCACGAGGCAGTAAAGGAGTCGGACTGGACACATCAAACACGGCACGCGCGCACTGCAAGGCGCTGTGGTGGCCGCCGCCGCCGCCGTCAGTGCCGCCGCCGCAGCGGCGTCCGTCCGCCGCCGCCGTTCGCATTTATATTACGAGAAGTGGCGCGCTGCCGCTGCGCCGCCGCTGCGCCGCCGCCGCCGCCTCCACAGAGACCGCCGCCGCCGGGCACTGATGTTGCCTGCCCGCGGCTTGCTGAGAGCTCTCGCCACTAAAACCCCGCGCGGAAAATTTATGCGAGGTGTATTCCCGCCGGAGGGGGAGGGGGGTGCGGGAATGCAGGGATGCGGGTGGGGGACCGCGGGGGTACCGCGGGGAACCGGCCTAGCAGCCACGCAACATGGGCAGAGATTAGCTTTTGCAGCGAAAGGCTATCTCCGAAATTATCTGCCACTCGTTGTGAAGCAGAATTTTTTTAATAACGAAAAGTTTTGGAGCGTGGCGGACGTGCTCTCGGTAACCAGACTGTACAGAGTGACGACGGATCCCTGCTACCACGCTGCTCCGCCGTAGAAGAGAGAGAGAGAGATATAGAGATAGAGAGGGAGAGAGAGAAGGGGGCGGAGACCACCCAACGTGTCGGAGGGAGACAAAGTGTCCAAACGATACACGAGGTTATCGCGCCGCAGCCACTGCAGCGCACACACTCTGTGCGCGTGGTGTGAGCGGCGCGAGCCCCTTCCATTCTATCTGTGCCGCGGAGCCCGGCGGGCCGGAGAATCGGTGGTCGAAGCTGAACGTGGAGGCCGGAATGGGGTCGGCGGGCGGCGGCGGCGGCGGCGGCGGCGGCGGCGGCGGCGGCGGCGGCGGCGGCGGCGGCGGCGGCGGCGGCGGCGGCGGCGGGTGGAAGCAGCAGTTTGGTGATAGTTGAGGGGACGAAGCTGCTGGGCGAGGGAGAAGGGGGACGCGGGGGCCAAGTCGGCAGGGCGTACGTCGCCTCAGAGTGTGCGTGGGTGTGCGTGCGAGCGGGGGGATCAGGTCCTCGGCCATCTGGACAGTGGCGGGCCGGGGGGGACCCCACGCGGCCGCTGCTACTACTATACGACACCCCAAGGAGGCGGGGACCATTCACGAAGTAGCGTAACTGAGTGTAACGCACATCGGCGCGGCTTGATTGAGGCGAGCTGGCGCACCGCGGGGGAAAGGTGTCTGCGGCGCTGTGGGTGCACAACGTGAAGTGAAACAGACCGCCGCCGCGGCCAGACACGGGGAGACGCACCGAACAGACCCGCCGTGGGAGCCCCCCCCCCCTCCCCCCCCCCCCAGTACCCGCCGTCCGCTGCCTGCAAAAAGTGCAATGGTGAACAAGGAGACGCTGCGGGGGGTCTCGGCCCGAGGCGCCCCGGGGCGGTGCGATTCACACCCCGACTGTTATGTGTGCGCCCCCACCCCTCACGTTATCGCAGAACCAGTGCTGTTTGTGCACCCGAGCGACGCCGCGCCACCGACCCCGTGAGAAAAAGGAAGAAATCGTCAGAGGGGAGAGGAGCGAGGGAGAGAGACAAAGAGAGAGACAGGAGACAGTGTGAGCCCCGTGTGAACACGAAAAACACATGTGACACTACATTGTTATCGGGGCGATGAGGATTTTACACGGCCATTACATTGGCTGCTGGACACACATGCTCTCTCTCTCTCGACTCGTCCCCCCCCCCTCTCTCTCTCTCTCTCCCTTCTCTCCCTCTCCTGCCGCGGGCGCCGCTATGGAAGTGGTTGCCAGGAGGTTGTGCCAAAAAGGTTACGTGTTCCAAATGGGATAGAAAACGGGGTCGGTCGCGGGGGAGGAGGGCGGGCGGGCCCGGATCGACCGCATATTAAATTGTTCGTTTCGCCGGCGTGTTTACCTCCCACGGTCAGCGCGGGGCGGACGGAGGAGGCGGCAGCCGCCTCGAGTCCGGACGCGTCTGAGTGCGTCTCGCGTGCCCCCGCCGGCCCCGCGGCAGGACAGAGGCTCTCTTCCGCCGGCCCGCCCCCCGCGCAGCTTCTGCCCGCGGGCTCGAGCAGTCTGGCTGGGAAAGGTGGCCACTCGTCCGGCCGGGGACCCGACTCACTCACAGCCTTCGGAGCGCATCCTCGGCTGCAGCAGCCCCGCCGGCCCCGCCGCGCCCGGCCGGCGCCATCCCCCGCGCCCGCGTCTGTAAATATAATCCGGAACGGGCCGAAATTGGATGGGTTCGGGTACCCGGCCGCCCCGCCACCTCCAGCGGCAAACTACTCAAACATGCACAATATTCATTTAATCTCCCCCCCCCCCCCCCCCCCCTGCACGGTCCTCGATGCTTCGCGGGGGGGCCCGCTGCACGCTCCACGAAGGGAGGGGGAGGGGGGCTCTATTTGGTCAGGAAGCGGAGCGGGTGGCCAAAATTTCGTTTCCGCCGGTTGCCGATCCTTCGCGCTCGCTCGCCGTACGGAAAGTTTTCCCTTTCCCTACGCTTACAGCAGCGGACCGGTGTGCCGGCCGGGCGAGCTGTGTGTGTGTGTGTGTGTGTGTGTGTGTGTGTGTGTGTGTGTGTGTGTGTGTGTGTGGACAGAAGGAGGGGAGTGCCTGTAAACTTATGCGGCTTCGCTTCCAAACTTACCCGATCATCTTTTCTGAGCCGCTTCCTTTCCGCTGTACTTTCCTGTGAACAGAGACAAAATGACGACGACGTTCAGTGAATATTTCATGGCGCTATTGTCGTCGCTCAGAGATGGGGATGCGGGAGAAAAGTGGCGGGGGAGGGTGAAGGGCATGGACGGGCCGGGGCCCGCCTACTCTGACATGTGGGTGCGCCGAGGCCCGAGCTGTATGCACCAAACAACGCCACGTGTTTTCGCACGCGAAGATTTTTGAAAAAAACGATCGAATTCATGCAGGAAAGCGTCACCACATTACGCCCCTGCGCGGCCCCACCGAGAGCCCCTCGGACTGTGTGGTGGGGGGGGGGGGGCGCACGGCAGAGGTGCGGGCAGAGCAGCCAATTACCATACAAATAGCGCTGTAGGATGCAGCGGCGGAAGGTGGCGGTGTGCCGGGAGGAAGTGGCGGCAGGATGTGGGCGGCGGTGGGGCCAGCCAGGGGCGGCGGCCGCCGGAGGGGGCCGGGGGGGTGGGGGTCCGACAGGAAAAGCAGTCAACAAGCCGATTTCCCTTCGGTACCTCTCTAAGCGCGTGACATGGTTTCATTTGAGAATGGACATCATCGGGTGGGATAATGGTCTGACCCAGAGGAGATTCTCGGAGGCTTGGACAAGGTCAGTACTCACGAGCTATCGTCGACAGTGGCTAGGATGAATTCAGTTGACTTATCATTAGGGATCACGTGACAGTCTTCAATGTCGAAAGACCGGTCGTGGTCTTTCATGTCGTCCTCGTCTTCGTCCTGGAACAGAAAGGAAAGGGGAAACAAATCAGATCCCGTCGTCCTCGGGCCACATAATTGGGACGCAAACGAAGGCACGCCCGTTGTTTACGGGTGCGGTACGCATTCTATTCTGTTTCGCTCGTCCACGGAAAACATTTCCTCCACAGCAAATGTTTGTCAAATGCCAGCCTGCTCTGCCCGAAGTGCACAATCTCAGACCGGCCCGAGTCAGTTCCCAGCTCAGCCACAGCCTACCTCAATCTCGGCTGCGCTAGCTGCCGCCGCGGCTCCACCCCCGCGCCCCAGCACCCTCCGCTTGGCCCCGCCACCCCACGGTCATATCTCACCCTATCACGCTGCTTTTGTCACGCCTCCAGCACCCCCTCGCCCCCCTTCCTCCCTGCTCCGCCCCTACTTACCCGTCGCGCTCTAATTTCCGAGAAATTGCATCATTTGTCAGGGGGGTCGATGGGCCGCCGGGCGGGCCGCATCGGAAACAGCGCGCGGCCGATGCAGTGTCCGTATTATTCCAAGTGACACCGCGGACCCCCCGCGGACACATGTGTGTGCTACGTGGTTTCTGTCGCGCACCGCGGCGCTCCCTCAGCGCGTCTCTCTGCGCCGCTTCTCTAATCGCCCCCCGCGCTGCCCCGCGGCTCCGCGGCTGTCGTTACCCGCCACGCACTCGCAAGGTGTGCGGCGGCCGCGAATGACGAATGTCTCCCCCCCCCCCGTGCATCACTCACCCCCCGCCCCGCAGTCTCCCTCCCCCGCACGGCCCAACCTGTGTGTGCGACCTCCAACATGTGCGGCCAATTTCCCTTCCGCTCTCGCGTCCCCTCCCCCTCTTCCTTCCCCCTCCCGCCGCCGCCTGTCCGTTAGGCAACCCGCACAATTAATTACAGCCAGTGTGTCGGCAATCCAGCCGACGCGGGGGAGCGGAAGGCTGCGGCTGCAAGGTGGGGAGGGGCTGGGAGGGGGTGAGGTCGTCCCCGACTCCCCCCTCCTCTTGCCTGCTAGGCGGTGCCCTGTATTATATGACCCCGTTTGGGGCGCCGTGTCCAGCTGCCCTGTCCTGGACAGGCGCGAGGGTCATTTGGGCGCGGGGGTCTGGGGGTCCAGCCCGGGGTCGCCGTTGGAGACCCGGGGACCCGGGGGTCAGCAGCTCCTGCGCACGGCCGCCTGACGAGGACTGCGGCCGCCCGCCGCCACCTGGGACCCGAGGCCGGCGGGGCGGAGGGCTGGCCGGAGGCCTAGGGGAGGGAGGCGAGCACGCACCGGCATACCGCCGCCGACATTCCTGCCTCGGCGGATGTACCCCGACCGCGCCTCCCTCCGGGGCCCTCTGGCCCTCCGGGGCCCTCCGGCCCTCCGGGGCCCTCCGCACCCTTCGAGGCGCTGATGATCTCGACGTGGCCGGGCGTGCTGCGACCTCGGCCGCTCACCCCGTCGCTCCATCTCGATATGAATTTTGCAAATTCCGTCGCGGTCCTCTCGCCCTTGTTGGGGTCGTCACCGGCCGTCACCGAGCGCCAGCTGGCGCCCCCCGCCCGGCCCGGCCTGACTCGAGCCTCTTGCCGGCGCGGCCGGGAATGTGTCCGCGCAGCTGGCGGGGAGGTGTTGACCGCGGCGCCTTGCTGTGCGGGGCCACGGCATGCTTCCTCCCGCATGCCTTTCAGAGGGCTGCCCACCGCCACCCTTTTCGTTACCAATCTCCATCGGACGCTTCCGATGTCGTGCAGCCACTCCGCGCTCACACGTCCCTCCCCGCCTCCGCCCCTCCCCCTCCCCGCCGCCGCCTCCGCCGTTTGGTTGCATGAGGGTCGTTGCTAATTGAATCATGGCCGCCGCCACAGCAACGCGCACCACCCCCCTTTTTTCGGCCCCTCTCCCCACTCGGCCCTTGTACCTCTCCCCCACAGTCACCTGCTGCTCTCCCGTGCGTGCGGTTTACTTTTGCCCGACTCCACGCACTCCCCTCTCTCCTCTCTCTCTCCCTCTCTCGCACTCCTCCCTTTCTCTCACGCACCCTCGCAGCCTCGCTCCCGGTATCTCCTTTCCGCTCCGCCGTGCGGCGCGGCGCGACGCCCGAGTTCAAATACACGAGGAAGCAGAGCGCATCGCTCCACAGATCGCCGAGGAGGGGAGCGGGGGAGTGGCGGGGGCGCGGGGCGCGGAGAGCAACTGGTAAGCGCCGTAATTGAGGAGCCGGGCCGCATTATACGCTGCCCTTGCTGTGAGTGCGAGGGAGATGGAGGACCGGGCGGGGGAGTGAGAGAGAGAGATACAGAAGGGGAGAGACCGGGTGAAAGAGCGAGAGGGAGAGAGAGAGAGAGAGAGAGAGCGCGCGGGGACAGCTTGCGCTCTGGTATGCAATCTGCTGCAATCGGATTACGGCCCTGGCGGCCCTGGCGGCGCGGTCCTTCTCTCCCCGTACCGCCGCCCGCTGCTCGGCGGGCTGCCCTGTCCGTCCTCACGGCCGTCCCCGCGGCCGTCCTCACGGTGTTTACCTGGCTGCCGCTGCCCGTGTTGGTGGGCCGCTCCTCCTCCAGGCCGGAGCTGGTGGGCGCGGCCAGCGAGGACGTGCCTAGTGCCGTCTCCGCCAGCCGCCGCGTCTGCGCCAGGTTCTCGAGGACGGTGTCCGTCCTGCAGTCTGACGCGTTCGGCTTGCGGGCCGCCTTCGCCTTCCGCGCCCGGTTCGCCAGCGCCTGGAACAGAAACACGCACAAACTCATGAGGCACGAGGCAAGCAATGGGATGGACTACGGAGATTATCGGGTATATGATGAAATACAATAGAAAGTGTATTCGAACGCAGTCCACTTCGGCCACACACACACACATACCCATGCAGACGCACAGCGTACGTCGCTTCAAACGTTATCGCTTTAAACAAACTTTCTCCCCGCTGCTGTTGCGCTATTGAGGGCGGCCATGTAGCACACGGCTGTGTGTGCGCACACACGTGCGCGCGCGTGTGTGTGTACGTGTGTATGCCTATGTGTGTGTGCGCGCGCGACGTCATCACCCCAAGCTTATCACGACGTTAATTCCTAACAGCTTCCCCTGCGGGGGATCCGGGTGCCCCCAGCCGGAGGGGTGGCCGCCGAGTCCGCATGGTGAAGTCGGAGTCGGGGGGTGCTGCCGCCGCCGCCGCCGCCGCCGCTGGTGCTGTTGCTGCTGACGCAGCCGGGCGACCGCTGCCGTCGTGTTGGCGCGAGTCCCCTGGCCGCCGGGCCCCCAGACCCCAGGCCCCGGGCCCCCGGGCCCCCAGACCCCGGGCCCCATCTCCCCCGTCCGCCTCATGCCCCCCCCCCCCCCCAGAACCGCCCCCAAGACCGCGGCCTCCTGGGCCCCGACCACATCGGCCTCCGGTCCGACCCGGCCCCCGGAGGTGGCGGTGGACGGACGCGGACGGGCCGGCGGGGAGCCGCCAACAAATTCATCTCCTCGACGCACCGGTTAGTGTCGTCGGCGCCGAGGTGTGCGCTGGCGCCCCTCTCAGGTGCGCGGGCGGCGGGGGCGGCGGGGGCGGCGCGGGCGGCGGGGGCGGCGGGGGCGGCTGTCACCACCGCTGCACGCCGCGGCACTGGCTGGGCCCGCCCCTGCCCCCTGCCTGCCCGCCCGGGCCGCCGGCGGGAGCAGCAAAGTGCTCAGAGCAGCGCACAGATAAACTTTTCCCGGCTCCGCCGGCTCCGCTAGCCGCGCACACCAGCCTCGTCAAGCAGGCGTCAAGTGTCTCCCCCTCCCTCCGCCGCCGTGGCCCTTCGCTCGCCCTCCGCGCCCTATCCTCGCCATGCTCACTCTGCCCGCCCGTGCGCCGTCTCTTCCTTTCTGCGAGTGCGCGCTCTCTCATTCTCTCTCTCTCTCTCTCTCTCTCTCTCTCTCTCTCTCTCTCTCTCTCTCTCTCTGATCCGGACAAGCGCGCGTCGGCTGTTCACAAAAGGAGGAACCATTGAGAAAGAGGGCTGGGTGGCAGCAGGCGGCGCGGGGGCGGGCTCCCCCCTCCCAGGGGCTCTCTGACCACTCCCCTGCTACAGCCGGCTACAGCCACTGGTGCGGGCGATAGTTGTTGTGAGAAACGGCAAGGCCAGCAAGAAGTTGGCTCGAATCGGCGGCTCCCAGTATGCGCGCGTGGGCGCGGGGGGAACACTTACAATATCGGCGGTGCTGACGACCCCTCTTCCGACCGAGACGCGCGAAGAAAAGAAGAAAAAAAAGAAGAAACGAAGGGAGAGAGAGAGAGAGAGAGAGAGAGAGAGAGAGAGAGAGAGGAAAAATCCGAGGGAAATAAGCAGAGTCAGGGAGGCACGGCAGGACCTGTCCCCAGAGGACGTGCGCAACGTGGCCACGCGCGGCCCGCGTCCAGCCCACACTCGAAAACTTTCAACGCGCCGTTATAAAAGATTCCCGCAGGGACGGCAGCGGCGGCGGCGGCGGCGGGGCTGAGCGGGGCCGCGGCAGTGGATACAGGCAGGCACCAGGACCGTAGGGCCCAGCCTGCGGAGGTCGGGGCGGCCTCGCCCGCACGGCGGAGGTTTCAGGTGCACACCAACGCCTCGCACCCACCGCCCGCACACACACGCACACACACGCACACACACACACACACGCACACGCACTCGGCACGGTCGTTCTCGCAGTGTGCTTTCGGATCGGAGTGGAGTGGCTACTGCAATGGTCCGCGCGAGGCAGGTGTGCAATTCGCTATACCAGTCCTCCCCCCACCCTCCACCTGCCGGGCTGGGGCTGAAGGAGGCGTCGAACAAACCTTTAGCCATCATGACCTGCGCCTTCTCGCTCTCGCCCTCCTCCCGAACGGAAAGTGTACTCTGTTAAAAACACAACCCGCGGCGCCTGACGTCATTTCGGAGTGCAGACCGGCGCCGGGATCTCACCCACGGCCCCGCGGCGGCGTGCACGCTGTACGCTGTACGCCTCTCGGGTTCTGCCGCGGTCAGCAAGGCTGCCCAAACGAGCTGGAAACAAAAGACGGCGGCGCGGCGGCGGCGGCGGCCGGGAGGGAGGGAAGGGGAGACGCTGAGATTGGCCAGACCGCGGCACCGGCACCGGCCCGCGTGTTTTGGGCGCGGGGCGGTCGGTAATGACCCCCCGTCCGGGGGCAATGATGAAAGGCCAGGACGACGACGGTCTCGAGCAGGAGGAGGCCTCCGAGACCCGCCACCTCTCTCTCTCTCTCTCTCTCTCTCTCTCTCTCCCTCCCTCCCTCTCTGGGCTGCGGGGGTTAGCGAGTCGGCGCAGCGAACGCAGCGCTGGCTTGATGAAGACAGGGCGCGTTAGCAGTGCAAAACTTATGGGGCGCGGGTCGGGTCTGATGGCCGAGGCCGAGGTTGCAGCGCACGGCCGCGGCACGGCCCGACGGCGGGCACAGCGGGCCGAAGCGGGGCACAGCGGGGCACAACCCACCGATCCGTCAGAGCGGCAACTCGCCGGCCCTTGCCGGGCTGCCGTGGGCTGCCGTGGGCAGGGCGGGGCCGCGCCGCCGCCGCCGCTGCCACCGCGGCCGAACCAGAACCCGCAGCGCTTTGAAGCGGTAAACGCTGTGTCGATCTGCAGCCGAGGCCATTCTCGGGGCCGTCCGCTCCGTCCGCCTGGCGGGCAGTCATCGAATCAGTGTCGTCACCACCCCACCAATAACCGGTATAACTGCGTGACTCTTATTTGCCCACGGACCCCCGGACCCCTACCTCCCCCCTCCCTCCCCTCTCCTTCTCGCTTACTCCCCTTGTCGGTATGCAGCCCAGCAGCCATCATGACGCCATGCAAACACGATCTCCACCCCCCCTTCCCTCACTTCTGCCGAAACAGCCCCCCTCCGCCCTTTGTGTCCACAGAACCAATGACTCCGTTGTGTGCCGCGGGCAAGACAAACTCCGACTTGATCCTCGTTCCTGCCCAGGGAAGGGCTGAGGGGTCACGGGCGGGCCGCGGGCGGGCGAGCTGCGGGCGGGGCGGGGCGGGGCGGGGCGGGTGGGATTTGGCGGCGTGGACGGCGCGGACGACCATCACTCCCAGATGCTATAGCTGCATTATGCAGAGGGGAGGAGGAGGGAGCGGGCCGCCGCCGCCGCCGTTGGCTGCGACATCCTCCGCGGACACGCCGCCAGAGGTAGACGCGGCGCGCCACGACACGACGCTCCCGCATTCTTATTCAGAGCAAAGCGTGGCCTGTTAACGTTGTTTATTCCTCTCCCTTTCGGTACACTCCGCTGTTTTTTTTTTTATACGGGACTCTCAATCGCGGGATAAACAGAATGCGAGAGATTCACGCAGACATCGAGTCTGTCGGCTAATATGGATCATTACTCTATGTGTGTGTGTGTGTGTGTGTGCGCGTGTGGCGAAGAGAAGGAGTGGAGAGCGTACTTAGCGAATCTGCATGAGATTCATACCGAGTGCGGTGCTCCCGCAGATATCGGCAGTGGGAGAGAGAGAGAGAGAGAGAGAGAGAGAGAGAGAGAGAGAGAGAGAGAGAGAGAGAGAGAGAGAGCAGGGCTGGAGCAGAGTCTGGAGGGCTCGTGTGCGGCTAGCAAATAAGGTTGTACAGAATATAGCACGGCGTAAATACGCCTTGAAAGCCTTTTCAAGCGTCCCGGCCCGCCCCCGCCCCGCTGTGTATTTCACCCTCTGCAGACGAAAATGTCAGCCGTCGCCGCCGGCGCTGCTCCTGCTGGTCACAGTGCCCCGCAGCCCCCGTGTCGTGTGCGTACGGGAGGACCTCTCGCGGAGGGTTGCGGAAGGTTTGGCTTCACTGCCTCGGCTAGGCCACTGACGTCCCCGCGGCGCCGTGCCTTTGAGGGGACGCCCGCGGAGCACCCACTGATATACCCACCCCCTGCGCCTTCCACTTCGGCGCACCGCGCTCAAGTTTACTTGCCTCCCCCCCCCCCCCCACCCGATGCCGTGAAAATGTTAATGAAACGGAGTCACTCGCTCCACCTGCCAAAGAAACGGCTCCCAAACGGCGCGCTGAGTGAGGTGTGATTGGCTACGGAGCCAGCAGCGCGCGCGGGGGGGGGGCTGCGGGGCCTGCGGGGGCTGCGGGGGCCGGGCGGGGCCCCACACACTCCGACTGGATTGGACAACACGGAGGGGAGGGGGGAGGGGAGAGGCAATGCCGCGCGGGCTGAATATTCATCACGGAAAGCGTCAAGCACCTCGGCGGCCTGGGCTCACACCGAGTCCCCAGCCCTCCGCAGCGGCGGCGGCACAACGGCACGTCTGCGCGGCACCGCAAGCACCTGCCATCCGCTCACCTCGCTGCCGCCGCCGCCAAAATAAAAAGGCTACAAAATGGTTTAGAAAATTTTTGTTTGGACTTCTTCTACAATACAGTTGCCACCAATTCGGACGCCGTGATGCCTATCCGATCAAACTCAATCACGTCGCGAGGCACTCTTATCGGCTCGGAGCGATAAGGGCCGGCGTCCCGTGCAGCTGCCGCAGCTGCCGCAGCTGCCGGCCACCCGACATCTCCGCGTGCCGAATCCGCCCGGCAACGAATTGTGCCGCTCCAATTTATGATGAGTAAATATTTGCGGAAGCGGCGCGGCGGCCTGCCTGCCTGCCTCTCTGTCTGTCCGTCCGCCTGTCTGCCTGTGTGTCTGCCTGCCGGCCTGACCGCCCCCCGCCGTCCCCCGCCGGGCCATCTTCTCCCCTCAATAACCGTCTTTTGTTTGACTTGGCCACCACCGCTGCCGCCGCCGCCGCCGCCGCGCGCTGCGCTGCCGTCCCGATTACTTCAAGTGGAATATTGAATGTCCCTTTACTTGCAGCGGCGTCGGCCCGCGACCCTCGTCGTGCCGCCCGCGCCGCTGCTGCCGCTGCTGCCGCTGTGCCGGCCGACGGGGCCCCGGGCGCATCGACCGACCGGCCAGCCCGGACCCCTCACGTGGACGGAATTCATATTTCGCCGCCGTCCAGAGGAGAGGGAGAGGGAGAGAGGGAGAGAGAAAGAGAGAGAAAGGGAGAGAGAGAATGTGTGTGAGAGAGAGAAGGGGAGAGAGATGGAGCAGAATGAGGGGAGGGGGGGGGGGGGGGCTCCCCGGATCAGGGCATGAGGCGAGTAGATATCGCCGTTAAATCAAATGACGAGATGGATTTCACGCTCGGACGATTCACCTTTCCCCCGATATTCTCGTTACGGGCGTCGCTCGTACCCGTACCTCCCGACTTCTCGGACCGCGATCTCCCCCCCGCCCTCTCACCTCTCTCACCCCCTTCCTCCTCACTCCCGCCTCACGCACACACACACACACACACACACACACCAATCCCTGCTGCTGTTGTATATCACGGATACCGGTACCGGGAAAACCCCAGTTAAGGTGATTAGATTCCATAAAGAACGCGTGATTCGAAGCATGAAACTGGACTGATGGTGGTTTCTCGTCGCGGTGGCAGGTGGGGGTCTTATTGCCGCCCTGGTTCCCGGCTCGCGAGTGACTGCGCCGCGCCGCCCCCCGACGCTGGGCTCAACGCCCGCGTTGTCCCCACTTGCCCCCGCGCGCGTTTCCAGCGCCGTTCGCACAAAAGTTTAAATGGATAGCGAGTTGGCGCGGTTATCAAGTGGAACGTGGCGGCCCCGGTGGCGCTGCAGGCGGCGCCCAGCAGCCCTGACGAGCTCCCCGCCGGCCCCGCCGGCCCCGCCCTGCACCGCTGCACCCCTCCGCCAGCGCCGGCCCCTTCTCCGTCCATTGGATCGGACGGCTTCGTCGGCGGCGTCGCGGGGACGCGCGCCGCGCCGCTTCCCGCCCCGGCTGCAGTGCCTGACGACCCGAGACAGCGCCAGCACCGTTCATAGCCCCGAAAAATTTCACAGATATTTTACAAACAAACCACAAATATATTTTTACATTAAAGTTCTGGTCTGTCTTTGAGAATTTCGGAACTAGAAACCCTACGGCGGCAACGACACTGCCACGAGGACAAACCAGAAAGCGCACACAGACACACACACACACACACACACACACACACACACACACACACACCGGAGTCAAACCAAAGTGCGACTGGCAGTCCGCGAATGAAGCGACCCGCCACTCCAGCGTCTGAGGGCGCCTGCGGAGCGTAGGGTAGGCAGTCCCGCGGGGCGCGTCTGCACGGCGGGCGGCCTACCCGGCCGACCGCAGGCGCTCGGGGCTGGTCGTGTGTGTGTGTGTGTGTGTGTATGCCGCGTGTGCGGGGCGCGCTGCCGCTGTATTTCCTTGGCGTGGGGTCCTTGCAGCTGCAGCTGCGGCCACACCCAGCTGCGGAACGCAATGTCATTACTCCTTGGGGCGGAGCGAAGGAGAGAGAAAGAGAGAGAGAGAGAGAGAGAGAGAGAGAGAGAGAGAGAGAGAGAGAGACCGACTACCGCTGCGGTTGCGGTAGCGATATCGCCGAGCAGGCCGGCCAAGGTATCCGGCTTTGCCGCCTCTTTGAATTCAACGCTCATCTCCAGGCAGAGGACCGGGACGGGCCCAGCGCTTGCCGAGGCAGCCGACGGCCCCGTGTAATCAAGTTACTGGAATGCAGGCGGCAGTTCCCCTCCCGGAGTCTTGAACCACCGTCGGCGGGCTGGGCGCCCTTGCCTCGGCGGCCCCGGCGGCCCCGGCGGCCGCGCTGCTCCGGGCTCCGTGCCGCGTGCGTGCCCCGGGCCGCCGCCGCAGTCGTCCTGGAGGTTTCCGTGTCATACCAATTTCCCTCTCCCACGCCCCTCCACCCCCGTCCCGCCCCCTCTCCCCCTCCACCTCTCTCCCTCACTCCCCGCATCTCCCCTCATCCATCTGGCTCGCTCCCTCCCCCGCGGCTCGACAACAGCTCCGCGCGCTCGCGTGAGATGCCGACAACCGAAACCAATTACATGTAACTAATTGCTGGGCCGACGCGTGTATTCGCACGGGGCCACCGCAGCACGCCCTGCGCACCTCGAATTGTGCCCGCTGTACACCGGAACACCTTTACCGTATGCAACGTGCCCACTCCCAGCACAACACCACCATGTGCAATGCACCCGCTCCCAGCCCGGCAAACCCCTTTACCATGCATTTCTGCACTTCCAGAAATTCGACAGTAATGCCTTTCACACTCATCTCGCCTTCAACTCTCACCGCGTGCGCGTGCGCGCTCTCACTCACACAAACGTACAGCCACACACACACACGTACAGACACACACACGTACAGCCACACACACACACACAGCCAGCCGCCTCGTTCCCATAAGTTTCCGCCGGGTCTCGCCGTGGTGCTGTTTGCCTATTTCTCCCCGTCACGGACGCCGGCACATGCACACGACGCGCGCACACGCACACACCCACACGCACACAAACGCACGCGCACGCGTGCTATGTACGATACACTTTTCACTGTCATTGCTAGAAATAAAAATGCAAAAAAAAACACGCATTTCAGTCTGATTTTGTGTAAACAGCCCGTTCCCAAATTTCATTTCTCGATTACAAACGGGAAAATTTCGGGAAAAATTAATAAGTTTTCAATTTTTTTTTGAATTTTACCGAAATTATCTGAAGCTACGAATAGTAGAATAGAAATCACAAACTTGGCGAGAGCATCGTTTCCTCCAAACTCTGTCCGCCCGCGCGCAGTGGCCCGCCCTCCCGGCGTAACTTTCCCGGCCGTCTGTTTGACTCCCGGTCAGTGTAGACACGCGCCCTGCTGCACTTTACTCTAATTGCGATCTCGATCGCGGCCCTCCCGCGAGGCGTTTTTAACTGAAACGATGGGAAGAGGGCACGGCGCCGACGTTCGACGACGCCCACTGTCACAGTGAGGAACCCAGCCGCCGCCGACCCGCGGACGTCCGGCGGCGGTTGTGAAGGACTGGGCAGACGCCGCCCCCCCCCCCTCTTCTCCCCTGCGATGAATAAGTAAAAGGGGCGTGGCGCCGGCCGTGTTATGTAATGTATATAAGTCCGCAGGAATCCGCGCAGCGCCTCGGCCGGGCTGCTTGTGTGCAAATCGTAAAAGTTTATGGCTGCGCCTTATATTAAAATGCAAGCCCGCGGCCCGGAGTGCTGCTGCCCCTGCATACTTCGTGCCATAGTTGGCAAGTACCCGCTATAGCTGTGCTGCTGCTGGTCAAGACGCGGGGGGGGGGGGGGGGGGGGCGCGAGGCGCTAGTGTGTGTGTGTGTGTGTGTTTCTTACTACCGGCACGCTCTCTTCCCGCTCGCCAAACAGCAAGCGCTATAGCGCTGCGGATACAAGAGCAGTCCGGGAGCCAAAGTCTAAATTTTTGATGTTTTTTTTTAACTTGGAGAAAAAAAAGTTTGCCCAAAGTTTCCCATATTTTCTGCGATGGCACTCTCTATGCCAATGGCATTCGATAGGCCAGCGTGGCGTTAGGAGGCGTTAGCAGGCGTTAGTAGGCGTTAGCAGCGCCGTGGGCAGCGGGGTGTCCCCGGTGCCCCGCCGCCCCGCCGCCCCGCTCGGCAGCGCCGCCCGCCGCTACGACTGCGAGGCTGCATCGCCGTCGTGTAGTGCGGGTATTGCTGGCTGAATGCGACAGCCACCGCTGCTGCCGCCGGAGATAGCGTGCGGCCATCCCCGTCTCACTCCTCCCCACGGGGGCCCCCGGCCCCAGCAGTCGTCAACTCTCTCTCTCTCTCTCTCTCTCTCTCTCTCTCTCTCCTCTCTCACTCTCTCTCTTCCTCTCTCTCTGTCTCTCTTTCCCACTCGCACGGGATTGCGCCTGGCAGTGCGCTCGCAGATCGACGTTCCTCCTCGCACCTCTGGGGGTACCCCCCGCATTCACTATAGCGGTGCCGCGGACGTGGATGTGTGGCGCCAACGAGCAATTCCATTTCCATTCACTCTGCGCTCTCCTCATTTGAAACAGAAAGAGTGTTTATGGGTTTGGAGAGCGCGCGCACGATCCACTCGGTCATCGCGATGCACTGAAGTAGACGAGTTCGGCCGCGGACTCCGTTTTTTATCTGTTTCCAGTCGCCGTCAGTGTTATTAAAAGGAGTAGTATGGACGTTTTTGTGTGTGTTTCCATCACCGAAACGTCCTGGTATATGACGGCTGCTGCGGGTGCTGGCTGCCAAACGTGTTCCGACGTTGCGCGTGATGCCGTAATGCCTCAGAACTATGGCGGGCGCAGACGCTGTCGGAGGCACTTGACAGGAGATTGACAATCGGTAGTGAGCAGGCGGGCTGTCATGACATGTCAGTAGTGCGCGGAGCCGTGATAGCCGTGTAACGAGGCGAGTGGGCCGGCAGGCCCCTCGGCGTGGCGTGGCCAGCTCCACTCACAATGAAAGAGTAATGGTGGCCGGCAGAACAGCAGGAGCAGGCGACCTCATGCGGCCGTCCGGGGAACTTCCATGAGAAAAATTACAAATTAAGAAATCAAACCGAGACATTACAGCCGCCGCCAAGTGCAAGAGAGAGAGAGAGAGGGTGAGAGTGAGAGAGAGAGAGAGAGACCTTCAGGCGGACGGGGGGACAGAGATAACGGGCGACGGCTGAAATGGAATGTCTAATCAGTGGCGCCGCCGAGTTGCCGTTTCTTATATACCGGTCCTGCCGCACGCGCCGCATGCGCCCCACGCTGTACCGCCTCGTTTCGGGTCCGCAAACGCCTGGAGGCTGTTATGAGAGACCCGCCGCCAAAACACACACACACGAGGTCCCCGCAAAAACAGGGGCGCTGCTGCCGGGCCTCGGCCGGGTCTCGGCAGGGCGGTCACTCTAAATTTTAATAGTGGCAGAGCGCGGCTGCGGCCGCCGCGTACGTGGGGCTCATATTGAGCGCCCCGGGGGGCCGGGGGGCCCCGGGGCTCCGCGCGGCAACGCGTGGCTCCGGGCCCGGCTCCGGCTTTGGCCGCCCCCGGAGACGCCGCTCAAAGCAAGCCGTCGTCCGAAAGCCAGCGGGCGAGCACGCGCGAGTGCCGTGGTCAGTGCGGGGGTCGCGGCCGCCGCGGCCGTGGTGCGCGCCCCGGCATCGACGGCCACCCACCGGAGCTGCCGACGGCTACCCGCCGGAGAAGCCGACGGCCACCCGCCGGGGAAGCCGACGGCCACCTGCCCGGGCAGCCGAGGGCAGAGCCTGACGGCCACGGCACGTACCGCCGATAAAAGCGACCGAGAGTGAAAAGAAGGGAAGGGCGGCCCGTGTGGCGGGCGCAGCGGCCCCGTGTGCGGCGCCGGCGCCGGGAATCGTCTGGGGGGGCTCGTGGCCGGGGCCTGCGGGGTGGTCGAGGCCACGCCCCTCCCCTCCGCAGCGCCCGCGGCCCCCGCAGGCCCCCGCAGCCCCCCCGCGGCGCCACGCTCACAAATCACTTCAGCACATCGCACACGGCTCTGCGCTCATCCTCCCCTTCCCCACATTTATTTCTCGTCGACGATCCGCGCGCCGCCAGACGGCTGCCGCCCCTGCGGTGCCGCCCCCGCGGTGCCGCCCCCCGGTGCCGCCCCCGCGGTGCCGCCCCCCCGAGCGCCGTGAACGGGGACCTCTCGCGCCGCTGCCATCTCATCAAGGAGTCCGGCGAGCCCCAGCGCAGCCCGGCGCGCGAGCCGCCCCCAGGCGAGCCGCAGCGCCGCTGGGCCACGTGTTGCACACCGCGCCGCCGCCGCTGCACGATCCCGGAAAAGACGACAAGCACGTCGTGTTTTTGCACGGCGACGACGGCGGCGCTATGCGGCGAAAGAATACACACACAGAGAGACGTGTCGGTGACGCCCCCCCCCCCCGCTACTGCCCCCCTCCCCTCCGCTCCCGCCGCTGCTTGCAGAGCGCCCCTCCCCTGCCTCGCACCGTACCGCGCCAACTTCGGCGTCAGAGGCGTCGTCGGAACACACTTTCCCTGTGGGAGTGGGGAGGGGGTAGTGCGATGGGAAGGTGCGATGCCAAATGAGGGAGGGGGTGGGAGGGGCGAGGCGGACGTGTTACTGACTCACTCCTGCGCTAACTCTGTTGTTATCCAGACGTTCCTCTTCGTAAACTCTATCAACCCCCCCCCCCCCCCCCCCCTCACCTCGTAGGCGCGCTACGCTCTGCAGAGGCCGAACATGACAAATGGCAGCTGCTGCGGAGCGCGGCGTAGCGAGAGGGCGGTGGCGGCGGTACAGGGGGGGGGGGGGGGGGGTCGGCTGCTCGCGCTTCAAGAGTGTTTGCGGCCATTGTCATTTGTCTTATTCTTTTGCCCGGCGCGCCTCGTGGATAATGGATCAATGGGGAACAACTGAGCGCCGGCGCGGTCCGCCCGGCCCGCCTCGCGCCGCGCCCTGCCGGTCCCTTAATGCCGAGGGCGCGCGGTAACTGGCGGCGGGGCGCCGCTGCCATCGCGTGGTTCCGCAGAGGCGTCTCTCTCTCTCCCTCTCTCTCTGTCTGTCTGTCTCTCTCTCTCTCTCCCCGCGGGGGCCCCTTCTGCCGGCCTCTGCCGGCCTCTGCCGCCGACAGGCGCTGAAAGCGGCGCCGACTCGCTGCCCACCGCGCCGCGCGATCAGGCGGAAATAATGTAAGAAAGAGAAATAATTGATCCCGCCGCTGGCGTGTGCGCGCAGCGGAAAATAACACTCAAGCGCCGCGCCGCCTCTCCGGGAGATTAAAAGGGACGGAGGACGAGTTGGAATCGTACTGCGGTGGTGTTGTGAGGAGGTTCCGTTTACTGCGCGTGAGGTTTAGCCGCATTTGTAAGAAAATTAAAGACATGTTTTTAAAAACCTCCCTTTTTTTTGTCTAGTGTAACGGGCTCTGCTTGTCGTATGAAATTAACTTTGAAATCATAATCTCTTTTTCCTGTGTCGGACAGACCGCTGCCGCGCGTTGCCCCGGTTAGCCGCTGCCGGTCCGTGCCCTCACTCCCGTCTCCTTCTGCCCCACGCCCACTCCGCTATGGATGCCACCCCGTTTGTTTCCGAGCGAAATGCAACTGCAAATTATTACAAATTACCTCAATTAGCGTGGGGCGCCGTCAAGTAAAAAGATAAGCAGCAACAGCAGCAGGAGCAAGCGGCTTTCGGGGAAGAGGGAGAAGTGGGGAGTGGTGGCCGTGGAAGGGGGGGGGGGGGGCTCGGGAGACGCAGCAGCGAATAAATAAAAAGTGCGGGGGCAGGTCTTGTCGCTGGAGGGTGCGGGCACACCACCCGGCGATTCGCAAGGAGAAAAAGGATTGGTGGTAATATACTTGATTTCCAGACAGGCAACCAACAATTTGGTGATGGCGTAACTGAAATTTCGTGCAGTGATACAGGCGCGTGACCTGGATAGGCGGCCGGCGGACCGTTGACGGTCTGCCGAGATGTTATTATTGCAGAGCGAGCTCTTTGCCACGGGCCGTGTTGATACAAGTGTCCGGGGGACCCAAGGGGGACCCAAGGGGGACCCAAGGGGGACCGCCGCCGGCAGACGTCTGACCTGCTGTTGGAGACGACCAGTCTTCTGCACCCACACACCCGCGCATCATCACGAACCGAAAAAAAAGAAAGAAACTGCTCTTGTTCCGCGAGACGGAAGAAGCAGGATTTTACTCTTTTTTTTTCTGTCGCTGGGTGGAGAGAGCCGGTGGAAGAAAGAGACAACGGGGGCTCCGCGCCGTTTCCGGATGCGGCCTCACGGCGGGGCTCTCGCCCTTTGTTGAGGGGCCATGATTGATTCCGTTTTGGCAGGGGGGGAGGGGCGCTGGGGCCGCGGGGTCGCAGGGGGGCGGCCCTACGGACCCCCGCGGCTGCTGCAAGGCGCGTGATAAGCAAACACTTTCCGCCCGCCCCTCCTCCTCCTCCCCCTCCTGCAGCGGCGCACATCACGTCGCCGATATTTTTCAGAGTGCGGCATAATTTCGCTGCGAGCGCCGCGTGCCGCGTCCTCTTCTGCAGCATAGCGACGACACTCGGTCCGGATGCTGCAGAAAATCGGCCGGGGAAACGCACCATGAGCAACGGGCTTCATCTCGAGATGCCTCTCGGAAATGCGAAAGAAGATAAAATAAAGGCACTCGGCTCAACAATAACTCTCTCCTCCCCTCTCGTCCCTCTCCGTGTCTGCAGCGCTCCGGAGGCCGCTGCCAGCGCCAAGGCCTCCCATTGCGCCGAGCCCGGCACCATAATTGTTTCTGATGGCGCCTCGTCTCCGCTGCAGAGGCTGCAGCGGCTGCAGCGACATGCTCAGCCCAATGAGCCTCCACTGGCGCCCGCACCTGCTGCTACTGCCGCAGCTACAACTAAAGCAACTGAAACATTTTGCTGCTAGACAATGGCAGACAACGTAAAACAGTTTAAGGCCGCGGATGTCACACGCAGATATTCATAGGTAGCGGTATGGTTCGGTACCCTCTCTCTCTCTCACACACACTCTCTCTCCCTCACTGTCTCGCTCTCTGTCTCTCTCGCACTGGTGCCCGGGGCCCAGGTGTCGGATACGCGCCCCGATCTCCACCTCGGGACTCGCAAACTGATTAACGCGCCAAATTAAACTGAACAATTGTCCATCGGCGTGGAGGCGCTCGCTGGAGAGGAGGAGGAGGGGGGGGGGGGGCATCGGGAGAGGCACTTGGCCTTGTCCTGACCTCTCCTTATTGTTCCGATAATTCAGGGGGCGCTTCGTCGTGGGGAAGTCACGTGGCCATGCCCCTCCAATCCATCTCCTCCCGCCCCTCCCCACTCCCTCCTCCTCCCCACTCCCTCCCCCTCCCCCTCATCTCTGTTTGTGACAGGCTTGATCATGCAGATCCGGGGGAGGACAAAGGCACTCGAAGCCTGGAGAGTGCGATCACCAGAAAGAGCCGCTTCATCACAAGAGGATGACCTCACTTCTCATTCCCGGCTCCCTCCCATGTATCCCCGTCACCCCTCCCTCCAGCTTCTCTTTCTCTCTCTCTCTCTCTCTTCTCTCTCTCTGTCTCTTCTCTCTCTCTCTCTCTCGTGCTTTACGAACTGCCCACTCTTTCTGCACACGTCGCCGGGTCGCGCTGTATCCAGGCCAACAACGCCATACCGCACCGGTCACGAACAGAGAGAGTGGCGAGGCTAAAGAATGAAGCGGGGCCACGGCATAAGTTTGAATATCTCTCTCTTCACTGAACGTTTCCGACCGCATAGGTTGTCAGTGACGACAGTTGTATGTATCTGTGTTTAACTTCGAATGTTGGAATCGTACGGGGTGCAATAGCAGCCCGCACCCACCAAAAAGGTTTACAAAAATGCGGAAAACAGCAACAAAGGCTAGGAAATAAAATGATCTTTTCCACCCCGAAGGGGGGGGGGGGGGGGGGGGCGTCTGTCCCGGATCCTGCGGGGATCGAAGCCGGCGGGGAGACGCGAACAAACGGAACAAAAGTAGCAGCATTGATGGAGCGGAGTGCGGCAGTGCGAAAGAGAATTTTTCATATCGGCCAGGTGGCGGCTGGATTGGAGCCCCCTCGAGCACAATCACACTGGGACGCGAGGCGGCGGCAGCCGTGGCAGCGGGGCGCCAAAACAAACTGTCTTCCTCCCGCTCTTTCCACCTCTGAAATGCGTCCAATCGCGCGCGATCAGCGGCGCCGCGCGCTGAGCGGAGATCGGCTCGGCGGGTCGGAGGAGCGGCGGCAGCGGCGGCGGCGGCGGCGGCGGCAAGCAAATAAGGAATAGGCGGACGACAATAGGGCGAGATGAAACAGGGCAAGGCGTCTGGGGGTGAAGCGTCTGGGGCGGGCGTCTGAGACGGGCGCCGCGGCAGACGGCCTGTCTTTGGGAGGGCCGCTCTGTCGCACAGATGCCGGTAGCGAAATAAATTGCGGTGTGGGTGAGGCGGCGGCGCATCTGCTGCCCCTTTCCCCCCTTCCACAGGGAAGTCCCCATCCGGGAGCTCTGCGAGCGCCGTGTAGAAAGGACCCCCCGCGCTGACCGATGTAAAGTCTTCATGCCCGGCGTCGACGGGGACCGGCTCCGCGGGGCTCCACGGGGCTCCGGTCTGGCGCGCGCCCCAGAGCGCACCGAGAGGGAAGGCGCACGCCGCTGCGGCTGTATTGCTGAAGTGATCCACGGTCCATGGACGCAGCGACCTGAGCCGGAGGGGCTGCTGCTGCCAAAACGCCGAGATCCCCGAAGAACGTAGTCCGAGCTTCCCGAGGCGCACCGCACACCGCATCCCTTTTCGAGTCGACTCAAAAGCGTAACGAAGTTTAGTCTCTCTCTCTCACACACACTCTCTCTCAGCCCCCACAACGGACGCACGATGGAATCTGTGCGGCCAGGCCTGCGGCCGCACGCGCGCACGCACACACGCGCATGCGCGGGACGTGGCTGGGCGTGGCGGGGCCTTGGCAGGGCGCGGCCGGGCGGCGGGGGCGGCCTCGGCCAGAGAGGCCCAGCATGAGCGGCCCCCGTCGCGTCAGAGGCCGCCGGGGCCGGGCCGCCGCCGGCCGCCGTGCCGTGTCACCTGGCCACGCTGAGATACGGTGCGGTGCGGTGCGGTGCGGCGGGCTACGGAGCGGCCCTCGGAGCGGACCTCCCCCTACCTCACGTCCCGAATGCGCCAGCCGCCTGCCCTCCCCAGCCTCATCCCTTTTATCTTTACCTTGCGCTTCCCCTTCCTGCTCTCTCTCTCTCTCTCTCTGTCTCTCTCGCTCACCCCGTACCCCCGTCTCTCTGTCGCTCTATCTGCAGTGAACACCGCGATACCACACACAGAGCCACAGAGGCGGAGCCCCTGCCGTATTGCGTCCTATTTGCCCCAAGTAGGCCGCAGGCCGCGCCCCTGACGGCGCAGCGGCGCAGAGCTCTGCCAGCACACCGCGGGAGGCGAGGCGCGAGACCCGGTGAGGTCCTAGTAACCGTTCACAGATTTTGCCATCAAAGCGCACACACACACACAAACACACACAAGAAGACTGACTGAATGCGAACGAAATTAGAGATTGCAAGATGTGGGTATTATTTACTGACTGCTGCGCCGTGCGGACGGCCGCAGTCCAGCGAGCAACACAACGGCGCTTCTTTGCTGCACTCCTGGCAGAACAAAACCCGGTGCGGCTTTCTGTCGCACGGGCCGCCGTGGCGCGGGGAGGCAGCGGGGGAGGTGGGGGGGATTTGTAAAGACAACTCGTTGCTGCGGAGAAATGCTTCTGAGACCGCTGCTGGCTGTGGGGCACACAGCCAAGGCGGGGAGTGAGCCGGGAGCAGCAGCCAGAGGGGCCGGGCACGGCCGGGCACGGCAGGGCACAGCCGAGAGTACACTCGGCCTGTATTAAGTGCTCTCCTCGAGGGCCTAAGGCAGCGGCGGTGGCAAGCGGCCCGTCGGACGTCTCTCGTGGGCGTGGACAAGAAGCTGGCTATTAGGCCCCCGGCCGCCCCCCCCCCCCCCCCGGCCTCCGTCTGGCTCGCTGCTGTATGCCACTGATGTAAATAATTGCTCTCTCCCAAAACCGTCCGTCGTCGTGACATTTTCCGCTCGGCGTGCCCCGCCGATGCCGCTGTATTGCGGCATGATAGGCATTTCCGAAGCTGCTCAGCGCCGGCTGCTGAAGAACGAGGATAGGACTTTGGAAATGCCTACTGCGCTACACCGCAGCGCCGCCCGATACGCGCGGGCCGGGTGTGTGGGGCGGGTGACGGCCCTGCGAGCGCGGCGGCGGCGGCATATTGGCACTGCGAACGAGGAAATATGGCGGCGCCCTCAGCTGTGCAAACGTTATACACGGCCGGCGCTGCTAGCGCTGCTGGGGCGCGGCCGGCGCGGCGACCTGCTGCGTCCGACCTACGTCGCAGTGCCCCGCGCGGGGCAGAGGGAGGGAAGGGTGTCGTTTACGGACCATCGGCCGGGCCGGGCAGCAGTAAAACCCTGGTCGGGGCCCCCTTCCGGCCGGCAGGGGCCCGCTGCTTCGTCACCGCAGCCCACCGCCGCAGCCACCGTGATGACCCCCCCCCCCCCCCCGGCATCATGACCCCACCCCCCACCGCCTCCTGACGCCATGAGCATCGCGGTGGTACAGATGCGCGGTGCCGCTCGTCAGAACCCCTCCGACGTCATGCTAAGGTACGCAGAGGCTCCACTCCGTTTCGGTGGTGAGGTAAAAGAGCATTGAAAATAGGGCGGGGTCAGATGACATGACCTTGGCCGTATCACAGCAGCAGAAGTCTCCCGCAGCAGCCGCCTATTCTCCTCCCCCGCGCCGACCCAGACCTGCCATCTCCCATCGCCTTTCTTGCCCTGCTCCTCTCTCTCTCACTCTCTCTCTCTCTCTCTCTCTCTCTCTCCCCTTTTCTCGCCCCAGCCGCTTCTTCCCTTTTTTCTGTGCGCCTCTCTTTTTCTCTTTCCATTTTTTTCGGATCGGCAGCGGGGCGTTATCCTCTTCTTATTGCCGACAATCGCTATCGCGCACAGTTTTATAGACCCGATCCGACATTATCTCGGCCTGGGCGGCCGGAGAGCGGGGCTGTCATCTGAGAAACACTCACCTCTCCCCCCCTCTCTCTCTCTCTCTCTCTCTCTCACCAACAGACACACACTGCAGTAGGTTGGGGAAAGGGACTCACACTTGGACCCACACATGCGCTCCTGTGACCTCAGTCACACAATTGTTGACACAAACCACCAATTAAAAAAATGAAGAAACGCAAAGATTAAACAGCGAAAAAAAGGGGAGGAAATAAAAAGGAGCAAACGAAACTCCATGAATATTCCGCGCAACTCGTTTGCCGACAATATGCAAAACCGCGGGAACGAGATGAAACTGACCTTTGGGAGGGACAGAGAGCGTCGGACGCTAACTACGCGAACACAGAATCAGAGGAGAGATGGATGCTTGATTTTTAGAACCGCGAACGGGCGGCGCGGATTAACTGAGTAGGGCAGCCGCAAGAGCACCGTATTGCAAGCCACTGAGTGTTTAAGCAACTGTGCAAAGAGACGCGTGCCGCGGCGGCAAGTCGGGCGGCCATACCGATGGCAGAGGAGGTAGAGAGATACGATGGCGAGAGCGACTGAGAGGGCGTTTATTAGAAGGGGCTGATAGAGCGAGAGGGGGGGGGGGGAAGGGCGTTGTAGGTCAAAGGGTGGGGAAAGGAAGGGGTGAGAGAATGGCGTCCGCAATTAGAACCTCAAGGCTGCTGCTGAAGGCATCCGAGCAGTGAAGTTCGGGCGTCAGGCTGGGACGTGAGTGAGTGGGGAAGGGAAGAGTAGGGGGGGGGGGGGGGGGGGCATGGACAGCCGGGTGGTGGTGCGGTGCCCTACCACAGCAGGGGTATGCCCTGTAGGTATTCTCGAGGTATTCTTATGGTATACTTGGAATAGTATTCTCAAAAAGTTGACAAGTGTATTCCGATAATTTTTTGGGAAGTATTTCCTAAATAATTGAATTATGGATTATATTACATGGATATTTTCGAAGATGCACACCCTTTACATTATATTCTCGTCCGCTGGGAAAGGAAGTTGTAAACAGCGCCAAAAGTATTTAGCGTCGCACGGCTTTCTCATACCTCACGCCCCCCCCCCCTCACTCTCTCTCTCTTTCTCTTCCACTCCTGCCCTCCTGACGCCCCGGGGAGCGATAATAGTGGTAGCGTGGACCATGACTGGACCAAACTTCCACTATCGGCCCACTGTCCGCGGCCTGTTATCTAGTCTCTCCCGGCTTCGCATCGACAGCTCTCTCCCCTTCCCCCGCCCCCTCTCACCCCCCTAAAAAACTAAAAAAGAGTATAGAAGGCTTCGGCGACGAGAAAGAAAAAAAAAGTGCTGCGAGGGCGCGAAAAGCGCGAAACGCTGACGGGCTACGCCAAAAGTACAACTCACCTCCTATCCTGTCCCTGCTACTGTCGGCGCCACGCCCCCCCGCGCGCCTGACGAGCGTTTATTGTCCGTCGTAATTTATTTGCTGGAGATCACGGAGGGGGGTGTGCCGTGTCATTAGGTGTGATATGATTGTGTGTTCGGACACGCATTGACGGATGATTTCCAGCGGCACCGGGGCGCACCACCTCACAGCAGCAGCAGCAGCAAACTGATAGATACCTCTACAAACGACCGACCATACATCACCGCTGCGCCGCCGCGCCGCCCAGAGTAACGAATAGCGACGAATCGCGCCGCCAAGCTTCTCCCTTCCACCCCCACCCCTCTCTCCCGCCCCCTCACACCCCGCGCACCGCTTCGCTACGTTTTATAGTGTTTTGCCCATCGAAGCCGCGCGGGGAAGAATATAAAGCACGTCCCGTAACAGGATAGATAAAAAAAAAAGTTATCCGGCCTACGCGAAATCCATAATTTTTGTTGCATAGTCAAGCGTTCTTTGCAAAAGAAAGTTAATCACCCTTTAAAAATAACGGATAATTTTAAAACAAAAAAAAAGAAAAGCTAGGTGAGGAGCCCATAGTCAGATATCCCGCTGGACACCCGAGTATATAGTTACATCACAAGTGGGAGACACCCAACCACAAACCTATGACTGATTGAAAACGATGTGCCATAGATCACAAAAAAAATAAAAATAAAAAAAATGCTGGGGTGGTTGCAATTGTTGCCTCTTACTCGTTTCTCCTTTCCCGTTATCGTTATTAAATTCTTGCATCAATTTCACGGCCAGTGAGATGCGAATTCATCAGCCGCGTGAAGTGCTGAGCGCGGTGCCTGTACCACTCTCAGGGCTCATTGCGCCAAACAGTGCTGTGATGGTGCCGCCGCCGGCGGCGCGGCGCGGCGGCCGGCTGCCTGCGTTGAACCGTATCATCTAATTTCCGCTACTGGCGCGGCAGCGGGCGCGGAGGGGTCCGACGACACGAGCAGCGCACCACTCTACTTGTTTCGCTCCCCTTCTCTTTTTTCCCCCCGCTCCGCTCCTTTTTTTTTGTGTTTTACCTCCCCTCCATCCAATTAGAAAGGAGCGCGTACGGCGCGTAGCAGCGGCAGCAGCAACAGCAGCGCTGCGACAGCCAGGCACGGACAGATGCGCGAACGCCAACCCCGGCGGCCGGACTCGAAGCCGCGGCTCCGCCCGCTGGCAAAGGCCGGCCACGCCCCGCACTGCCCGCCACGGCGCGCGTATTGGCGCTAACCTGCCGCCCGGTTTGAACTGATTAGTCGCTGCTTGTTTCATGGTGAGTAGATTAAGGCTCTCGCTAATTGGGTTGTTAATTTAGTCACTGTTGGGACAGAGAGGCGTGCGGTGCGCGACTCTGCCGCCAGCATTGCCGGCCCGCGGCGTGTCGCGCCTCCCTCCTCCTCCTCCTCCTCCTCCTCCTCCTCCTCCTCCTCCTCCTCCTCCTCCTCCTCCTCCTCCTCCAGCTCCGCACGCGGGCGCACCCGACCGGGCCCGCTGTGCACACACGGACCACCGAAATCGGCGACGTAAAATGTATTGCGTGTACACAGCAGCAGCAGCGAGGCTGCGGGGCGCGGCATCACAAAAGAAAAGAGCGCGAGGTTTAAATTCTCAATTCCCGGGCGCGCGGTGAACACGGCCAGGCCGGGCAAAGAGGACGCGGAACGAGCGGGTGGGCGGCGCGGGCCGTGTGCGAGAGGCGCTGCGAATAAGCCCCCTTTACCCCTCCCCCCCCCCCCCTCCCACCCGACACCCGCCGGCGGCGCTTGTTGCCGAGATAATTCTCTACGCCGCTGCTAAATTGGACGTGCTCCACTCGACCTCACCTCCGCCTGCACCGCCAGTCCCAACCGTCACCGGCTACAGCGGGCACTTCACGTCCCGATCGCTGCTGCGGTTCCGCGGGCGGTCCCACAGCAGCAGCGGCGGCGGCGGCAGCTCCACAGTCGAAGCGCCCGCCCATCGGGGGGTAGGCAGACCGCCGAGCACAGCGCCCGCACCGTTGCCTACCGCGCAGGGGCGCAGCGCAGCACGCACACAACATGCGTGGGGAAAGGCTCCGCTCCTGTCGTGGGGTCAGAACTGTGTCAAAGTGCCCCCACCCCCACCCCGCCCCGGGGCCTTGCAGCATCACTCGCCATCCCCGCTGCCCCTTGCGTCTTATATTTTAGACATGGCGGCAGTGAAATATTTCCGATGCGGTGCGGCCCGGTCGACCCTCTGTCGTTGCACGCGCACGGCGGTGACCAGGGACTTCACACACACGCACACACACACGACACACACACACACACATGGACACACATGTCATACTCTCCGTCACACAGCAGAGTCACCATCCCGTGCGCTGTCGCCGCGCCGCCTGCCCCGCCACGATCAAACATTGATACGCCTACTTGTGGAGCCACGAGACCGAAGAGGGGGGGGGGGGAGAGAAGTAGGGCAGCACGGATTCAGGGTGCACGGCGCGGTCGTCGCACACTGCCGCATATACAGTCGTACATGCGTGTGTCGTGCGGCGGCCTCTGGAGAAAAAAAAGGATACAGGGAAAGAGAAAGAAAATTGCAAGAAATAAAAGGAGGCGTGTTGCGGGGGCCCCCGGTCCCCGCGTCGCGTCCCGTCGCGTGCGTCTGTGCGTCGCGAGTCCTGATACCAATCCCACGCATCGTGAACAGCACATTACAGCGGCAAACGTGATGATTGCCGTTCCGTGCCCGCCCCATCATCCCCCTCTCCCTTCCTTCAGCTTTCCCTCCCTCCTTCCCGCCCTCCCCCTCTCTCTCTCTGTTTCTTTTTCTCTGTCTTTCTCGTGATCCCTCTCTTTCTCCCTCCCTCTCCCATTCACTCTCGCGCCATAATCGGATTATCCGATTGGCATCGGAATGAGTTAAACTGGAGAGGAAGTCGCTGGCCGCACACACGCCCCCAGGTTCGATTACGTGCCGGAAATGCATACCCCCACCGCCGGTCCCATATACAATGTGGAAATAAAGCAGCTCTGTCCATTTCCGGAATGCGGCGAATTTTCCTTCCCAGTTCTTCCTGCTCAGTTGACCCCCCACGACCTATCTCCCCCACCCGCACACGCACACATACACAAACACACACACACAGACTGGTAGGGTTTTCTGACTTCGCTCGGGCAGATGGTCACGCCCCATTTCCCTCGCAATTACACTTTGACAGAACCGCCGGAATCTCCGATTTAGAAAGAGAGAGAGAGTGAGAAGGGGGGGGGGGGAGAGTCCATTCCTTCCAACGACACTCTCTGCGGCCGCGCCGCCATGCCAATCGGACGACGGGCCGAGGCACGCAGCCTCTGATTACCAGAGTGGGCAAAAACTCGATATAAACCGAAACGAGATTAGTGATAAGAGGGGTCTTGGAGTCGGACGTGCTGCCGGACACGGATAACAGGATCTTGAAGTGGAAGAGGAGGGGGGGGGGGGAGGGCAGTTCGGCAAGCGTGCTGAGGGGGAAGGGACTTGGTGACTCACACATGACTACTAGCAGTGCTTCCCCTATCCACAATCGGGTGGCTTCTGGCTGCGCCCCCTCGTCCCCCGCCCCCTTGTTTGGCATTGTTAATGCTGGCTTGTTGACACAGGCGTCTTCTCCGCCCCGCCCCGCCTGCACCAGACTCGTCTCACTTCACGCTACACTTCTTCGCAGCGGCGGCGCGGCTGCCCGCCCCAATTCCACCACGACCCCCCCCCCCCCCCTCTCAACCGCGCGGTACGGGCGACCGAGGCCCGGTCGTGCGAGGGCCCCTGCCGCACCGATTGAGACCCCCCCCCCCTTCCCCCTAAAGTCCGCCCCCCGGCCCACCCCTGGGCCGCACCCTCACCGGGGCGACACTGTAATTATGGATAAACGGCAAACACGCGGTGCCGGACCCGATCCCGGCTCGGGAATGCCTTCACAGGAGAGCGCCTGCGTCAACAGAGGCGCACCGCGCTGCTAGCCGCGTCTGCCGCGCCCGTGTCGGCCGGGTAGCCCGGCGGCCCCGGCGGCCCCGGCGGCCCCGGCGGCCCCGGCGGTACCCCGGCGGTACCCCGGCCAGCGGCCAGCGGTCCGTGGCGGACCGGTCGCTGAGTGAGCTGAGCCAGCTGAGTGATGCTACGGGGGCGGGCGGCAGGCGGGCGGCACCGCTGCAAGCCGCGCAGGATGCTGTTTACCGAGCGGGCAGGACACCGGGCCGACCGGACCGGCTGGCTGGATTACGGCTTCCTCCCTCACTCGGCTCTGCGCCTCGCCACGCCACGCCGCGCCCCGCCCCGCCCCGCCACCCCCGCCCCGCCACGCCCCGCCTCCTCAGAACCCTTGGCATGTGCCTTTGAAGGCTTCCCCGACCGCAGCCATCCACGGACCACGAGGTGGAACACGTGTATATGGGCTCGTCGGGGGCAAAGGAACAACCCGCCTCCAACCGGTTTTTATTCTCAATCTTCCGTACTATGAGTTTTGTTTTATACATTTTTTTTTGGATGTCAGAATTTTTGTCCAAACCAAAACATTTTCTTTTTAATCTCCCCTTTTTTTTCGCTTTGCTCTGCTGCAGCGGGACCATCTTGGCGGTCTCCCACGGGTTGCTGTTTCGGCCGCTGCCTGTTCGCTTTGTGGCACCCGCAGAGCGGCGCGGCGTGGCGTGGCGGGCCCAGTTTTTCCCCCTCGCCCCCGCCGCTGACCTGCCCTTGGCTTCTAATTGCGACTGGCCCCCCCTTCACTCAGCGGCGGCCCTCCCGCCCTTCCTGACCGCGCCGCCCGGCCGCCCTTTGTTCCGCCCTCGCGACCGGAAGGTGCGTGGCCGCAGCGAGGGGGAGGCCGGCGGGGGCCGGCCGTCTCAAGTGCGGCCCGGCGGCGGCGGAGACGGCGCCGGCAAGGAGTAGTTGAAGCACAGTTTGTTTTCGCTGCAGAACAATAACCCGGACTTGGAGTTGCTCCCCGCGGAGTGCGACGCGACTCCCGCCGCGGTGTGGTGCTTGCTGCGACTCCCACTTGTGGTGCTCTGCGGGCTGCAATCCCTCTGCAGAGGGCCCCGCCGGCGTCTCGGCTTCGGCCTGAGCCGGAAGTCAAACACGCGTCCGGCCGCAGTGCAGCAGTGCAGCAGGGCAGCAGGCCGGGCGGCGTGTGCATTCGGGATCACGGCGACTGCAGCGCTGCAGCGGCCACCTTCCCAACTAACGCATTCTCCCAAACAGCGAGGCGCGACGCTGCATAACGCCAGCCGGCATATTCATGACCGCTATTATTGCTGGTGAGCCCGGGCGCCGCCTCCGCCGCCTCCGCCGCCTCCGCCGCCTCCGCCGCCTCCGCCGCCTCCGCCGCGGCTGCAGTGTTGGGGAAGGCGGCCACGAGAGGCGGCTCATGGTGCTCATGTTCCGCATACGGCATAGGCTTCTCCAGGGTGGGCTCAAACCGGAAGTATAAGAAGTAGGAGTAAAAAAGGAAAAAAAATCGCGGCTGAATACCGAAGGACGCCGCCCCACTACATCCCGCACCCACATCCTACCACAACCCTCCGGCAGCAACATCACAGTAATAGAAAATGGAAGGAGGAAAAACGCACGTTTCCGCAAGAGCACTACTGCATAAATGAACCCATCATTTTTTGTGTAGTTCATGATTTCTTGATGTTTTGTTTGAGAGAGAGAGAGAGAGAGAGAGGAACAGGAGAAATGAACAGAGACACGCAGAAGCGCGAGGGGGGGGGGGGGGGGGAGAGAAGTGTGTGTGAGAGTGTGGGAGAGAGAGGGAGGGAGAGAGAGAGAGAGAGAAGAGAGAGAGAGAGAGAGAGAGAGAGAGAGAGTGACGTAGGAGGTGGGGCGTGACGAGTGCCGCTGCCGCCAACTACGTACGCGCTTCCCGTCGGCGTCCATCTCTGCCGCACGCCCCATGTGGCCGGCCGGGAGTGACAGAGACAGACACGCGTGCGCGGCAGCACGGCTTTTGACTGCGCGAGTGTGTGCAGCGCTGCGGGTTCCGGCTGCGCCGCGGGTGACGGCCCAACACGGCGGCCGGGCCCCGGCGGGCCCCGCCTCGCCGGCCCGGAGGGTCGTCGCTGAATAAAACATGCGTCCACGGCGCCGTGGTTTGTGCACGGCGACGGCCGCCTTGCATCGCCAGCGACGTGGACATGAGGGCCGCCGACGTGGTGGGGGCTCCGGAGGGCGGCCGGCGCCAACGAGATCACCAGCGGAGAACACATCGGCCACGACGACCTCCCGCGCTGCCCGATGGGGGGCAAGCGGACCCGCCATCGTACACTCTGCGGGACGCACCCTCCCAACGATCCCAGCTGAGAAGTGGAGCCAGCGGTCCCACACCCGAATAATTTGGTCATGTGCCCCAACCAACTACATCGGTCATCTGCGTATAATGCGTGCCGCTGTCTTTCTCAGTCACTCCCGCCCTTCTTCGTCTCCCTCTGTCCCGCTCGCTCCCCCTCTCGCGTGGTGCCTCGATGTGAAAAATCCTCGGCCCACTTTCCCTCGATAAATTTTTTTGGCGAGGCCGCGCGGTGGCGTCGTGCGTGCCGCGTGCGTGCCGCGTGCGTGCCGCGTGCTGCGTGCGCGTGGCGCTGTGGACCTCGCGTCCAGCCGCCCTCCGCATGAAAACTAATTACAGTGGTCCCGCTGCCAAGGAGGGGCCCTACTCGGCCTGCTCCACCCGCTCCGCCCGCTCCGCCCGCTGCGGCTCCTTTTTAGCCCGCAGAGGACGACCGAGAAGCGTGGCTAAAGCTGGCGCGCGGCTGCTGCGGCTGCGGGAGGCAGAGGCTGCGAGTGCGAGGGAGACGGGGCGCCGCATTTGACCGCGTTGGTGCGAGAGCGATGCCCGACCGGGGGGGATAGGCCCGTCCCTCTTGCACCGCCGCACTCAGATGGGGCGTGCCGTCTCTCTCGCACACGGCCGCGCGGCGGCGGCGGCGGCTGGGCCATCGCAAAGAGCCTTATTTTGGCGCGGCGGTCGCGCGACGCGGCCGTCGTCGACTTTAGTAATTAGTTTGTCATTTTTATTCCTGCGGACAATAAACGTCAGCCCAACCTGATGCGGCGTGGGGCGCGGCGGTGGCGCCCGCGGCGGTGGCGCCCGCGGCGACCCATTAGCATAAATTCACACTTCGCGGGGGACAACAGCGGCCGGCAGCGGCGTGGCGGCGGTCTCGCCCTGCCTCCCTCCTCCCTCACCCTCCTCCTCCCACCCTCCCTCCCTATCTGCCTCCGACCCTCGCGCTGCTGCTGCTGCCGCTGCTGCTGTGCTGTGGTTTTTCGCAGTGCGCCGCCGGCCATCAATTTATTTCTTTTCGCTGCCCGCATTCCCCCGCTCTGCTACTGCAGAGGTCACGTGCGATAAACTCGGGCGTACGGCCGCCGCCGCCGGAGCAGCAGCAGCAGCAGCAGCTGCATGCCTTCGGGCGCACTGCATGACGATGCCGGGGGCGCCACTATTACGACTGTAAGTCGTATACACGCACGGCGCGCCGGCGGCACAGCGGCTGCCCACCGACAGCTGCACAGGCGACTACTGGCACACTCCTCGTGCCGCACTGACCAGCAAAACAACTCGAAATTTAACGAAAGCTATCAAAAGGATTCTCGAGTAAATCCTGCATACTGAATTCAATCGTTGAAAGAAACTTTGGTTACTATTTTTTTGTGCAGAATTTTTATGTAAAATATTCACGAAAATTAGTGAATAAGACAGGCAGAGTGCTGGCTCCGTGTAAGCTCCGGCAGCGGTCCCCCGAGCCGGCTCGAGTCGCCTCCGGGACCACTGCCAGTCCTGTACCTTCGAGGTGGAAATAAGAGGCCTCCGGCAGGCCCCTTTTTACAGCCGGCTCGAGTCCGTCAGACTCGACGCGCCTCCCCGGCCGCGCCTACGGCTTGCCTCCGGCCGCTGCCTCGGCCCCGTCTGGCCTCCGCCCTCATTCCGAGCCCCTCGAGTGCCTCGCGTCGTTTCATTCCGCCCAAGAAGGTAATACGGCGCCCCGAAAACCCTTCCATTTCCTTGCGGCACATCTGGTAATCGATTTTGCGAATGCGACGGCGACGGAATGCCGGACGAATGACTGAGCGGCTCTGACAGTTCGCTGCAGTGCGCCAGGGCGGCGCCTCGCCGGCCTTGCCCGCCGTCCCGCCGCGCGCCAGGCCGTGTCGCTCCACAATCCTGGGGGGCGTCTTTTAAGTGCCCCCGCTCACCCGCCGGTGCTGCGCGGCTCTGAGCCGGCCGCGCCTGCTGTGTCCGCCTGTTCGGTACACGCATGTTCGTGTACAGCCTACCCTCATCCCCACCGTTACCCCCCCCCCCCCTCTCTCTCTCTCTCTCTCTCTCTCTCTCTCGTCCCCCGAGGCCATCAGCCGTGCCAATAGCCTCAGCCGGCTCGAGCCCCACCCTGGGCAGTCAAGTAGAACTATACCGGAGGGATAGCTCGTGGCTCCCGCACCCAGACTGCCAGGAAAACGCACTCGTCCCTCGCCGAGCCGTGCGCTCTGGCGCGCTTACCTCAAGTTTGTCGCACGGGAAAGCCTTTTCACGCAAGCTTTCTAAAATAATTGTTACCTTTACTTTAGAAATTTTGTTTACCTTTCTGGTCCACAACCCTCGCCGTCGATTAAATAAACATAATTCCCATCCAGACATAAGTTAAAATTTCTACAAAATATAGTGACTCTATTTGTAAATGGCAGTCTGGTCAGAATATAAATTGATTCTGGAAAACGATTTATTTTTTTCGGGAGTGTTGCGGGAGTGCCTGCCTGCGGGGGGCCCCAGGTCCGTGTCTTCCCTTTAGGTACTCCAGAAGCACAGCTCTCGCGGGCCCCGACCGCGTTTAACAGTCATTCCGAACAGCCTGCACTGCAGGCAGGCCGCTGCCATCACCTGGGTTTTATCCCCTCCGCGGCCGAGTTGTCGCTGCTGCCGCTGCTGAGGCGCATTGCATCGGGAAGGCATGGAGAGTAGCAGCTGCGCGGCCCGGCGGAGTCCACGCCGTTCCCAGGACGTCAATCTGGCCGCAGGTCCGCGTCGACTGCCTCGCCAGCCCCGCCGGCCTCGCCGCTCCGCGCCCCGCCCCCTCCCTGACCCGGTGCGCTTTAAAAGCCTTTGCGCCACTCGGGGCCCCTCACTGTAGGCCCACCTGCCGAGCCCCTCTGCCTAGCGGCGCCGCGGCCCCCGCAGCCCCCGCAGCCCCCGCAGCAGCCCTCCTCGGGGCCCTGCGGACCGGACGCAGGCACCCGGGAAGAAATAAAAAGCAGGGCGTAAACTTGGCGCTGGGAGGGACGCGGCCGCATTCATTAGCCTGTCGCCGCCACCGCCCGGCTCTTTCGGACGCAGCGGGGGCCGCGCAGCAGCGGGCTGCGTGCGGAGGGAGCGGAAAACCGTCGTCAAGGTGCCCTGATTACGCGCCTCCTTATGACACGCTTAACGCCCCCACAACCGTTAGCCCGCCGTCGTCGCCCCGCCCCGGCGGCGGCCCCCGGCGGCCCGGCGGCGTCTCGGGGTACCTGCGCTGACGATACACACCCGCTCGCCCTCCCTCTCGCTCTCCTGTCGCCGCGTCGCGCGCTCACTGCCGAGGTAAAACTCGCTTCCTCCCCACCTGCCCGCCCTTTCTCACCCTCCAGGAGGATATCCTGGCGGCCCTGAGAGACGCGGAGGGAAGCAAGCAGCAAAAGTTGGCGGCGGCAGAGCCGGGCGCAGAGCCGGGCGCAGAGCCGCGATCATGACCGAGCGGCAGCGGCGCCGCGGCGAAAGGACCCGCCCGTGGAGAATAATGATGGGGTGAAAGGTGAAAGTGCGAGGAGCATGCCGCTGCAGGGCCGGGCGAGGCGGAGTACCCCTGAGGCACTCGCCACGGCGGACAGGTTAGAAATAACGTGTGGGCGCAATTTCGTTTTATGCACAAGCAAAAAAACAAAAAGAAGAAGAATATTAAAAAAAAACTTTTTTAACAGAGCACAGCCACTTCACACTGTGAAAGGCACGACGCCTGAGGGCCCCCGGAAATGCAGTGGGTCTGAGCCGCGGGCCCCGGCAAGCTCACCTGTGCGCCTCTCTCTCTCTCTCTCTCTCTCTCTCTCTCTCTCTCTCTCTCTCTCTCTCTCTCTCTCTCGTGTACGAATGCCGCCCGGCCTCTGAGGACACATCGCTCCGAGGCGCGCCACACTTTTACGCACCCCGGTGGCTTTACGACACATCTCAGTTAATGTCGGCGGCTCGCACCCGCCGCGTCGCGCCCCGCCGCCGCGGCCCCCTCCTCACCCCGACACCCATCGCCTCTGCACCCTGGAGGCCCCGGAGGCCCCCCGGAGGCCCCGGAGGCCCCCCGGAGGCCGGAGGGCGACAATGTAATCTGATCTGCGGGGATGCCGCGCCAACCGTTTTGCTTCGGCACCGCATCTCGCATCCCTCCGTCCCGAGCCCGTCCCTCCAGATGCCGTCACATCGAGGGGTACCCCACTGCTTCCAGTCAGTGTACGCCTTCCAGTCCAGTCACACTCCAGTCACACTCCAGTCAATTTCCAGTCGGACACGTCGTGCGGCTACAGTACCGGGATCGCACGGCCGCCCCACACCGAGGCTCGGTAGCCGCGTGGTTAGCGAGTCCGGCCGACGAGTGGCTGGTCGGATGTTCAACTCTTTGCCGGTCCGTGCGTTTTTTCTGTCAGCTCAGCTAAGACGACGGTGTGTAAAGTATAGGGGGCGCGCATCCAGTGGCATCGCGGCTCTTTGGCCGCACCGGTAAGGTGGCTGCCCGGCGACCGAAAGATTGCGGGTTCGAGCCTCCCCACTTTCCTAAATTTTTCTTGTGTCTGCGTTTGGAAGACAGAGGGTAAAATATACTTCCAAACGTGGCACCGGTATGGCTGTCTGAACGGCCGTGCGCGCTGCGTCACTGAGAGATGTAAGCGTTGGGTTTCAACTTGAAGATTCCCGCAGCACGGTCGGGCTTACCCCCGTTCCCGGGTCCGAGGTTCTCTCGGTCGCCCGGGGTTTCCGGCGGGGGGGCTCTGTGTCTACCAAGGAAACTTGGTTCGGAGACTCGGGTGTATGCTACGGGGGTACCTAGGGTTCGGTACCTTCGTTTTCGCTCCCTGTGAATCTGGCAGACGAGGACACGCCGTCGCGACTAGGGTTCGTCGTGAAGTACAGCAGCTTCGGCTGTGTACGATATAGGAAAGCCTACCTCCCCCCCAGTCCGCTCGGGAGTGGCCGCAGTGCCACAGACCAACCAGCCAGTCGAAGGGAGTTGATTCCGGAAATCTGGCTGGCGGAGGGGGCTACATTGACCGTTGCGGAAGCGTGCCCCTGAAAAAGGCCGCTGCGTTGTGCCGGTGTCTTTGCGGCGGTCAATACCTGGTACACCGGTTCCCATTCGAACACCGAAGTTAAGCAGGAGGGTTCCAGGCGGAGGCCTGGGACGAGGTAGTGCCCACCCATTTTTGCAATTTTTTTTCATAAGCATCCATATATTTCTAAGCGAAACAAAAATATTTTCGTTTTGAGTTTTGGTCACGGTAGGAATGACTTTTTAACCTACTTTGGGTTGGGTAGCAGCTCAGAACACAGAAACCATAAATGATCGCAAAATTTTCATTCCAGTCAATGGAAAAGTCTGGTCTAGTCACCAGTCAGTGTACACCCGTCCGCGAGCTGAGGCCCCCCTCGCGTCACAGACACTGACAGTTATGAGGCCGCGCGGACTGCAGCAGGCCGCGGGCCGCAGGACGCAGGACGCACGCACTAAACGCCGACGCCGCTTTCTTCCTGCAGCAAACTCGAGCGCCTTCAGCAGTAACATTACGGCGCGCCGCGGCCCCGTTCCTCCGCACATAATTCATACCGACGGAAAACGAAACAACAACTGCTGCCCCCCGCCGCGTTTTCGATCGGAGTTTATATTCTCCGAGGGGATGCGAAAGTTGGAATAACTGTTCCTGGCGATGCCCCGCACGCGCGCAGCGGCCGGATCCGGCTGGATCGGTTTCTCTAGCGGAGGGGGAGGGGGGGGGGGGGGGGGGGGGGGTCGGGTGGCCGGGCCGCTCAAAGACTGTCAACATCTCCCGCCGTCTTTCTCCGCGAGGGGATTGGTAGGGGAGAGGAGGGGAGGGGGTGAGCCGAACTTGTCTTCCTTCAAGTAAAGGAGGGAAACAGATGACCCCCGCGCGCCGCGCGCTGCCACTGGAGCGCGTCGGGTGGTGGTGGTGGGGGGGGGGGGGGGGCTCTGGCTCCACTCTGATGTGGGCGCGCGTCCCTTTTCCCATGGATGCGGTGTGAGTCTGAGGGAAAATATCATCATCTGGAGTGGAAATCGGTTGTTGCCGCGGGGGGAGCTCGGGCAGGGCTGCGGCGGCAGGCTGCGCCAGCGAGCTGCGGCGGCCCGGGCGGGTCCTGCGGCTCCCCTGAGGGCGGACGGTGCTGCCGCGCTCGCCGTACACTAAGAACCTTCCGGTCGAGAACGGCGGGGGATGTCGTTAGACAGAATGACAATTAGATTGGCATTTCGAAACGGCATCCAGGATGGAACGTGGAGGATGGGTGCGGGCGGGTCGGAGCCGGTTGGAGACGGTGCGGTGACTGTGTTGGCACACACGGAATGCCGCAGCCCGGGGCCGCGGGGGCCGCGGGGGCCGCGGGGGCCGCGCGGAGCCGCCCGCCGCGGTCCCGCAAACATATGCGCACGACGCGGCAGCGCGCGGGGAGACCAAAGAGTCCCGAGTGTCGTGCGGACCGCTGGCCCGTGGAGCCCGGCTGCCGCCGCCGCTGCCGCTGCCGCTGCCGCCGCCGCCGCCGCCGCCGCCGCTGGCTGCAGCCCGGTGCCCCGGGGGACTCGGGGTGCCTCTGAGACCCGCCCTCTTTCACAGCGGACGCTGGCCGTGACGCCGGGGCTGCGGTGGGACCGAGCGGCAGCAGCGGCAGCAGCGGCAGCGGCGCCCACACGACCGCCCGCCGGGTAACTGGAGCCCGCTGGAGCCACGTCGCCGGCCCGGCACATACCCGGACCTGCGGGCCCACCTCGCCAGCCCAGCCGCCACTGCCGCCCGGCTGAATAGTGGATGGGGGCTGCATGAATCATACATTGGCACCGTTTCTGACGCCGCCGCCGCTGGGAAGGATGTATGTAAGGAATTGCTGCGTTTTGCCGCAGTCCCCCCCCCCCCCCCAGCGCCCCCCGCACTCTGTGTGAGGACCGCAGCCTGCGGAGAATGCGGTGACCGGATTACGCGGCCCGATTAACGTGTTCGTCACTAGAATAAGAAACGAAAAAAAAAAAACACAAAAAACCACAATCACGCACACACATGCTGAGCGCCACAAAAAAACACAAGACACTCGAATACAAAAGTGCCGGGGCGAGAGCCCTACAGATGTCGACGACTGACTCACCTTATAGATGTTGAAGTATAAGACGATCATGATCATACAGGGGATGTAAAACGATGACAGTGATGAATATATTACAAAGTCTGTGTTGTAGAAAATGCACAAGTCCGGACTCCGGTCCGGCGTGTTGTTCAGTCCCAGCACGATGGGCGTGCCGATCGCACACGATATGAGCCACACCACCACGATGGTGCACCACACCCGCCTGTTGTTCTTGTGCTTGGCGTATTTAATTGGTTGGGTCACAGCGATGTATCTGCAACAGAGGGAAAAGAGAGGGGGAGTAACGCCGTCAGCTCTCTTCGTTGTCAGTATGTAACCGACAGTCTTTTTCTGCTGCAAAACGCGTGTTGTAAGTCCACTGATTTAAGCTGTGTAACGGCTTTGTTTGCCAGCTTGACAGCGCGAGACGTGCAAGCGATCAAGGGGCCCATGACTAGCATGAAATCTATGAACAACATCAAAAAAAAAAATTAAAAATATTTCCAGCCGCGTATGAGTGCACGGTGTACCCGAACACCCGAGTGTCGCACAGCGGCGCTGCGCCGCCAGGTCAGCTCGAAATGTGAAGGTCGTCGCCGTGACAGTGTGGGCGCCGCCGTCTTGTGGGCCGGAGGGGCGACGCCCTGCGACGCCCTGCGACGCCCTGCGACGCCATGGACTCACAGCGCGGCCCATGGCGCGGCCCATGGCGCGTGACTTTGGATGGGGACGGGGCCCTTCGAGCCCCGCTGCCGCGCCCTTTGCGCCGATCGGAATGAGGCGGGCGGGAGTGACCGGAGCGGGCCAGCGATCAAAGCCACAGCCGCGCTGTGCGCCGCTGTGCGCCGCTGTGTGCCGCTGTGCGCCCAGAGGCAACGCGGCGGTATTAGATCCCGACCCCACTCCGCCCGGAAAGCGGCGGCCCCCGAAATACGAGAGGAGCGGCGCGACCTCGGCAGTGGTGGAAATTAACAAATTTCGAGTTTGCAGCCCTCGAAGCTGCTCCGGGCCAGTTGTCTAGTGCTGTGGAGGACCCGCCCCACTGGCCGCATCACGTCGGCATCGAGTCCCGGCCCATTTTCCCGTCGAACTCACACGGAAACGCAAACGAAATTTGTACGAATGCGAGTAAGGATATTGTGGGTCTGAAACATTTTTTTTTCTGTTTCCTGTTATGTTTCTCATATTAACATTATTTCCCCCCACAAAATTTTTCGACAAACATTGCCGTCACTGCCTATACATCCCCGCCGGCCCCGCCCCGCCCCCCGGCGCCGTGCATCGCAGTAACGGTGCTGCTGATGGCGCTGCATTAAACATCCGGCACTGTGTTTCGCGGCACTACAATATGAGGTAATCACGGCCCGACGCCGCACCCTCCCGCATAAAAATGGCCGGTAATGGCGATTCATGCGCGGAATAGTTCGGCCCCGAAGCACGCTCGCCGCGAGGTTAACTCACATTTCGCAGCCACGTGACGTAATTGCGCAATTTTCATTTCTGACTCTCTATTTCGCTCTCTCTCTCTCTCTCTCTCTCTCTCTCTCTCTCTCTGGTCAGATTTGGCGCTGCCGGCGGCGGACGAGGCGTTGATTTATTTCCCGTATCGCTTCTTGGTCCGAGTCACGGTTCTGGGCCACCATGAACACGACGGGCGGAATGGGCGAGTCGGAAGGCAGGCCGTGAGCGGGATGTAAAATTTTGAATTCGCACGTTCTTCTTTTATTCTTGAAAAGCGGCAGGCATGGGGGAGAAACACAGCAAATCTTGTCCATGAAGTGTTGCAGGCCCCTCATAGCGCGCCTGGCGGGTAGGCAGCCGTGACATCACCGAACGCATCCGTGTCGAGCGGGCTGGCCTACCCGTCTGTTAGCAGGCGCTCAACGCGCGGAGAACAGGTGACAGATCGGTGACATTGTACTTTAAAATGATGAAGAACATTTCGTGCAGGTTTCGAGTCGGATCTCGTTGATGCGGACGGGAGACGCAGTGACTCGTGGAGAGCGGCGCCGTCCCGCGCCACTCGTCTGGCGCGACGCCTGCGCCCTTTCACCCCGCGGAGACAGACTTATGCCGGCGCGGGGCGCGCCGCGCTCCTGAAAAGCCCGGCCCTCCCTCTCCCCCTTTGAAATTCCGTTTCACTGAATTTTCCCAGTAATGCAGTGAATTATTCACCGCGTCTTGTACGAAAGCCGTCGGAGAGCGCACTCTCGAATACCTCCCCCCCCCCCACCTGTTCCGCCTGCCCCACCTGCGGGCTCGGCTCGTTGCTCTGGTGAGCCTCACTTGGCGTCCCGCGCCGCGGCGTCTCCTTGGAGGGCAGCCGCGCGGCGAGTGGCGGCACCGGAGGCGGCGCCAGGCGTCGGGGGGCTCAACAGAAAGCCGATACACGCAGCGCAGCCGCCGCCGCCGCCGAAGCAGAGCGTGGGGACGAAGCGCACAGGCCTACGGACTGCGGGGAGATGCAGCAGCGGGCCGCGACGTGCCGCCGCTGAAAACCATCGCGAGAGGGATGGGAGCAGGCAGGCAGCGGAGCCGCGCAGCCACCCATAGGCCCCAGGTAGACACGCAGCCGCTACATCACGCCGCCGTGTCCCTGCCGCGCGTGTATTAAATACGGCGCGGAGATAATGCGAGATGTGTGTGTGTGTGTGTGTGCTGTTTAGAGATAACGGTGCGGCACGCACTGCACATACACAGACACACACACATGAGCTCCAGTCGCGTCTCTTGACAGTGTAAAGTATCCACAATATGAGACCAGAAAAAATGCCTAGGTTCACGTCAGTGTGCAAAGGGCGTATGTGATCTCGTACTCAAGAGAAACTAGTGTCGGTGATGTTAAGATCCCAAAGTCACGGCAAAAGAAAACAGAATGTTTCAAACCGACATGTGCAGTGTTTTAATTACTTTGCGCCACTGTTCGCAGGGGGCGCGCTACACGGCACTCACGCGGAACCCGACGGTATCCTGCCTTTGTTACGCGATATAGTCATCGGACCGCGACGACCACGTCCCCAGGGGACGAAACAACAGCAGCAATGGCACCACGGGAGAGTGGTCGAGGGTGAGAGAGAGAGAGAGAGAGAGAGAGAGAGAGAGAGAGAGCGGGGGACTTGTGGCTTGCCGCACATCTGTCAATGTCCACGCGCGGGCGCTCGCATGCCGCGCTAATGTCTGGGATCAGTGTAAGCCGGGCGGTGCCGGGCGGAGAGACCGGGAGGCCAACTCCACAAAGCCCGCAGCTACTACTTCCCTTCTCATTTCCCATCCGCGCCTCGGCTCCGCTCCGCAACGCTCCGCAGCAGCCCTGCCCTGCCGCCGCCGCTCTCGGTCATTGGGCCTGCTCGGCTAATTACGTTCAAAAGCTGACTAATTTCCAGGGGCGAGCCCGTGTAAGTTTGCAAGCCGGCAAAGCCTCCCCCCCCCCCCTCTGTATTCGAACTGGGCGCCGCAGGCTTTTATTCTCCCCAATTATACCAACTTGCAGCCACGGCGGCCGCTGCTTATGTAGTTGTTGTACTCTTTTTTTTGGTCGTGTTGATCCTTTGTGATTCTTTTCCATCCCAATTTTTTTATTTAATTACTTTTTCGTTCCAGTTTTGTTGTTATAGATTAATGGCTAAGGCAGGGGTTACTCACCTGTCTATACTAATAGCGACCAAGTTGAAAATTGAAGAAGTACTACAAGTGACGTCCATAGCTATGTAGAAGTCACAGACGAATCCTGGAAGACTCCACGTCCCGTTCACCTGCAACACAGAGGGAAAACCGCAGTGGTTAGAGCGTGTTCCGTCATTCATCGAGCAATTAGGCCAGTAGAACCACAACAGCTATACGAAGAGAGGAGGAAAGAGGGGCACTATTGCATGTGTCTGTGGGGAGCGAGTGTGGGGAGGAGAGAGAGATAGAAGAGAGGGGTCGCGTGGTTGTGGAAGTGCGAGGAGGTCCGATAATATTGGCCGGGTCAAGTTGCTCCTCCCCTCGCCCTCCTATCTCTCTCCCTCTGCTCTCAAATTGAATTACTGAGAAAGTTACACCCTCTTAGACCTTCTCGTCGTTCTTTTCTGCCGTCTCTGCCACACTCCATCGGCTCTGGGTCCGGAGGCCTTCCGAGTGTCTCCAAAGTTTCCGAAAAGTGGGTGGGTGGCCCGCTGGACGAATTTTGTGAAAGTGATTTGTTTTTGCGGTGTTTGATGGTATGCTAATCAAAGCGGGCCGGAGCCTCTTTCGGCCGGAAGCTAACGGGGCGGGCCCGGCGGACCCGGTCCCGGGTGTTTCCAGTCAAGGGAGTTAAATACTTTGCGGGCGACGCATAAGGCGAGCCAAACTTGACGCGCCTACGTCGCTGTGTGTGTGTGTGTGTGTGTGTTTGACTTGTGCGCCACTAGACAACAGCCTGCTATTTTAGCGAGGCAAAACTTGGGAGCGGCGAGAGAAGTCGTGGCGAGAGTGCTGCCGGGACCGGTGCGGTGGCCCCCGCGCTTCCCTCCGACTTTCTCATCCTCCAGTGGAAGCAACGGATCAGCTCACAATGCTACTGATTAAAGTGTGCCACTTTTCCTTTCATAACCGATGCGATCCGAGCCGCGGAAATAATGTTAGAGTGTGGCCCGGGCGGCGGCCGAGCCCCACTTCCTGCAGGGGACCCCCGCAGAGGCCCCCCGCAGGGGCGCACAGTGATTCAATCGAGCCGATATGAAGCGGGGGATATAATGAGAGGTGTGAGATTAGATAACGTGGTTAGCCACTCCGGGGCGGAGCTGTAAGCGGGCCTACGCTAGGAGGGCACTTGTTGCTCTACCTCCCCCTCCCCACCTCTCCACCTCTCCGCCTTCACGCGCTGAGAGTACAGAGAGGGGATTCAACGACGTCCGCATGAAGAGCGCAACGGGTGCTCAGAAAGGCTGCTCTTCCCAACGCCTTTTAAGTGTGTATTAATTCTTAATGAGAGGAGTATGATTAAAAACAACCGTTCCCGGAGTTTCAGTTCGGTTCCACTTTCCGCCCCTGATTCCAGCCTTACGATGACCATTCGCTGTTTTTCCGTGTTGCGGGACTCACGGTATTTTGTTACAGGTTGTTACGTCACCGTACCCAGCCGTCGGAGCCGAGAGGGATTTCCACCAATCAGTGGCTCTCTGAAAAGCAGCTCGCCCGTTTTTCGTGAATTTCGGAATACACTTTCGCCACACACTTTGGTGCTTCAGAGGGTAGAAAATCGCCTGCCCGGAAAATTACTCCAGAAACAAAACTCTAAGGCATAGTAAGAGGAGGGAAAAAAGACATTTAATTGGAGGAACAGAGTAGAGAAATGCCAGGGTCAACCGGCACAATGACAATTAAAGGGTTGACGAAAGGGCTGCACCTCTAATCAGTCAGAAACGAAGAGGCCTCATTAACGGACCAAAGCAGGTGACTTTCTTTTTTCTGGCCGCTGTTTTCCCCTGTCCGCCTGAGGAATCTCTGCGCGAGTTGCCTCCCGCGAACACTGTGCTCGTTAGAACTGCAGGCATCCTCCAGCGGTCAGCCGCACGGCCTGCTCGCTGCCGCCGCGGCAGCCGACTTTGATGCGGCTCACCGGCAGAATTTCTCGTTTGGATGCTTTGAAAAAAAAAACGTGCGGAGAAGGCACCCGGGGAGGACGTTTGACTTAGGCGTGTGCCGGGCGCGAGGAATGCCCCAGGTATGCATACCACAACCAACGAAGAAGGCGATGAGCTCCATGTATCTGGAATAAAAATCTAACATCAAAACACAGCACTCGGGGAGAAGCAATGGAGTTTCACCAATGCCGACAAGTCAAAACATGTACTCCGTTCGTGGGTGAAAAAGGATCTGTCATTCGTTAATCATCAAGATAGAGGTGCTGGCAGAATAATACTGGGGTGGCGAAACACCCGGGTGTCCACTATCACCCGCTGGGTACGACCTGCTCGGCGTCGACAGAGACGCAATCTCAGAGATAACGATCCAGCTGGATGTTGTTTGCAGAGAAGGAGAGGGTGGAGAGTTCCAGCCTTTTGCTTCTATCTTTAAAAAAAAAAACAAGAGAGAGAAGAGAGGAGAGGGGAGGTGAAAGCGAGGGAAAGACAGCGGGGGAAAGAAGAGGGAGAGGCGAGGAAAGTGATTACTGGCGTCACACTGTGCTGTGAGCCCTCATGCCGCGCCCTAGCGTTGTGCGTCCCTTCTCTCATCGCTTCAGCACAGGACATAGAACGGGACTGCACAAATGCTGTGCCAAACAGCATCGGCACTGTGTCAGAAACGTTTGCATGGCCTGCGGAGTGTTGGTTCAATGTGTCTGTGCACATGAGCCGGGACCAGGTGTACAAATGTAACGCCACACACACACGCGCGCACACAGAGCTTCCTGCTTCTTGTTTCGGTAAACGAAAGGGAGTCAGCGAGTGAAAGAAGGACCAGCCGTTCTTGTTCGAACGCGCCTGTAAGCCGAGACACCTGATGCCAACTGAGGCCTCAGGCCTAAAAGTCGGCGCCGGAGAGAAATCTGCCGCCTCCATTGGTTCGAGCCGTTGCGAACAGCAGTCACACTGCCAATCTTCGTTTGTGCCTCTGCCCCAATAACTCTCTTTTTCTGCGACCTAGAGGGCATGGCAGGCGTGAGGGAGAACGAGAGTTTTCGGAAATGTCAGTTAAAAGAGCTAAAAGTGGATGAGGGGATAAATTGTGATTGCCAGAACAGATTAAACCTAAAACATAGATAAATAAAAAAATAAAAATAGAAGTATGGCTCCGGCTCAAAACTCAAAACTAGGTGATAGCGCCGGTCTCAGTGGAAGCGGAAACCAATGGCGCCCTCGGCCTGGCTGCAGACACAAAAGAATGAAAATGAAAGTATTCCCGGCGGCGGCGTGGGTGGCATCCAGCCGCGCGGGCTGGCAGTGCCAGGCAGTGCCAGGTGGCAGACCTGGGCGGCCGGTGGCGCAGCGCACGCGGCTCGCGGCGGGAGAAATATTTGCGACGGATCATTGCCTCCATCTGGGGAATCACGTCCATTGGAAATGGCGATGGCGAAGGCGGCGGCGGGGATCGTGCGAGAGGCCGTGAAGCCGACAAAGGGAGGGGACGCGAAGCGGAGGTCGTATTTTATTTTGTTTCGTTGTTGTTGTTGTTTTATTGCCGCGCGGCGCCGAGAAGTATCCGCGATATGTTTTGTGTTTCGGCCCGCCTGCCCGGCCAGTCATTCCTTTTTTTCTTATTGTTATTTATATTTTTATTTTCGGCTCGTCGCTTCCGGCGTGCATCGCGGCTCGGCTCCGGTTCGTATCGCGCGGGCTCATCGGCATCCGCCGCGCCGGACTTCCGCTTCCGCCTAATGATGAAATACGCAGACCGCGCGCGCGCATTTTCAATTCCGGTCCCGACAACACTTGGAGTGATATCGCCATCAATTGTCATCAAGTGTCACCAATTGGGCGGCAACGGCGGATCCGTTCTTCGGATGACAATCACGCCGCCCTGCGTCCCCAAACCATCGATTTTCCGCTCCGTGTTTGTCGTTGGTTTTGTTGGCCACCGCGAAACGTGACGCGCAGTGATAGCAGTGCCAATTAGCGGCCTCGCGCCGCCACCGGGTGAAAGCTAAGTGAACTCGGATAGAAAAAAAAGGGTCTTACGCGGAAAATATTTCTGTTTTACTTCGGCTCTGTTTGGAAAGTAGAACAAGTCGTCATGCGGGGGCCGGAAGAACCGGCGCTGACGCTGGCGGATTCAGGTCGGACTGCGAACCGTCGTCGCTTGTAAGAACTCTGCACCGCACCGCAGCCTCTGGTCCCTTGTCTTAATGCGGCCGCGACCACCGGCCTCACCTCAACTCTACCACAATGTCTCGTCCACCGGCGGCCGCCGCTGCTGCCAGCCATGTGGCTCACGCCCTTAATCAGGGCCGCTTCGTTGAGAACGCCCCGTCCACCACCACACACTCACACAGAGCACAGAGTGGGTGGAACACTAAGCCCCCTGGACGTATGCGCTATCTGCTCTGCGTACGGCCGCACACACTCGCACACGCTCTCACCCACACCGACGGCACACAAAAGGCTTCATCTGCTCGACGCGCCGGGCCGCGGAGTGACCCAGCAAGGTATTGAGTGGGGCGAACCAAACACGGTGATTACCCTCGGGACGGCGGCCAGGAGGAGGGGGCGGAGGGTGGGGGACGGCGGTGGCGTACATGTGTGAGGCCCCGCACCCCGTCGCCTCCTTTGTCGTGGAGGCTGGCCGCCGCTGGCCGCCGCTGGCGAGCGTAGGCCGCGCTTCCTCGCAGGGCTCACGCTGGGGGCCGCTCCAGTCGGGCAGCGGGTGCCACCGCGTGGGGGGTGTCGCGGGCCCCGGAGAACAGCGGCGCACCCGCGCGTTTGCTTTCGCGATAAAATGAAAGGGTGACCTCTGTGCGAAAGGGAGCCGGCCCTTGCTCTGGCAGCTGGAACAAAGGTGCGGCCCGGCCCGGCCCAGGCCCGCCCTCTGATCTGGCCTCGCGGTGAGGTTGCGCGCCCGGCGCCTCGTCCCCCTTGAAATAGCAGGCATGGACAACAGGAGTGTTTGCTTTCCAGATTGTCTGGCCCGCCTGACCCCTGGCCGCCGCGCCGCCGCCGCGCCGCCGCTGTCACCGCTCAATGGGGCCGCGCCGCCGGGCCGGGCTCTGCCGGGCTCTGCCGGGCTCTGCCCCGCTGTCGCCGCTAGCAGCCGCGCTTTTCTTCTCCGGGCTTCAGAGGGACCTTCGGCCGACTCCTTTAACGTCCATGCCCCGCTCTTTACCCCTCTCGCTCTTCTATGCCCCTTCAGCTGTCACGCGCGCTGCCGGGCTGCTGCTTCTGAACCGACCGAGTGCAGGGCGGCAGACCTATGAACAAGACCGTGGTGACCGTGACCTCGATACGGGTTCTGTGACCCGCCGAGGGGCACTTCACCCGGAGCAACAGCCGCGGCTCTCCCTCACCGCGGCAGGCAAACTATGCAGCAAAGCCCACCTCCCGGCCCGGTGCGGTGAAAAGCAACTTGAAACTCGTGATGGCGGCGGGGCCCGTCTTTATTAGCTCATCTCCGTCGGTGGGTCCAAAGCCAATAATAGCTAGAGCCGGCCTGCATACAGGCGGGGGCGGAGGTGCGAGTGAGACAGGGAAGGGGGAAGTGAAATGAGAATTGTGGGGAGGCGAAACATGCTAATCAGAGCGGGGCACTAGCCCGGCCCTCTTCCACCGCTCCGGTCCCCACTCCGCCCCCCCCCCCCCCCCCCCGCGCGTCCGGAGGCCAAAGATGGCGCTAATCCAAAAGACAATTATTGCAAAAGAGCAGAGCTGTGGAAGGGCGACGGCGAGATAGACGGGGAAGGGGGGGGGGGGGGTGCCGTGCCAGGCTGTGCGGCATGCCAAGCCGTGCCGTGCCGGGGCTGGCCCGAACAATGTGCGGCAGCTAATAATATTGGCCCTGAATGCACGGGCGCCACCCTCCACACTCTCCCACCCCCGCCCCGTCTCAGCCGCCGCTGCCGCCGCCGCCACCGCCGCCACCGCCCCCACGGCGGCCGCGGGGAACCTGTGGAACACACGGCGCCGTCACCGTCCCAACACTGCACTATTACTACAACTCACTTCACCCTCACCGCCAAGTCTGCCCAAGAAGTTTACAAATTCAGTTCTGGGTTATTGTTGTGCCTTAATGCATTAAAAAGAGGAGCGGGACACGCTGGCTGTGCGGGGCGGAGGTTTGTTAGTCGAGTCTCGCACTCACTCCCACCCCCGTGCGTGTGTTGTGGGGGGTGTAGTCATCTCTCTCTGCTGGCGGGGTGGCATACACGAGGGTGGTGCCATAGAGTCATCCATCTCCCGTCCTGTCCGGCGATACCTCCCATCCCCCCTCTCATCCTCTCTTGTCTCCCCACTGATATATCTCTATCCTTCTTTCACCTCCCTCTGGTTCACCTCGTATTTTCTCGCTCTCCCACTCTGGCGCTGGGGCGAGTCCAACCCGGCCTGCGTCCGCCCCGGAGGTAGGTGTGTTTAATGGCGAGTGTACGGAAGTCCCCCACCCCCTCTCTCCTAGCAGTAGCACTTGTTAGAGGAGAGCGCAATGCACTGGGAGCGCCATCAGACCTATGCAGGGAGGAGGCAGGGAGAGGTCCACAGCGCCGTGCGGGGTGATCCGGGCTGGCCTGGACACAGTGCCGCTGAGAGTGCACCGGGACCTTACGGCGATGAGGGTCCGCAACGAGCGCAGCGCCCTGTCACGGCGTATATATAGGGGCCTGTCAACAATGCCATGCAAGGGCGTAAAATGAGGGGGAGCACGGCACAAAGTTTGGCGACCCGGATCGCTCCCAAAGGAAGGAGGAGAAGAGAAAGAAGGCGACGAACAGGGCCTCTCCCACCGAAACTTCACACAAAGAGCGGCGTGTTAATAAAGAAATCCTTGGATTTCGTTCTTTTCATCCTCTTCTCCCCCCCCCCCCCCCCCGGTCGGCCCGTCGGCGACGCGTTTTAAAGCGGCGCGGACACAGTCAAAGGGGTGGTGACGTCGCCGTCTCGCGCTGATGGCCGGCGGATAACTCATTAGCAATGCACACTGACAATCTCGGGAGGGGGACACAAAAGAGATGAAGTCACCCAGAACAACGGGCGGGAGCCACTGCGCGGGCCCGGGGGCTCGAGTCTCGCTGGCCCGTCGACTTTCTACGTGACAGGTGGCTGGTACACCGTCAAGGGAGGGAGAGAGAGAGGAGGAGGGGGTGAGGAACGGAGGGGAGGAGGGCGAGAGAGAGAGAGAGAGAGAGAGAGAGAGAGAGAGAGAGAGAGAAGAGTAAAAAACTTGACAACAAAGCGAGAAGAAGTAGTGAAAAGTTTTGTTGGGCGGCAAAGGATCCTACGACTTCCAAAGCGCGCTCGCCCCGCCGTGGTCCGCTTGACATGATCGCGCCGTGCCGCGGCCGCGCGCGGAGCCCTGGTCGGGGACTTGCGCCGCCGGGGGTTGTCCCCGCGCCGCCGCTGCCCGGGTACGGATGGGGGGAGGGGGGAGGGAGCACAGCTGCGGTGGTGGGGGCTCTCCGGGCTCGCCAAGCAGTGCGTTAGCGCAGTGGGACTGTCAGCAGCGATCAGAAAAGAGGAAATCTGCCGACAGGGGTAACTGGATCCACCGCAGCGCTCTCGAGTTTCGAGCTCTCGCCCGGGCAAGGCGGTGCGGCAGCACAGGCGGTGCGGGCGGCGCGTGCACCGCAGGTCCGCGGAGAGGTGCGGGGGCCCCGTGACGCGATATGTCATCGCTTGTTCTCAGCGTCGCGGCCGTAGGAGCGGGGGAGGCGGCGGAGACGGCGCGCTGGGCAGCGTAGCTTGCCTCCCCCCCCCCCCCCCCCCCTCCACCGAGCCCTCCACCGCTAAAAACGTCTCCGCCGCCGCGACGCATTCTACTGCCCCGCATGGATAAGGCTCTTCTTTTGTTTCCGCGCTCCCTCTTATACATACATTTATGGTAAAAAGGGAGATTAATGGTTATTCGCGCAAAAGTTCGGGGAGAAAAGGCGTCATTATGCCGGGCCCTTATGTTCGCGCTCGCTCACCCCTCCCGAACGCACTCTTCCTGCTTGCCGCGTCACCCGCACCTCTCTCCCTTTCTCTCTCTACCCCCCCCCTCTCTCTCTCTCTCTCTCTCTCTCATGCGTTACATTTCTTTATCAGGCACGCGCCGCGCTTATCTGGGTGCGCGCGCGTGCCAGTTTTGCCAAACACACTCCCGCAGCAGGCCTGCCAACACCGCACAACTCGCATGCCACCGTGCGGCGGGGCGATATATTTACAGCGAGTCAGGCGGAGACACGGTCGCGGGTAGAAGGAGGGAGACAGAGAGAGAGACTGAGAGAGAGAAAGAGAGAGGGAGAGAGAGAGGGAGGGAGAGAGGGGGGAGCGGGGAGAGGGAGAGAGAGAGAGAGAGAGAGAGAGAGAGAGAGAGAGAGAGAGAGAGAAGGGGGAGCTCATGGAGCGTATACCGTATTGCCTTTCGCGCACCTTGCCGCACGTCAGTCTGCCATAACTTTGCAAAACATATTCCACACAAAACTCGCACAGAAGGCGACTGGTGCGCGCCGCGGCGCAGCGTGCGCGAATTCTGCGAATGGCAAACGTCCTCTCGCAGCGGTCCAAACCACTGCCGGGAGGGGTATAGGTCTTTCTCAGTTGGGTTTCCTCTGGAAACATCTCGGCGTCAGAGCCGTTCGGTCCGGCCGGGTGGAAATGTACGGAAACTTGTTTTGAGCTTGTTAGGAAATACCAAACCGTGAAGTAGTGAGGAAAGTGCAGATGAGAGTGGTCTGTGCGTGCTGCGTGCGCGCGCGCGTGTGTGTGTGTGTGTGTGTGTGAGAGAGAGAGAGAGAGAGAGAGAGAGAGAGAGAGAGAGAGAGAGAGGGGGGAGTGCGGGAGTCATGGACAGGGAGGAGGCATGCCTAGGTAACCAATTTTGTTGGCCCTGTCTGGTGTGCACACCTGCGCTCGGCGGGACCCCGGGACCCGTAGGACCCCCCGCAGGACCCCCCGTAGGACCCCCCGCAGGACCCCCCGCAGGACCCCCCGCAGGACCCCCCGCAGGGCCATACGAGTGATGGTCAGTATGCGCGGTACCCCGCCAGGCGCGCACACGCACACAAACACACACACACACACACACAGACGCGCGCAGCCCGGACGCCGCGTACGTGCGTCAGCACACGTGCTGCGTGCGTGTGTGGCGGGGTGACGAGCGGAGCGGAGACGACGGGGAGCCGAGCCGAGTCCCACCGTACCATTAATATGAATTAATGCGAGTGACTTCGCCTGCGGCCGCGGCAGTGACAGCTTCGTGCGCGCACCTGCGGGGCGTTACGTCTTTTGTGCAACGGCGTCCTGAGAGAGGGGAGGGCCGCACCGGGCTCCCGCAACGCTCCTCAGACCTTGGGGCTCCGCAGCTGCTCATTCTCAACACAGGAGAGATTCTGACCTTGCGGATCACAGTCGCGCCTATGATTAAGGCAGGAAAAGCTAGCTCACCATTTACTGAGTCAAGATGAACTCAGAGCTGAGCGAAAAAAAAACGATTTTTTTTTTCGTAACACGATCTTAGAAGTGACTTGGATCTTTCATGTTTGAAATTTTCTACTTTCAAGCCTATCCGACTTGTTTCAAAAGGAGCGCTCTGTGGGTGTACGTTGTTTTTTTTGGCCTTTTTTTTTCGGCTACAACAATTTATACACGCGCGCGCATAACGGGAGGGGCGCGCGCGGAAGACGCGAAACCCGTACGATGATGATGATGAGCCGAGACGGGCCGCGGCGCAGCGGCGCAGCAGGTTCCCATAATGCCCCGCGCCGCGCCGCGGCAGACTCGATATTTTTAATGAGGTAATCCGGCAGCCAAAGCCGCGGCCGGCTTCGCGTCTATTGATGTTGCGCACCACTACCCTCTCACACACACGCACACACACACACACACACAAGGCTGCGGAAATTAAAGCCAAGCGTATATGTGCGTTTTTAATAATTACATCACAGCCAAAGCGTTAGTCCGGCTGGATGCTCCCGCGGGATTGCCGCAGCGCTGCTCTTCTTGGCTGGGTTTGGTTTGCCGGGACACCGCCGCCGCCGCCGCCGCCGCCGCCGCTCCACCCCGTTGTGACCAACAGCAAAAGCTACTCGGGGAGTGCACGCAGCACGACGCGGCGCGGTGCGGGATGCCGGCCGGAGGCCCCCGAGGTAAAGCGGACCCAAAAACTTGTTTCCTCCTTCTTTTTTCCCGGCTCCGCGTTGCCGGGAGATGGATTGGCAGACAAGGAAGGCTTGCCGTACCGCGCGAGGGCAGAGAGAGAGAGAGAGAGAGAGAGAGAGAGAGAGAGAGAGAGAGAGAGAGAGAGGCACGGAAACATGAGGAAAAGGGGGAAGGGGGGAGGAGGTGCGCACACATACACACATATACCACTATACTGACACTAAAAGTACAGGAAGTGTGGGGGGTGGGGAGAGGGGTGTATTGTGGCTTCCCTGGCGAGGGGCAGAGATGGGCCTCAGGGAGCAGGTAGAGGGGGGGGGGGGAGGTCGATAATTTCACTGTCCCTTTTGGAATTTACTTTTGCTGCGGCTGGATCGTCGCGGTGCGGCGGAGTGCCTTCAGACCGGCGGGGAGGGGCGGTCACCGCGTCCCCTCTCCCTCTCTCTCTCTCTCTCCCCCCCCCCCTCTCTCTCTCTCTCTCTCTCTCTCTCTCTCTCCTCTCTCCCTCTCTCCCTCCCTCCCTCTCCCTCCCCCCCCCTCTCTCTCCCTCTGTCCCTCTCTCCTAGCACAGCCGCCGCGGTGCGCATTCCCAATTCCAGTCGTGCGAGCGTCGCGCCAACTTTTTTAACAGTGCAGGTCAGTGATGGGACGTGCCGTGCCGGGCGAGTGGCGAGTGGCCCCGGCGGGCCTCTGGAGCTGTGCCGGCCGCTCGTGCCGGAGCCGCACACGCACAGCAGCCAGCGCCGCCGCCACGCCCTACGCTCATAGCTGTTCGCGCAACAACAACCGGATCTGAATTTTTTTTCTCGTCACTGCTCGCATTGCGACGAGAGCGAGGCACAGATCAGAGGGCGGCCCGCACACGGGCGGCCCGCGCGCCGCGCGCCCGCCATTCGGTGTACACAGACACATCGGAAATGGCAAAGAAGGCGGGGAACATGACGCCTGCCGAGGAGGCGGGGCGCGCGGCTTAGCATTAGGCGAGGCGAGGCTGGCTCTGGCGGAGCCGCGGGGAGCGCCCCCGCACAGTATAGCCTATTTAAAACTCAAAAAAAAAGGAAATTACTTTTAAATAAAAAAAAATTCGAGGGAAATACAATTTGAATTTGTTTCCTTTGGTGTGAATAAAAAAGCCGCAGAGTTTCCGCCGCTGTAGCACATTCTCCTGTACGCGGGGGGTCGAGGGGGCGCGGCAGGCGGGCGGAGTAAGCCGGCCTGACGGGGCGCCCTGTCGGGGGTGACGGGCGTGGCGGGGGGCGGGGCGGGGCGGGGCGTGGCGGGGGGCGTGGCGGGGGGCGGTGCGGGGCGGGGCGGAGCCGCCGTGCGCGGAAAGTCAACGGGACAACACAGCGGGGTGCGGGGGGCGCGGGGGCCGCGGGGGGCCGCGGGGTCCGATACAGTGGGGGCCGCGGAGCAAGACGGACGATGCCCGCCCGGCGGCGCTGGCATAAAGTGGTAATCTGACAACACAGGGACGGGACGGGACGGGACGGGCGGCTCGTGACGATTCTAATCTATTTGGAAGAGGGATTGAGAGCGTGGACGGGTTGGGGAGGGGGGCCGGGAAGTCTGACGGCCTGCGTCAGGCCTGTCGCCACGCCCTCAGGGGCCGCCCCCGCCCTCCGGCCCCGCCCTCCGGCCCCCCGGGGGGTCGCCCCAACAGGGGTTGCCCCAGGTCCAGTGCTGGCGCGCCCTCTGTTCTCGGCGCGGCCCCCTTGGCCCCCTCCGCCGCACTTGCCCCGCGCTCTCGGCCCCCGGTCACCAAGTTTCAGTCCCCGGGGGCCTCTCTTCTTCGCGGAGAAGACGCGGACGTCGCCCCCCGCCCCCCGCCCCGCCCCTGCTCGCGGACACGGCAGAGCACGCCCACCCGGTACCCTCACCGGCGGTGACTGCCGGCCCACCAGCGCCACCAACACCCAACGTCTCGCCCCAACGTCATATCGCATTCGGTAATGTTCTTGACTACCCGCTGCTGTGCCACCAAGGCACCGTGCGAGGGGCGTACACCTTCCTACACTTCAACCCCTGTCAGAAACCAGCACTGCCGGCAACGCCACGGCGCCGCTCGGGCGGACGGATGGATTATCGCCGGCGTATCCGAATCGGAAATGTTTGTGCGCGTGGACATCAAGATAGTGTCACGTCCAGAGACGCCATTCGGCCTCGCAGCCGGCAGCAGTCGGCGGGGGGCAGGCGGGGAATTAGGTTTCCCAGACCTGGCAGCCGATCCACTTCACGGCCGGGGAGAAAAACTCCGACCGGGCCGGGAGCGGTACAGCGGCGCGTGTACAGAGAAGTGGACCGCGGCGACCACCGACGGCCTGCGTGCGGCCGGGAAATAAAATAATCGGCGCCGCAGTTCGGACTGCTCCGACACAGCCGCGCGGCAAAACGCCTGTAATGGCCGACGTTTTCCGCACCGCGGCCAGCACGAGACCGACTGGGGGCCACCCGACCACCGCTGAGCCACGCCAGGGCTCCCACTTCTCCTCGTTCTCCACGTCTCTCTCTCACTCGGCGCTATCGGATTGCGGTCAGTGAGATCTCACTCGGTGAGCGTAAGGAGAGCACAGCAGCAGCAGCAGTGTATGTCGGAGTGGGAGGTAAGAGAGCCATGTCGGTGCGCCCCACCAGAGTGGAGTGACGGTCTGCAGAGAAAGGGGAAGTGAAAGGCGGAGAGAGAGAGAGAGAGCTGAAGTGAAAGGGAGCGAGCCAAGGCTGTGTTGACCACGTGACTCGGGCCCTGAGCCCCGGCGCTGACCAGCACTGCCCGCCGCACGCGATCGCCTGAGCCGCGGCCAACACGTCAACAGCGAGTCCATCCAATCTTTCATGGGCGGGGACCTAGGCTGCGCACGCTGCGCTGGGCGGCTTAGCGGTGGTGTTGGAGAGGGAGAGAGAGAGAGAGAGAGAGAGAGAGAGAGAGAGATGGAGAGAGGGAGAGACGCAGAGCGAGCAGCAGAGTGAGTTGCTGTGTTGTGATTGGGCTGACAGTGGGCGGCACCGGGGTGCATCACTGCCGATCGGGTTACACCGGCCAGCTCCACCCGGCCCCGCACTCCGTAGCGCCACCGCCGCCGCCTCTGCAGTCCCATCCCCGTAATGGGCTGCAGAGGCGACAGCGGGGAGGTATGGAGATACAGAAACGGCCCGCAAGCGGCCCGCCCCGCCCCGCGCCACCACCGACGGCTGTCTGTCAGAACTTCGCTATTGGACCGCGAGCGAAGGGCAAGAAGATTGGATGTTTACCCGGGTCTGCGGGGCGGCCTGGAGAGAAGGGGAGGGGGGAGCCGCGCAACACTCACGGATAACTTTCGAAACCCTCGGATATTGTTACGATAATCACTTGAATGGCTCGCCGGCCCTCTCGCTATATTCCAATTACCTCATCACAGGCTGGAATCGCCCCGCCGCCGCGCCTCCTCTCGCCTTTCCCTTGCCCCGCTCCCTCTCTCTCTCTCTCCCTCTCACTGTCCCCCGCCGTACTCCCTCCCTCTAGCTCTCTCACTCTCGTTGGACCACGTGCAGCCCTGCAAGGTCGGCTCGTGTGGCAGCCTGCGGTAATGGCAAAGCAGCTCAGGGCTCCGGTGGGGAAAGTGACGCCTCCCTGCTCCGCTGCAGCCCGGGCCGGCCGTGTGTGTGGAGGGGCCGCGGGTGCAGGGCAGCCGAGGGCAGCCGAGGGCAGCCGCGGGCAGCGGTGGGGGTGCTAGCGTTGAGGGTGCTAGCGGTTTATGTGGGGCGCCGGTCCGTTTACTGCTGAGAACGCGCGGGGGCCCTGTCACTTTCGTTGGTTCCCCACGGAGCCCCCCTCCTCTAGCTCTCCTCGCCGGCCGTCCCTCCTTGCTGCTGGAGCCACTCAGTGGGATGCAGGTTGCTCGCGAGGCCGTGGCCTCTCGCGGACTTTCTATTGGCTCAAGCCGTCGAAAAAAAATCTTGTAATTTTTATTCGAGTATTTGTTTAAACTATAATTATTTGCCTTTTTTCGGGCAGGGATGGGGGGATTTGTGTCAATATTTTTTGAATTTTTGAAGGGCAAACAAATGGTTTGTCTTGGCTGAAATTTGTTCAGCCCGTGCGAACGGTTGTCAAGTGAAAGTAGCGTTTCGGAGGAGTTTCGTGAATATACACAGTTGACGTTGGCATTTCCGTTCTGATTTGTGGCCAAATGTAGCGTGCGGCCCTCCATACTCTCACCGCGTTAGCATGTGCACCCTCCCGCCTACCCCGGACAAACTTTTTCAATTTGAAGCGCAGGTGGCCCGCATGACGCCCCGCCCTCCTGCCCTTAAAACATCCGCGTTACAATAATAGGGGGAGACCCCACCCCCTTCCACCACCAACACGCCCTCAGTGCAGAGGCACAAAACAGCTTATAACCACCGACATGCTTTTACACACGCCCTTGCACAAATTTTACGGCTCCCCTACTTAGCGGCTCGAGCTCTATATTGCCATGAGACCTTTTTAGTTGAATTGCGGGTCAATTTATTTATGAGTCCTTAAACGCTGGCCGAAGGCCCTGTAAGCAGGCCAAAACCCCGCTGTGATTCGCAAACAGGCCATACTAAATTAGTCGGGGGAAAAAATTCCACAACAGATTTTCACATTCCCTGTGACCAATCGCCACACTTTGCTATCTTCCCCGTTCCTGTACTCCTCATATTCTCCACTCCTCTTCTTTCTCTCATCGCTCTCTCTCGCGCTGACTCTCTCTCTCTCTCTCTCTCTCTCTCTTACTCGCACTCACAGTCGCTGTTGGGATCAGAGCACGCAGGACGGACAAGTTTTGTCATAAACAGTCTGCGTGACTTGTTTCGAGAGATCTCCCGTCCTTGTCGCGCCCACGGCAGTGCCCGGCACCGCCCTCCCGCGAGTCGATATCTCGGGTCGGCTCAGAATGGGGGTGAGGCGCGAATGGCCGGCACCCTTCGCATCAAGAAGCAGCGATGACACTTTGGGCGTTAGTGGACAGTGAGAATGACGTATCGTTCCGCTGCCGCCGCGCCATGGCAGCACAGCATGGCAGGCACTGAGATCTCGGGCGGAGCGCCTGCGGGTCTCGGGTTAGGCAACACGCCGCGCGCCAGGGTCCGGCGTGTGGCCTACCCCCCGCTCCGCAGGCGGACTGGTCCGTGTCAACCACCTCCGCTCTCAGCGCGCTCCGCCTGAATCATTGAGGGATATCGTGAATGGCACCGTCCCACTGCTCCCGCTCCGGCACTGCTGCGGTGGGCGGCGGGCGGCGGGCCCCGGCAGGACCCGCGCGCACTCTTTGGGCAGAACGTACCGAGTGTAACGGTCCAAGGAGACGAAACCCCGGCACGTCCGGTGACTGGGGCCCGTCAGCGCCGTGCGGAGACCGTGGCGGGCTGCGGCGGGCTGCGGTCCCAGCAGCACTCCCTGCGCCCCCCCCCCCCCCTCTCTCTCTCTCTCTCTCTCTCTCTCTCTCTTCCTCGTTCCCACTCGCGAGCAGTAAACCCTGCTTTTCAAGAAGCCGTAAACGGGCTTGCCGCATGCCCCGTGTCGGTACTTTTCTGCGGCCGCGCGGGGAGGGAAAAAAATCACCTTAAGAAGCGGAGCGGGGAGGAAGAAGGCCATGATTCTGTGATGGCTAGAGCAACACTTTCCAAACAATCAAACAATAATTTTTTTCACTTTGTTCACTTTTTTACGGGAAAGATAAATTACTGCCAGCATATATTTCCACTGATATGCATCACATGTACGCCGTCGTGTGCACCGCAGCGTCTGTTATGAAGCCCACGAGTGAAGTGCGCCGTGCGCGTGCGTGCGTGCGTGCGTGAGTGTTCTCAACTTTTAGATGAGTTGCGCAATGCGTCTCTTTGTGCGTCGGCGCTCCCCGCTGGCGCCGCCACGGCTCGGCCCACACGCTCCGCCCCCCAAAGCCGACGCACTCGCTGATTTGTTTGGGCTTAACTCGCGGCGCTGCGGTGTCCATCTCTGCGGGGTTATGACAAGGCGCACGCTGCGCGACACGGCGCTGAGTTAAGCCCAACTTCTTTTTCCTTTTTTTTATTTAAAGGAAAAGAAGAAAATAAAACTTTCCGGGTCTTGGTCCCGCGGCCTTGCGGCCAACGGCTCGGCCGTGTGCAGTCGGCTGCGGCGAAGACGTGTACGGAGGCGCAGAGAGGCTTATCGAGGAATTTCCATACAATTCGGGAAGTTGCCACAAAACTCGCATGAAAGTCATTATACGTTGTGTAGTCAACTTGGAAGGAACTAGCAACCATGACAGCGGCGCGCCTGGGCGCTGGCGTAGACGGCGTTCCTCCTCTCTCTCTCTCTCTCTCTCTCTCTCTCTCTCTCTTCTCTCTCTCTCCCTCTCTTTCCCCCGCCCTTCTATCTCTCTCTTCGTTTCTTCCGGCTCGGCTTGACGGGGGTCGGCGTGCTGTCGTCCCCCGTTTGATGGCTTTGAATAAAATAGTTGCATGTCGAGGTCCCGGCCGGAGGATGATGGAGTGGGGACGAGTGGCCACTCTAGGCACCCCCTTTTTGCGATGCCCCATGGTGATGATCGGCCTGGCCTTGGGTGGCCTCGGTGCGGCCTCACGGAGGCAGCTCTGCTCGCCCCGCCCGCCCCGCTCCCTGCCGGAGGGCGACGGCAAGGACACCGGCCCCTTGTTTACACACTCGTCGAACGGCCCCACAAAAATCTGCCCGGGCCATCTCTGGGGGCTTTACGGGCGCGGCGGCGTGCGGGCGTGCGGGCGTGCGAGCGTGCGGGCGTGCGCGCGGCCCCTGGCCCGTCGTGGACTGACGAGCACTGCGAGGACGCCTACGAGACGCGGCATAGCGGGCTGGCGAGAAAACGCGTAAAAATGCGTCCCGATGCCGTAACCGTGAAATGACGGGAGAATAATTTTGTGTAATCCGGTCGTCGAGGCAGCCTTGGGAGCAGGCGCGACATAAAACTTCAGAGAACAAGAACGTCAGCTGCCCGCTTCTATGCGAAGTTACATTTTCACGAACGCACAGCGTTTTCGCTGATCTTGCAGCTTTTAAGCACTGCGACATTTTTTATGTTAAATACTATTTGACGCTACAATATTTTTTCAAAGTGTGTGGTGCGCTGTGTGCGTTTTTCGGAATATCATTTTGAACGTGACTTGAGCACCACGGAGACAGTGTATCGCAACAACAAGAGAAACAGAAAGAGGCAGTGTGGGTGCGAGAGAGAAAAAGAGAGAAACCGGAGGCTCGAAGGTTCGTTGCCCCGCCTCTCTCTCTATCTCTGTCGCACGACCCATCTGCCACGCTCTTTTTTCCCTGTCGTCGACACTCCTCCCCGGAGTGGACTCCCTGCTCTGCTTTACGACGGTGGCGTGGCGGGGCGTGGCGGGGCGTGGCGGGGCGTGGCGGGGCGTGGCGTGCAGCGGGCGCACAGCGTAGACCTGGTCCGGCGGCGAGGGCCGGGGTCCCCGGCCGGGAGTCCCAGGGGGCTCCGAAAGGTGTAGTGGCGACCGTGTGTGGCACTGATTGGAACCGGCTCCACGAGTGATGTCGCCATAAACAAGGCGGCCTGCGTTACCCCGTAACTGACGTGTCAATGCCATAGGCGGCGGGGCCCGGCGGCCCGGACTCGATCGCCGATTGAATGAAAGGCAGCTCCTCCTGTCTCTCCCACCCCCTTGGTGAGTGTCCTTGCACGCCTCCGCGCCGTCCCGTGGGGCATGTCGGTGGGGGCCACGTGAATGTCAATCCAACGAGGTAGGAAGGGTCGCGGGGCGGGCTCAGAGAGAGAGAGAGAGAGAGAGAGAGAGAGAGAGAGGGACAGGGCGGGAGAGATGGGGAAGAGACAGGAAGAGAGAGCGAGAGAGAGAGAGAGATAACAGGTAGGGCCCTCTGCACGCGCGCACCCCACCGCACGCCCCGCCCCCAGCGGTGTTGGTGCAAGTGCAGGGTGGGCGGAGCACGCAGCTCTGAAGAGGCCGCGTGCAATACGACGGCGGCACCGATTACACCGCGAACAAACCTCGCCTCGCCACGCCGCGTGCTCCGCGTGTTCGGCGTCCTGGGGCGTCGTGTGGCAGAGAAAACACACGGCGCACACCTCGTGCAGCTGGCGGTGCGGCGGCGATACGGATAAGCGGACGGGTGCAGGTGAGGCGGGAGAGAGAGAGAGAGAGACAGAGAGAGAGACAGAGAGAGAGGGGGGGGATGAGAATCCCCGCTCCCGCTGCTGCTGGCCGGGACAAATGCATCCGGCAAACAGGGCACATTAGTCAAGCCAACGGGACAGCGGTAAACATCGCGAGAGATAACCACTTTAGGAGCGCCGCCGCGAGGCCCGAGCCGAGCAGCGCACAACGGGCACAAACGTCCCCCGAAGGTATTACTCGTTGCAACGTCTGTGGAAACGCGAGGTGTGTGCTGAGCAGGGTTACACTCACGGGCTTTATTTCTGTGAGGGGCAATAATGTCACCTCGTTAAAACAATCGCAGGTCAGTCGATTCCATTCAAACACGTCGAGAATGAAGACCTGTCTCAAATCATAAATTTATATCCGTCCCAAAAAAGTTATGTGGAAATACTCTCTCTCTCGTGCTCGCACTCTCTCTCTGTCCCTGTCTCCCGCAGGCCGTGCGTATTTTCGCGCAACTACGCCAGGCTGGTCACGTTGGTCATGATGCACTAGGGCCGATATACGACGCGTACAGCTGGCGCGGCGCGTATGTGTAAATCCGCGTATGTCAGGACCGTAAACACGGCGGGGCGGCGCGGGGCGGCACGGGGCACGGCACGCAGCAACAGGCGACATCAGGCGCGCGCGCGCGGCACACAGACGACCCGACATATTTTACGAGCCCGGAGTGGGAGAATCTAAATCAGGAAAACTGTATCGGATGTAGTACGCACACGCCATCATCACAGCTGCCACCGTCGCTGCTGCGGCTGCTGCTGGCCCGTACCGCGCGCTGCCCTGCTCTGTGTAATCCTGCCACACACGGGGCTCGAACCCGAGACCGCAGTCTGATTCGGGTGGGACATTAAAATTGTGCGTGCGCGCCGTGTGTGTGTGTGTGTGTGCGAGCGGGGCAGGGGGGGGGGGGGAGGCAGGCCCTCATTTGCGGGGCCTCGCGGACGCTGTGTGCGGCTCCGTAAGGGAACAGCTTACACGTGGGGACGGGGCGCGGACGCGGGGAGGCGGCTCGGAACGGTCGGGTTTGGCTCTTCATTTGTGGGGAATTCCATTTGGAGACAAACCGCTGACACAGACGCAACGAGCCCGGAGGATGTGAGAGGGGGCGGTGGAGGGGGAGGGTGGGGGAGTGGGGGTGGTGCGGGGAGGGTGGGGGCAGGGATGGGGGTGAGGTTAGGAGGGCAAAGCCAACCCTGCCGCCCGCACCCCGAACCCGCAGGGGACTTGTGGACCTCAACCGACTGACAAACCAGGCAGATGGAGAGGGGGGTGGGACGAAGAGAGAGAGAGAGAGAGAGAGAGAGAGAGAGAGAGAGAGAGAGAGAGAGAGAGATGAAGAGACAGAGAGGGCCCTCTAGTTATGGGGGTGGGTGTTGTCTGCACAACTTCCAGGTCGCGGGGGCTGGCAGGCCGGGGGCGGCCGGGGCCTCGCGGGTCGAGAGCTGTCAGTCCTGTCAAGTCAAGCTGGCCACGCTGCTCGGCCCCGTCGCCCCGGCCTGTGCCTTCACAAAGTGAATTCATTCATTCTGGGCCGTGGCAGTCCGTGGCGGCGCGAGGCGCGGCGGACAGCCTGTGACGTGTTGCACATGGGCCTGCGCGCCGCGGCGTGTAGCGAGGTGGAGATCAGTGGGCGTGAAAACAGCCGCAATAACCAATGTGTGATCGGAATTTCTAGTCCAGAAAACTTTCGGATTTCTTTTTTTGAAGACCAGAAACCCCATCCGAGTGACACGTTCCAGACAAGTGGTAGAGGCTGTTAGTCACCACAACCATTTAATTTTGTTCCGTTTTGCAGCAACATGCTGCTGACATGTTGGCGGTAGTGATAGCAAGAGGACATGTGACGCTCCCTTCCCTCCTTCCCCCGCCCGCCATCCACAGGAGTCGGCGTGCTGCCCGTGGCGGCATCTGCTGCGGCCGCATGCTGCCGGCCTTTTGATGGCGCGATGTCACGCATAAGCTGACACGGAGCCGCAGGGAGTCACGTGGCGGCGGCCACCCCGCCCGGCGCCGTGCAGCACGACGCAAATGTGGCGGAAGGATGTCTATATCGTTGAGTAGGACACAGACAGCCGGCGATGTGGGTCGCATGGTGGTGCTGCGGGGGGTGGGGGCGGGGGGCGTCGCGGCCCGGGCCGATCGGCAACTCATCCAGTCAGCAGAAGAGGCCCGGACCCCCCGGTCTGCACCCCGCCAGCCCCCCCCCCCCCCCTCCAGGAAGGGGGATAGGCCGGCTCGTCAACATCAATTTGTAACGGAAATTGCTTATGTTAATGCCGACGCGGGAGCGGTCGTCTGGCCGGGAAATTTTCATCAGGGGGCGAGCCGGCCGGGGGAGATGCAAGCAGCATGGGAATCCATTACGGAAAACAAGCTGCGGCTGCGGCAAAATTCGTGCGGCCAATTCCTCACGCAGTCGGGGGGATCGCGGGGACCCAGGGGGGAGTGGGGTGGGGGGGCTCCCCCCTCCCCCCCCCCCCCCCCCCACGGACCAACGGACTGTGACCTCGAGGCCCCAAGTGATGTGCCCTGTGCCCCACAAACTCCTCGACGTCCTACCCGTGGAGCAGCAAGCCCACACCTTGGGACACTTCGAAGTGCGTACGATCAAACCTCGAGAACAAATCAACGACGTTTTGACGTTCGTACCTCGCGCACAGAGAACATAGTTTCCGAACGACACGAGCAGCGGCGGCGGCACGGGGCGGGTAGACCACAGTATGAGTGGCGTGTGCGGGCCGCGGCCATTACAGCGCTGCCTGCTGCAGTGGCATTCCCGGCCACCGCGCAAACTGTCCAACTCGCCTCAGGGCCGCGGGCCGCGGGCCGCAGTCAGCCAGTGCGGGAGGTGCGGGGCAGCCGCGGCGCGCGCCCCCGCCGCGCGGCCTCGTCTCCAAATTAGAGCAAAGCGCACCAGCGCGGCTGATCGGCGGCGACAGCGGGGCGGCAGAGATTTCACATACAACACGGCCGCAGCGGCAAAAGTTACTCGCAGCCATTTATCAGCTGCTATCGCCCGCCCCGCGCCCCTCTGCTCCCGCCTGCGCGGCCGGCACGGGGCCAAGAGCGCCCCGGGCTGAACGGCAGACACCCCCCAACCCCGACCCACTGCAGCGGACTCCACCCGAGCGGCGGCCCGCGGAGTCGAGAGCCGATCCCCCGAACTTACGTGACCGCGCTCTGACCATCGTACGTCAGGCAGGCGCGAGATATGCCGGCCACTCTGGAAAATCGAAAACTGCGGCGGCGGCGGCGGCCTGGGGAAAAAGTTATGTGTGTGTGTGCGGTGGAAAGAGAGAGAGAGAGAGAGAGAGAGAGAGAGAGAGAGAGAGAGAGCGATAGCGCTCACGGATCTGCCCTTTGCGGCCCACTCTGGTGCTCCGGCTCTGGCCTCTCGGATACGGGCCGCGCAGCCCGGCGGCCTAGAGGGAGTCACTAACGACCATATCTCTGCCGAAACTACTCACTGCACTCCCGCTTGCAAGGTGCAGGAAGTGTGAGATTTGGTACGTGGCTGCTGGCTGGGACCCCATTTCTTCGTCTACGCCCGAGCGCCAGAGACATTCGATTTGTGTCCCTGTAGGATCTCAGGAGGATGCGGCCGCGCCCAGATGGACGCGGTCGACGTGCGGCTGCGGCCACTGCCATACGGCTATGACACGACGCCGACAGAATTATTCACTCCGAACGCAAATGTGTGTGCATGTGTGTGTGTGAGAGCGAGAGAGAGAGAGAGGGGGGAGGAGAGAGAGAGAGAGAGAGAGAGAGAGAGAGGAAGTGGCCTGTCGCGCTCACGCAGCGCAGATCTGCACGCGCAAAGTCTCCGCGCGGGGCGGACGTTTCCTTTCTCATACTTAGAGCGAGCGCGTTCATCCCCGCGGTCCTCGCACGTCCTAGATAAAGAAGCGCCCCCCTCCCACACACCCCTCCTCTCTCTCTCTCTCTCTCTCTCTAACACACACACACAGTCCCCGCCCGGCGCGCACTTCTCTGCCGTTCGTAAACGCATTTTCCCCTCTCTCTTTTTTGTTTCCGGAGCGCGGCCAGTCCCCTGCATATACGAGGCGCGGCATGCTAATTGAAGAGGAAGCAGGCGGCGGCGGCGGCGGCGGCGGCGGTCTCCTTGACGTCCACGAGCGCTGCGGGCCGCGGCGCGCTGCCGCTGCGGGCCCCGGCCGCCGCAGGTCCCGCCGGCACTGGGTCCTGCACCCGGCCGCCGCCGCCGCACCGGGCTGCGCGCGCGGCGGGCCGAATCTGAAATTCAAAACTTCTTGGCAGCGGAGCAGACAGCGCGCGGGGAGCCGCGTGCGGGCGGTGGGCGAGTGGCGGCGCCGGAAATGAGAAAAAGAAAGGAGCAGAAAGCTCGTCAAGGACAAACCCTTCAGGTGTACGGCGGCGGGGACATTAAGAGCAGAGCCGCCTCCGCTCCGGCCCCGCTCCGGCTCCGCTCCCCCCGGAAGCACACCGCGGCGGGAATTGAGGAGTAAGACACTCGCTGACGACTGACTCCGGGAGGGCCGGAAATGAGTTGACACTCGGAGGCGATCCTGCTGCCGGCAGGGAGGCGATCGGCCGAGGTCACACCGCGGGGCCCGCGTCCGTGGAGGGGGACTGGCGGCGACGGGGCTCACGGAGGCGGGACGGGATCCAGCGAAGGCCTTCTCACCACCCGTCACACCTCCGAGTGCAGTCGGCGCCGCCACGTGACGTGAGCACCGGCACAACTTTGATGAGGATGCTCGGGGGATTATCGCTCCGCTTCAGTATGACGCCTCGTGGACAGCTTGTGAAGCCCACTGCTTGTCTTCTCCGCGAATCACGCATTACGCTATGGTTTAACCCGGAAAAAAATGTTTCGTCATGTGGCACGACAGTTTTACAAGTTCGTCACCTACTTAGGAAAATATTTTTTGTTTGCTTGTACAGTTTTTTTTTTGTGATTTTTTTTTGTACACCACGTAACGGAACACTATTATTGAGCACAATTAAGTATTTGTTTTTTTCGTAGTGTGAAGGAGAGAACTTACAGTCTAAGCACTCCAATTGCGCGCCTCCCGCTTCTCTGCGGGTTGCTCCGTTACGCTTTGATGCCCTCAGCTTGCACCCATTGGCAGCATAGGGTGTGTTTCGGGACTAGGACCGGGAACAACGAAATCACTCAATCGCACGTCCTGTGATTGCCTTCTTTATTTCTTCTCGCGGCACCATTCCGGGGCTGGCGGGCCGGTCCAATTACCCCAGCACGCGCCGATGCACCGGCCGCCCGGGCCCCAATCCCCCGGCGGCCCAACTTGTAATTGCATTCCTTGATCTCGCAGCGAAACAAATTCCAGTTTGTACGACTGCAGGCCGAGCCGCGCCGGCCACACCCACAGGCGGCCTTTGCACCTAAAAGCAGGCGGATTCCAGTGTACGCCGGGCTGCACTTAGACCCACGTGAGAGAGAGAGAGAGAGAGAGAGAGAGAGAGAGAGAGAGAGAGAGAGGAGAGAGAGAGAGAGAGAGAGTGAGAGAGAGAGAGAGGAGAGAGACAGATAGAGATGGGGAGGGGAGAGAGAGAGGGGAGGATAAAGGCTTTCTCTGACGGTACAGCCTTGTTTGACTCGGTGCTCAGACCCGCAAGGAGAGGGACGAAGACGGAGAATGTGTGCTTGGAGGGGGAGCAGCTCGCTGTGTGTGTGTGTGTGTGTCTGCGCGCCGTGGCTGTGCGTGTGTGAATGTCAGTGACGGTGTTAAGTGTGTGTGCTCCTTCGCGTGCGTTTGTGTGTAATCTCATAATGACCTCTCGCTTTGCACCTCCCCGCCCCTCATGAATAAAGTCCATTCGGCGGGGGCGCAGCGCGCGGTGCCTTTGGGAGCCTTCGGTTGCCTTCGGGTGCCTTCGGCGGCCTTCGGGGGCCTTCGGGGGCCTTCGGGGGGGGGCCTTTGGAGGCACTCGGGCAGCCCCCCAGCAGAGCCTGACAAGTCTGATGCTCCTTGCGCTGCGTGCCGCCCCCCTGTGGCGGCCTTCACGAACCTATACGCCATACGTCTGCCGGCGGCATCCGCGTCGGCCCCGTGCCCTGTCGGTGCACTACTCACATCGCGTATGTACGGCGCGCGGCTGCCGCCGCTGCCTGGCCGTGCAGGCGTCATCCACCCGTCTGATTATTCATGGCGGATGTGTTGGTATGCTGCCGCCGATCTCTCTGTGCCGCGATGCACTGCCAATGCCGCTAGGATGCCAGGCTGCCGCGCCGCGCTGGTGGGGGCGGGGCGCCACCCCTGGGAGCTATGTACCCCCTGGGGACATACCCTGTACACGTGTCAGGAGCCAACTTCTTACACCCCCGACATCGGATCGAGAACGAGTTTTTGTGGTGGCGGTCGTGGTGGTGGTGGTGTTGGTGGGGATGTTCTATAATGTTTTGCGAAGATAATCGATACATGAAAAAGAAGCCTCCATTGCAAGCACATACAACAGCATGCTCCGTCTACGGATGAAGTTAAGAAGACGTTCGTCCATATTGCGATGCTAAATGTTACATTTTCTTAAATACACAAATTATCCTGCAAGCGTTGTGAGGGCGGCAAGACGGCAAGACGTTTTGGCATACGAGGTTCAGGACCACCACCGGAGAAGGGAGGGGGGCAGATACGCGGCGGGGTGTGTAATGGAGTGCGTGATTACTGCAAAGCGAAGACACTGGGGGAGGGGGATATAAAAGGGAGCCGTGAGAGCCGGCGGGGCGCAAGGGGAGGGGGGCGCTGAAAATCAGACTTGCGGAGAAGGGGATGGAGCGCGAGGACCCAAGGGCCGAACCGTAAACCTCTCCACGGCAGTAAAACGGCCGCGTTAATGCAGTGTTTTTCGTTGTTGTTGCTGCTGTCCTCCTGCGACGAAAGTTGCGCGGGACTCATAACCACTGTCGCACACTGACCCCCGGCGAACGTGTGTGTGCGCCTGGACCGCACTCCGCCGATTGGTATTGGTGTCGCGTGCTACAAAAAGAGCTCACGGGGCGAGAGAGAGAGAGAGAGAGAGAGAGAGAGAGAGAGAGAGAGAGAGAGAGAAAGAGGGGGGGGGGGGCGAGGCAGATCGTCGGAAAATCAACAAGCTGGTTGGTCTTCCTGTGTGAAGCGCACACCTAGGGAGGGCTTCTGACCCCCATACTGTGGACTCCTGGCTATGTCCACTGGGAGAGGAGGGGGAGGGGGAGGAGCGTAACCGCCGAGGGGTACCCCACTGCTTCCAGTCAGTGTACGCCTTCCAGTCCAGTCACTCTCCAGTCAGACTCCAGTCAATTTCCAGTCGGACACGTCGTGCGGCTACAGTACCGGGAGCGCACGGCCGCCCCACACCGACGCACGATAGCCGCGTGGTTAGCGAGACCGGCCGGCGAGTGGCTGGTCGGATGTTCAACTCTTTGCCGGTCCGTGCGTTTTTTCTGTCGGCTCAGCTAAGGCGACGGTGTGTAAAGTATAGGGGGCGCGCTGCCACCACCATCGCGGCTCTGTGGCCGCATGGGTATAGTGGATGACAAGCGACCCAAAGATTGTGGGTTCGAATCTCACTCGTTCCCAAATTTTTCCTGTGTCTGCGCTTGGAAGACAGAGGGTAAAATATACTCCCGAACGTGGCGTCGGTATGGCTGTCTGAACGGCCGTGCGCGCTGCGTCACTGAGAGATGTAAGCGTTGGGTTTCAACTTGAAGATTCCCGCAGCACGGTCGGGCTTACCCCCGTTCCCGGGTCCGAGGTTCTCTCGGTCGCCCGGGGTTTCCGGCGGGGGGGCTCTGTGTCTACCAAGGAAACTTGGTTCGGAGACTCGGGTGTATGCTACGGGGGTACCTAGGGTTCGGTACCTTCGTTTTCGCTCCCTGTGAATCTGGCAGACGAGGACACGCCGTCGCGACTAGGGTTCGTCGTGAAGTACAGCAGCTTCGGCTGTGTACGATATAGGAAAGCCTACCTCCCCCCCAGTCCGCTCGGGAGTGGCCGCAGTGCCACAGACCAACCAGCCAGTCGAAGGGAGTTGATTCCGGAAATCTGGCTGGCGGAGGGGGCTACATTGACCGTTGCGGAAGCGTGCCCCTGAAAAAGGCCGCTGCGTTGTGCCCGTGTCTTAGCGGCGGTCGATACCTGGTACACCGGTTCCCATTCGAACACCGAAGTTAAGCAGGAGGGTTCCAGGCGGAGGCCTGGGACGAGGTAGTGCCCACCCATTTTTGCAATTTTTTTTCATAAGCATCCACATATTTCTACGCGAAACAAAAATATTTTCTGTTTTGAGTTTTGGTCACGGCAGGAATGACTTTTTAACCTACTTTGGGGTGGGTAGCAGCTCAGAACACAGAAACCATAAATGATCGCAAAATTTTCATTCCAGTCAATGGAAAAGTCCGGTCCAGTCACCAGTCCGTGTACACCCGTCCGCGAACTGAGGCCCCCCTCGGTAACCGCTTACCGGTGCGGGCGGGGAGGGGGAGGCCGTCAACGAGCACAAACCAAGGCCGGTGGGTGTCATTTGGCAGCGGCCCAGTAATACGGGCAGGCGTGCCAGGTCTGCTGTATGTGTGCGTGTGTGTGTGTGTGTGTGTGTGTCAGGGGGGCACGTGTACTACACGCCTGTTCTACACCTGAGATGACGTTCCCAACAGAAACCCCGAACTTCCCTGTGCGAGTCGAGCAATATTGACCCCTACCGCAGTTCGCGCACATTTTTTTTCCTCTCGCGCTCGCTTTGCACCTATTGCAGGCCGCCGCCGCTTTTTGCAGCTCCGGCACCAGCCCGCCGCCTACTAAACCTTCACTTCCCTTCCCTTAACTTTTCTCACGCGGCGAGCGGAAATTTGCGATCCTTCCCGGGCGGCGGCGTGCGGAGCGGTTCGCGTGGCTGCGCCCGACTGCGGTGCGCCGCTCCGATTCCTTTTCCCCGGGCTCGGTTCCATTCGGCTCCGCGTTAAAGTTAGTGGCGCCGGTGGCGGCGGCGGGCGTGGCCATGTCGGCTCCCAGGTCGCCGCGGGCGCGGCGCAGCGGGCTGCGGGCTGCGCGGCGTGCGGGTAGAATCCGAAATGGGTCGGCAAACCGATTTGCGGACACATCCCCGCCGCAGCCGAGTGAGTGGGCAAACGGAGCGGTGTGGCGAGGCGCGGGGATAAAGGCAGGGACATGAGTTAGTCTGGGCGGCGGGGCGGCGGCGGGGCCGTAACTGCCGAGGCAGCCGCACCAGCAGGCGCCGCGGGAACACTGACGCCTTGCCTACTCCGGCCGCGCTGCGGCAGCGTGGCAGAGGCGGTGTTTGTTAGCGACTCGGGCTGAAGAGATGAATGGAAATCATTTCGCCGGTCTGAGCCCCCTGGCCGCAGTGCGTTGTCTCGCCGTGTTGTAGCAGTGCGACAGGGATGGACACTAACCGCTACAAACGGAGCGAAATTCCGATTGCTGCTCTGGCACCAGTCCAATACCGTTGGAGAGCCAAGCCGCGCGCGCCTGTGAAGCGCAGGCCAGCTCTGCTCTGCTAATTCCGCTGATGACGTGTGTATCGGCACAGCAATATGCACGACGCCCCCTACCCCGCGGTGCGTATGGCCCCGCCTACTTCTCACTTCGTTCCCACGCCTAGTCCCCACCTAGTCCCCACCTAGTTTCCACTTGGTCCCCACCTGGTCCCCGCACCTAGCCCCCGCCCGGCCAATCCGCCTAGGCCCGCCTGGCCTCGGCCCAGTGCCGTGCCCGGCCCCGGAGGCCGGTTTCTCGTGCCGGCATGAAAGGGGTGCGCAGTGACGTCTAGAAATGGAAATGTGATGTTAATACACGGAAAGTCACTCCCCGCCGCTGCCTCCGCCCGGATCATGCCCCCCCCCCCCCCAACCTCTCTCGGTCCCTCCCCCATGCCGCACCAAACCCTCTCGGACTCCCTCCCGGCCCCTCAGAGACAGTTCTCTAAGCTATTTATTTTCTCCCCGGGGACGCGCATAGAGCGGCACGACGGCCGACGCCCCCCGCCCCTAACCTCGCAACAGTCAGAGCGGAATCCCGGCACTGTCTTCTTTAATAGGCGCGTTTACTCAGTTCCCGTGCTGACCCCGCAGCGCCGCGTGGACCCCCACCCCCCTCGGTCCTGCCCCGGCTGCCGCCCTACGCCGCCGTCGTCCCCGCAGTGCGAGGGAGCGAGGGGCACGTCGGACCGCGGATCCCACAGGGTCGGGGTGAGAGAGAGAGAGAGACGAGAGGGAGAGTAAGAGAGAGAGAGACAGGCAGAGAGACAGAGCGCCGCCCCCGGGGCCCCGCCCAGGGCTGTGCGTTATCACTCCATCTGACGGCGCCCCATTCGTCGCGTGCAAACACAGCGGCTGCCCCGGGCTGCCCCAGGCTGCCCCCGTGTCCGCGTCGACTGGTCGTGCGGCTCGGATCACCGCGACGCTACCTGTACAGCGGGCCGCCGGGAGAGACGCGCTCGGCCCGCAATTGCTTTCGCAGTCCTCGAGTCATTACTCCGACCGCCCTGGCGGGGCCTGGCGAGGCGGTCTGGACCGTGATTTGTGGCCCCGCGGCAGTGCGGTGCCGTACGGGGGCAGCGCGGGGGCGTGCGGCGGGGCGAAACTCTTGGAGCCGCTACGGTTTCTACACCAGAATATTTAAAAAAAACATTTTTTAAAAAAGCCGACAGTTTTGAAATATTTGTGAAATTTTCTGAAATCATTTATGGATTTTTTCGGGGGGAGATTTCCTCAAAATTTTCGGAACTAGAAACCTTCGGAACCGCGGCCCGGTGCTGCCGTGTCTCTAGAGGCATCACGAGAAATCACACTGCGCCTTACTCTCCCCTCTCCCTCCTCCCCCCCCCCCCCCCCCCCCCCCCTCATCCTCTTCCCTCCCTGGTCGCTGATCCAGTTGTACGCGGCCCGCGGCCAAACTAGAGTCGTTTCCGAAGAACCACAACTTGGAAACTACGCGGCGGGCGGCGGCGGCGCATGATCGTGTTTGGTACGGGCATCTCTCCGCGAGGAGGTCTAACTCAGTGTCCCAGCAGGACGGAGCCCTGCAGGGCCCGGCAGGGCTCGGCACGTTACCTCAGCGCGCCCCTCCCGCGCCGCGACGCCGCATCCCAGTCCCTCGTTAAGTCGCACGGCAGAGATGAGTAATGAAGACGCGATACTCGCTGCGCGCGCGCCAAGTTTTCGAGTGGAGCCGCACAATAATAGTATAAAATGTGTGCCGAGGGGGGAAGTTGAGGCGAGGCGGCCAGCGCCGCGCGCCCCGCTGGCTGGCTGGCGGACGGGCTGAGATGACAAGGGTGGGGCAGGTCGGGAGGGCGGGGACAGAGAGGGAGAGAGAGAGAGAGAGAGAGAGAGAGAGAGAGAGAGAGAGAGAGAAAGGCAGCAGCGGCGAAATGGATAAGTCGATGAACCGTAACCAAGGCTGGCTGATTTTGGAACCCTCCTCCCCTATCCTCGGAAATATTTCATTTGCCCCGCCGCCAGGCGAGGGGGGCAGCGGGAGCGGGGCAAGAGTTACAAGGGGACGAGTGGACAGGGAGGGGGGGGGGGGGGGGGGGGGGGGGGCCGGAGGGCGCTCGGGCCGCGCCGCTCCCCCGCGGAAAAGAAGGGCCCTGTTTTGGAGCCTTCGGAGCCGGCCGCGTTATTGCCTAGATTGGAATCAGCGAGAGAGAACGGCGGGCGCCGCACTACCGGCCCTGCTGTGCCCTGCTGTGCCCTGTTCGGCCCTGCCGCTCGCCTATCGCGAAGCTCTCGCCGGCGGACGGGCGAGAGGCGCACTCCTGAACCGATGACAATGAGCCGGGGGACAACGGGTGATTAGCGGATCGCTGACTAGCTGGAAATGCCCTCTTGCTGACTCTCCGTCGTCTTCGTAAAGGTCGGACTTTCTGTCTGGCTGTCTGGCTGTGTCTCTGTGTGTACGTGTGTCTCTCTCTCTCACACACACACACACACTCGAACAAAACCAAATCCCACGCAGACCGACACGGCCACACGGCTTCCACGGCGTCGCCGCCGCGCCATCCTTCTGCCGGGCAAAGCCTGCGAAAGCCCCAGCTCTCCGCACATTCTCAAATTAAAGCAATAAACAAGCCGTGAGATAAGCTCCCGGCTGCTGGGACAGACGGCCGTGTCCGGTGGCTGGCCGTGGCTGGCCGCGTCCGCGTGTTTCGGGGCTCCGCGCTCCGCTCCACCCTGCCCCGCTGGGCGCGGCACCCCCCGCGTGCGGCTGGCGGCCTGGGACCCGGGGCCCACTGCATCAATTTATGTCAAGTTTTAAGATTCAATATTGGTGTTTTCAAAAAAAAAAAAGAAAGAAAACTGCGTACTGGTGTGTACCATGCTAGGAACTTCGCATACCTGCGATTGATCGTTTCACGGGCCGCTCGAAATATTGCTTAAAGAGCCTATGACTCTTCTTAATTTGAAAAAAAAAGCACAATATTTATTTGTTGCGCCGAGTGCCGAGTGGGAAGTGGTGACAAGGTCTGTCACCAGTGGCAGTAACGATGAGCAGTGGGCGGCACAGCGCTGCTGCCCCCACTGGCACCGGTCATCTCCCCTCCCTCTCCCTCTCCCTCTCCCTCTCCCATTTGCGGCGTGTTTCCTCTCCCAGGAGGGGCGCCGGATTTCGGGACGGATAGAGCGCGCTCTATTCGACACGGAGACGACGACGCGACGACGACCGCTGCCAAGGGCCGCCTCGGGATAGGAATAAAAAGTCGTCTGATAAGGCCGCCTGAGACGCCGGCGCCCCCCGCGCCGCCGCGGCAGCCCGCTACAGGCGCCGGCGCCACGCCGCCGCCAGTCGCCCGGCCGCCGCGGTGCCGCCGCCGTGCCATCGCCTCGCTCCTCCTCCCCTTCCCCGGGACGCCCCGTGGGATTTGCTCGCTGCGACTGTTTGCGCTTACGGCGGGGCGCGGCGCGGGGCGTGCGGGACCGCCACGGGGGCCTCTGGGCGCCGGCCTTGTGTACCGCGCCACGGCAGTGGTGGGCTGCAGGTGCGGTGGCGGCTGCGGGACAGCTGGCGGGGCCGCGCGCCACGCCGAGCGCAAACACCCCCGACAAATGCTGAATGCCGAGAACCTTGCACGGGGATGTGCACGTTTCAGAGTCAGCGAGAGAAATCCCCAATGTTTGGAAAAAAAAGGTCCAAAATGTTCCAGAAAAATTTTTCAAAATTGACGGACATTATTTGGATTCCTTTTTGAAAATTTCCTCGGATGTTTTTAAAGGAGGGGCACTTGGGGCTGGTTGGCGGTGCTGGCGGCTTCTCCTTATCGTTGGGCTGGCCGGGCTGCTGGCGGCTCGTCCCCTTGCTCCCCGTCCGACCCCGCCCCGCCCCGCCGCTACGTGTCGCGTCCTTTCCGAACGTGCCGCGCCCGCCCCGGAAATCACCCGCCGTTATCCGCCGTGAAAATCAATAGGTTTGGGGCGACACGGAATTTACGGAGCATAAAACGGGGCCTGCAGTAGTGGCGGCGGCGCGGCGGGCGGCAGTACCGGCTCACGCGGCTCCGGCTCAGTCGTATGTGACGGCGGCGGCGCGGCGTACCCGACACGGCCAGCGCCGGCCTCCGCCCCGCCTCTACCCCGCCTCCCCCCCCCCCCCCCCCCCCCCTCCGGCCTCTACCCCGCCTCGCCCCGCCTCACCTCGCCCCCTCCTCCCCCGCCTCCGCCCCTCCTCCGCCGCGCGACCAAAGGTAGTCGTTTCCGGGAAAAACAAGCCAAGTGGAAACAACAAGACCCCCGCGAAGAATTGCTTGGGCGCGCAGCAGAGTTATTTGGATATGCAATTCGGAATGGCAAGAAAAAAAAAATACTTTTCGTGAAAGTTTTAGGCGTCAACGTTAGGAGCGTCGCATGCGTAACATTACGGATGGATGGGCAGATGGGCGGCCAGCGTAGCGAAAGATGATGGGGATCGTCAAACGGGAGGGGGGTCCGGTCTTTATAGAGTGCGTCCTGGGCGTCCAGGCCGAGGCGGGGGGCCGGAGACGCGGCTCACTACCTCGACGAGTGCGTGGTGCGCTGCGCTACGCTATCCGTATCATCGGCGCGGGATGCCGACTGGAATAAGAGAGGCATCGTGCGCTGGCCTTGGCTAAGGACGGGCAGACGGCGGGCCCTTGGCAGCCCTGGCTGGCCCCAGGGCATGAGTGACGTAGACTCGTGTGTCTGTCAGCAAATCCCTACTTGGGTCCGGCGGCGCGCGGGCGGCGCGCGGAGAGAGCGGGGTAGATGGGCGCCCGGCCAGCCTCAGGCCCTTCGCCTAGGCCATGCGGGGCCTCGGGGGTGCTTGGGGGCACGGGACCGGCTGGGCCGTACCCAGGACGCCGAAGAGGTCGTCGCAATTGTTGTCGTCAGTTCGCTGCGCTGCTGGCCGGCCAAAGCGAGAGAGAGAGAGAGAGAGAGAGAGAGAGAGAGAGGCCGTCGCCGGCGATCGGGGAGGTGGATGGCTAGCGAATGTCACTGGGTAGGCAGATGGGAGGGCCTAATCTCGCCGAGCACGCTCCATTTGCTGGCTGGAATCATACGCAACAGAGCAGGGAGGGGGAAAAAAGGCGGCCGGGTTTAGAAGCAGCAGCAGCAGCGGCATAGCGTCGTAGGAGGAGGATAGAGACTCGGTTCTATCGCCGCGTGGCTAAATGTAGCAGATCAGCATTCCCGAGATGTGCCTCTAGTGGGGTCATCGAGCGAACACCAGGGGCGCGTGCGGGCGGCTGCCGTGGAGCAGGTTGGGCACGGCGGTTGTGGGGTTTTTAGAAAATTTTCACAAATTTAACGAAAGCGAAACCGTGGTTTACGGAAGCATTTGCTATTTAAAAAAAACGTATATATACCGACCACATTATACTGGACCAAATGTAACCTGGGAGGCAACCGCTGCGGTCCCTCCCCACCCTTTCCCGCGCCGCAACGCTGAATTTCAAATCAGAATTCATTCGGGAAGCCGCGGGCGGCTGCGCGGGCTCCGTCGCGAAGGAGGCATAAAAAGGTGTGAGAAACACGTCGGGCTTCCCGCGCGGGCCGCGGCGTTAGCATGACGACCGGTAAGACAACACTTCCGTGCCGCGATAACCTCAGCGTCGTCACGGCAGAGGGAACAGTCGCTCATAAACTGCGGCCAGGTGGCGGCACGCCGCGGCACGCCGTGGCACGCCGTGGCACGCCGTACGCCGCCGGGCTCACCCGCAGGGCGCTGCGGAGGGTGCGTCCCCGTTTTATTCTGCACGTTGGCGAGGCCGCGCGACTCGGTGTGGATAGATAATGCCCGCCGGGCCAACGGCGCGAGCGCCGCACGTGGGAAAATCGGGCCGCCCAAGGTGAGCTAAAAAATATATAAAGAGCATTATCTTGTTGGCCGGATCCCGCGCTGCCCGCGCTACGCACCGCCGCAGAGCCCGCGGAGCCGGCGGAGCGCTGCCGCAGCGCGCCGACCGGCCAGATGTGGCGTGAGAGGGGCCCGTTATATTTCGACACGGGAGCCTCTCTCTCTCTCTCTCTCTCTCTTTTTTTTTTCTCTGTCTCTCTCTGTCTCTCCCTCTCTTCTCCTCTCCTCTCCTCACCCCACCCTCAAGCACCATTCCCCCCAGAGGGTCGTTGTTTTTTTATGCTAAAGAAACACAACCCTGTAGCGTTCGGACATAAAGGGCAAGAAACGGGCAGATAATGAGATTTGTCCGGGAGTAAGACACCGTGTGCCGGCCGGCACTCCGCGCGCTCCGCCGAGTAATTTGCGGCGGCGCGGCAATAATTTACGATGGAGCCGCGGAGGTGCACCCGGAGAACAACGAAACAACGGGAACGGGACAGGAGGGGGGACATTCCACGAGCGAATGGAATGACAAAGGTGGCAGCGTCGTGGACAGGAAAAGAAATGCCCCTGCAGCTGAGGAGTGTGGCGACGTGCTGGCGCCGACCGCGACGCTCTCACTGATACCCGCAGGGGCGGACGGACGGAGGCGGCGCCTCCGCGCTGCGTATTCCATTCCGAGGCCCCGGCCCGGTCGGTGCGGAGCAGCGGGGAGACCGGGGGGCGGCCGATATCGCAGGAGATCACGCGCGCCGCGTTTTGTCGCCGCGTTAGGGGCGGGCGGGGCCGGCGGGGCCGGCGGGGCCGTGCCGTGCGCGGGGCTGGCAGGGTTCCCTCCACCCGTGGGGTGCGTCGGGGCCCGTGGGGCGCCCGCTGGATTTATGGTGAGCACGGATGCCGATCCGTCAAACGGGGCGTGGCCAATCCAGCCCGGCCGGACCGGCGGCGGGCCCCGGCCGCTCCACGTGCCGTCCCGGGCACCGCCGCGGCTGCGCGGCCTGCGGGTGCCGCTGGCAGTGCCGCGGCTGCCCCGGCATTCCTCGCGGCACGGACGCTTTCGCAGTCTGCCGTCCGGCCGGCCGCGGCATTTCGCCCCCCTCGGAATCCATTCGGGCCACGCGCCCCAGACCGCTACCCATTCCTTAAAAAAAAGTGGAGAAATATAACGCGACAAGTTGGGTTTTGTTCACGAAAAAATATGATTGCCGGTGAATTACAGTGCAGTGAAATGCACACGGAAAATGTTCTTTCCGTTGACGACACAATGTCATTGAATGTTTTAAGACAAAAACCCTATCGCAAAATGGAGAGGCAATTTAGGTCTTTAGAGGCCGATCTACTTGTACTACGTACTGCTGCTTGGAGGAGGCTGAGCACAGTTTCCGAAGTGGTTCGCCCACCGCCTCCAAGGGCTCCGGCGGCTTAAGACAACACCGGTGTCAAAGCGTAGACCATCATTCCGGCTTTCGCGGTCTGCCGGCTGTAACGCGACGACCGCCTTCAAAGTATGGCGAGCGCCGTTAATGAACAAGGCTGCCCCAGCGGTAGCAGGGCGCCGCCGGGCCGCCGCCACCTCCGACACCTCCGATGCTCTGCTCAATGGCCTTTGGGTGCGAACCTCATGGCCCTGCGCCCTGCGCCGCGGGAAACGGCAGCGGAGAGCGGCGCGGGGAAAAGAATAAAAATAATCCGTCCCGCTGGCTCCCCCTTCCAACGTCATGAGGTCTCTCCCGCCGCCGCCGCCGCCGCCAGGAGCTGCTGCTTCCACCGCGCGCCACGCCTCGCCCCCGTTAGAATTTATGGTCTAAAAATTTCAAGGGGGTCGGAGTCAGTAGGGCGGGCGCCGCGCTGTCTGGGGTGCGAGGGCGGGGGCGCCGGGCTGCTGAGAGGGGCGGCCGGGCCGGGTGTTTTATTGAGGCCCCCGTCAGGCACCGGGTGCAGGGCCGGCGGCGTTCCCAGTCATGCACCCGCGCTGCAGCGGCGGCTTTCCTGACGGGCGGCGGGATTAGTGAGCCCGGCTGCGCCGGCCTGAGCCTCGGCGAGTCACTTGTGTAAACGCCGCCGCACACTCGCCGCTGCTCTGCCGGCCGGCGGCGCCACAAAGGCGGCGGCGGCGTACGCCACACAGAAAGAACCGCCACAAAAGCGGTCAGCCGGACGGTCAGCCGGACGGCAAACGCCGTCACATTCTGTCGGCTTGCGGCTCTGGACGAAAGGACCACGAGGAAAAAATGGGTGAGTCGCATTCTGCGGAGTTTTGAGACCGTTCGTTGTTCAGCACCGTGTATAGAGTATGTCGTTGGTCTCGATACCTCGGCAGAGTCCACACAGGTCCGGGATCGAAACCATTTGCCGACGTGGAATCAGACGGCGGCGGAGGGTCGCCGGGCTGGCTGTATACGCACCCATTAAAACCAGAAACGGCACATTTGCACGGCCGTTACATACGGGAAATTTGAGTGGGCGGCGCGCGGCGCGTGCAGCTGCGTGCTCATCATAACCCCCTCCCCCCCCCCCCCCTCACTCCCCCCTCCCGTCCGGTGCCGCACCTTCCGGCCAACGGCCCATTTCGGAGCCTTCCCACTTAATTTAAGTGAATGTGAGAAGAGCCCTTCTATTCGTTCAGGAGGCCCCGCTATATTAAGTTGGAGGGGGGCGGAAATAGGCTGGCATCGCCGCAGCACTCGCCCGTATGGGATTACCCCGCCGGCCCCTCCCGCCAGGTCCCCCGGAGGTCCCCCGGAGGGGTCCCGGAGGGGTCCCGGAGGGGTCCCGGAGGGGGGCCTCGCGGGGGGTCCCGGAGGGGGGCCTCGCGGGGGATTATGGATCCACAAACTGCAAACAGGTTTGGTTTCAGGCCAAATGAGATTCAGAGTTGATAGTTTTGAGGGGGAGCGCGAACAGCCCGCCGCCGCCGTCTCCTCCCTCGCGGCCGCTGCAGCATTGAATATTGTCTCTCCCACCGCAGCGCATCTAGCGCCACGGCGCGCCGCCGGCACCGCGTCGGGACACCAACAAATGGGATCTGTCCCCCGGGATTAAGAAGACTTGGGGGCCAAGTTCCGGCCGCGCCTCACATTCCGGGCGCCGCCTCCGGCTTCCGGCCGCCTGTGTGCCCCGCACTTGGAATTCCGACGCGCATCGGCCGGCGACGCGGCACCCGCGACAACCCCTAAAAATGAACCAAGTTTCGGCGTGAAAGTTCCCTGCTCAACGCAGACGGAAAGTTTTTGGGCGGCAGTATCGCGCTTGCTGGGGCGCGCGGGGCATGCGTGCGTGTGCGCGTCGTGGGGGTGTCCGGGGGGGGGGGGGGAGGGGCAGTGGGAGAGAGACAGAGGGAGGGGGAGGATACGGGGTGAAGAGAGATCAAAGACAGGCGCAGACAGAGAAAGGACACCGACCATACCCGCCTCGCTGGGTCGTAGTCAACTCTGAACACGCGTCCGAAGATATCATGTGTGCCTGCCGGCCAGACTACCGACCCAACACACACAATCACACACGGGGACACACATACACACGTACATGGGAGTGCGATCAGGCGGGGTGGGCGGGAGAGAGGGGGGGATGAGAAAGCAGGAGAGAGAGAGAGAGAGAGAGAGAGAGAGAGAGAGAGAGAGAGAGAGAGAGAGAGGGTCAGGGCTGGGGGAGATATGAGATGAATAAGGATACGAATATTGTCGCCAGGGGAGCGGTTCTTGCTCCGTGCAGGGTGGTGATATGGGTACTGTGTCCGTATTGAGACGTAATGCGATTTGTTGGGCGCGAGAGATTGGCAGTGGGGACGTGGGCTGGGCTCTTCTGGGCCGGCGTAAGTCGTCCGCCTCCCCCTCCTCTCTCTCCCTCCCACTCTCTCTTTCTCTCTCCCTCCCTCTCTCTCTCTATCCTCCTCTCTCTCTCTCCTCTCTCTCTCTCTCTCTCTCTCTCTCTCTCCCCCTCATTCTCCTCTCCCTCTCTCCCCCCTCTCCTCCCCCTCTGTTCTCTCCCTCACTCCCGCAAGGCCGCGCCCGGGGGCTCGCACTGCTCCTCGTGGGCCCCGGCTGCCGTGCCGCGGCCGTGCGGCGGCGGTGGTTCAGCGGGGGAGGCGACTTCAAGAAGCTTATTGCCACTTCAGACAGGGTAGTTCATAGACTTCGGTATGTACCGCTTCCGTGTCCCCTCCGTAGAGGACGGTCACGCCGACACCCTTTACAAGGGCCGCAGTGTAATGCCTTGCTTCTTTACACTCGCTAATGGCAACTCTTCGTTGATTAATGTAAGCTGTGCGCCCGATGTGGGTATCGAGTTGCCCCGATACGATCCCCGGAGTGGCGTGATGGGACGAGCTTTGCCGACATACGATACGGTGACCTCACAGCCCCGCTCACACGCGTGTCGCACTTGTGGCGTGTGAACCTTCCCGATCAATGGTCGGGGTCCCTCGAGTCACGCCGGGTGACGTTCTGATAATAGTGCTGCCAAAATAGGGCAAAAGTCATAAAACTAGTCGGTTTTCTTTCGCTATTTAAAATTTGGCTTCGTGGGCGCGTTTCTGCAGTGTGCACGGGCCTCAGCCCGGGTCCCGCCGAGGCCCCCGGCCGCAGAGGGGCGGGCTTCTCGCCTGCCCGGCGTGGCGCGCTCCGCCGCCCTCGCTTTCATTCATCCGATACAATGGCGACGCGGGTGGCGGGCTGGAGTGGTCACCCGGCACCGCCGCCTCGCCCCGCCCGCCCCGCCTGCCCCCTGCCCCGCCGGGACTCGGTGGCCATCGGAACGCTGCCCGGGTCACCACCCGCACCGCCCGCATCCTGTGCGCGCCGCCACTTCCATCATTTTCTGTCAAACAGAAAGTCGACACCCCGGCCGCTGTGTCTGCTGCGCCCTCCGCCGGCCCTCCAGTCCCTCCAGTCCCTCCAGGCCCTCCAGGCCTTCCAGGCAGCCCCCCAGCCGCCCTCCGCGCCGTCCCCCACCGCCGTCGACCCCTCCCTCCCCATTTCCTTCCCGGAGCCCCTACGGCAGTGGTTCCGCCTGGAATCGCATCCCAGCCGATTTCTCCGGGCCGAAGGCCCCAGCTGATTCCTAGCGAACGTAACGACACAGATAGGAGCCTCTCCGGCCCCTCCCGCCGCCGTCAGCGCAGACCAGAGGCCCCCGCCAGTAAGGGTAGAGGCACCCAGCTCCCCCCCCCTCCCCCCGACCACCCCCACCGTGCACTTCTCCCTTTTTCTATTGTATAGTAAAGGCCAATTTCTGCGATGGCACCATTTTCGGGAGGCTTGAATAAAAATGTCACAATGGATAACCCCTGCGATATCCACGGGATTCTTTGTTTTCCGCGCTGATCCTCGTGCAGGCGGGGGCGTGGCGGGGCAGTGCACGGGAATCCTCCCGCCGCAGCCCAACCCCTCGCCGGTAATGCCCCCAATAACCGTAGCAGCCGCCGCGTCACAGCAGCGACACTATTGACTTCTGCGGTGGCTGTACACGGAGCCTCGGCACGGCCGTGTTGTACAGTCCCAGCCAAGAAGCGCGTCCTCTGCGCGGCACCCACCTGCAACAGACAGAAGAAAAACGCGATAAGACAACGGCACTTTTACAGCAGGGGCATGACACAAACGAAGAATTGCGCGCCGTATTTTCCCTTGCGCGCTCTTTCCGGTGGCAGCAAAACCTTTCCTCTCCTCACACAACTATAACTACATCAGATAAATACAGCAGTAAATGTAGATGTACAAATGTAAATGTTGCTTGCTGTGCGCCGCGGCTGGCGGCGGGCTGGGGCCCCTGCGGAGTCTGGCATAGGCCACCCGCTCCACACTGGCGGCGAGCGGGTCTGCCTAACCTTACTTCATCGGGCGCTCGAGGGATCCGCCGCGTACTCTCGGGATAGGAGAGGGGGAAGTTGTGAGGGGGGGGGGGGGGGAGTCGCCGCGCCAAGCAGTCGTGGCGAGCAACACGGCGAGGAGGAGGGGGAGGGGGTGGGCTGGATGGCCGTAGGGTGGTGGATTAAGGGGAGGTAGGAGGGGGCAGACGTCGTCTTCGACGAGTCTCGGGGGGGTACCGCACCCGCGCCGCCCCGCGCCGCCGTGTGCGAAAGGTAGAACGAAAGGGGAGAGGCGTACGCCCAGGCGGAGGTGACCAATCGCAGCCGAGATGTCACGCGGTTGGCGACACCGGCCCGGGCACCAGGCCTGTCACATGGGATCGTATTGACTGCGCTGCCTTCTTGCGCCCCCAGCCCGGCGGCGGCGGAGGCCCCCGCAGCCCCCGCCTCCCCCGAGCGGAGCCCCTGGCCTGGGCCTGGCCTGGGCCCAGACGGCTCAGATCTGTTCCCCCCGTCCGCCCGGCCCACCGGGCCCAGCCCAGCCCGACCCAGAGAAAGATGTATGTCTGCCAGGGGGGAATCTGGGCTGGGACTGCGGGCCACGCACACACCTTACCGTGGTGGCGCTACACATGGAAATTTCATGGCGAAAATATTTTTTTTTCGTTACTTTCAACAAATTGCGAAGTTAAAAAAAAGTGTTGCTGCAAATACGGCAGTCTTGCTCACAATTTTTGTCCCATTATGGACGAGGATGTTGCCACCCTGTTCGGGCACACTTATAAGCCAGCAGCCACGGCGTGGCGCGTGGATGAAGGGCCTGTTTTTTCAGAGTACCTGTGACCACGGGGCGCCAGGGCGCTCAACGAGCTCCGTGCTCCACTACGGCGCGGTATGTGACAACGAAGCAGCCGGCCGCCGCCAACTCCAGCAAATTGGATAAGCATGTGGGTTTCCCCCGGGTCCCCCCTCACCTCAGGCTCCCCTGAGCCCCGGGTGGCTGAGGCCGGGCGAGGAGGCGCCACGGCCGCCGTGGAAGGGGGAGTAAAGTGGCAGGGAAAAGGGGGAAAACAAGATGTGCACGCCGCAGGCGGGGCGGCGAGGTGTCGGGAAAACAAAATAAGGGCAATATGAGAGAAAAGAGGCCATCATCGATAAAGGCGCGGAGGGAATAAACAGAAGGGCAGAACCGAATTGCCTCTTTGATCAATACCAGACGGAATGCGCACTCGTTAAAGTTCTTAAGAAATGTTTTTGCCAAATGAGAGGCCACGCGATTGAGGGTATAGGGGATATTCCACTCAATTCACGTCCTGTGCCGGGAACGCTAGCTCTAGCGGCCGTCTGGCCACACGATCTCGCGCCGTGCGGCACCGTCGTGGTCGGTTACACACGAGGCGTTACTTGCTTTGAAAGTTACTGAGGTGGAAAACTCAGCTCCCAAACTTGTTTGGAAACAAGCCGAGTGTCTGGCGCGGCGGCGTCTGTTTGGTTAATGTCAGTGACCCACGTGCTGTCGACGTTCCGAAATATCAAAACTTGGTGATCCCTATCGACTGATGCTTTGTGACAAGGCCATCACCTCCTGCTAACTCCCCAACCACCTCTCCCTCTCCCTATCTCTCTCACCTACTCTCTCAACGAGCCGACTTGGACTCCAGGACCTCGCTGACAAACAAGGCATACAGTAACTACGCTGAGAAACACATGACATGCCTCTTTGGAAGACACGCTCATATTTCCTTGTGTCCGAGTTCCGGTCGTGCAAGTCCCCGCAGACCAGACAGTTGGTCTGTACAGCTGTGGGGGCTCCGTGTGTTCACGGGGTTACCTGCGGTCCCACCCGGCGTGCACTCCTCTAATGGTGGCTGACGGCTCCACGGTCCCGGCTGCAATGCCCGGCTGGGTGGTGGGGGGGAGAGGGGGCTGGGACCCGTTGCTGCAGCGGGATTACTTTCGATCCGCTCTGACTCAACAACGTCCCCGGAGCGCAAATAATGATGGGATAACATGAGAGGCGGGGCCACATCAGCGCTGGTCGGGCTCCACAGCACGCCACGCGGCGCGGGCTACGACCCGTTCCAGCCGTACTTGTGTTCCGCCCCGCATGGGCCACGCGGGCGCCATCTGCAATCGATCAGGGATGGCCATGCCATGCCAGGTCCGCCTGCCCCCGCCCAGCGGGCGCCCACCCCCGTGATACACGGAGCGATACGAACCCGCAGACTCCACGCGTCACCTGAGTCTGCAAACAACTCGAGTGCCGCATTTGACGCCCGCTTCCTTAAAACACAGTACTTATTTCGACTACCCACCGTATAGCCTGACTGTTTTTTTTGTTTTTTTTTTTTTCAAGATTAAATTGTTTCCATACATTCTGAAATCGAATGTAATAATGAATGTGGTCGTAGGCCAAGTGAACACCCCGAGCCGCATGCAAGACATTTCCCTTTTCGCGCCCTTCGTTTAGCAGTGCGAGTCGCCCACGTCGCCCGCCGCAAGGCCGCAAGGACTCTTTAATCTCTTTCCTTCCGCTCCGCCGCCGCCAGCGCCGCCAGCGCCGCCGCTGCCGCCAACAAAGGTGTGGTGTTCGCCGCCGACAAGCCCAGGCGAGCGAGGACAGTGGTAAGCCAACACCGCCAGCACCGCCACCAGGAGGGGAGCCGCACAGACCCCGCACAGACCCTGCTGCTGCTGCTGCCGCTGGGGCCCCAGCCGCTCGCTCGCCTCGGATCTCAAAAGTAGCTTTCGCGTCCTTGGCTTTTATTGTTTAGTTTGGGCGCGGCGGGGCACCGCCGGCTGCGGTGCTGCGGGGGTGGTTTAGCGGGGCCTAATGGCGGCAACCACATCGGCAGCCCCGGCGTCGCGCACGGCACACGCACGGCGCACGCACACACACGCCCGGCCCCAATGTGTTTATTGCGATCGCTTTCCTATGGCCCTCTATTTCTCCTTCCGATACCAGTATCAGTCTACGTATAACGCAATCTTTGTCCGCTTTGCTCCCCGCCCCCTCCCCTCCCCCCATTCCAGCGAAGCGGCGGCGCCCTTTTACGGACACACATATAGACTTCCTCTACTGCTCCCTGCGCTAACCTTCTCTCTCTCTCTCTCTCTCTCTCTCTCTCTCTCTTTCTTCGCTCGCCCTTTTTCTGTCTTTCTCTCTCCCCTAACCCTTTCCAATATAACGCAGCGCCATGAGAGGTGTGCATGGGGCGGGCAAGGAAACTCACAGAAGAAGGTTCTGGCGTCCAGTCCGTGGACCACCCCTCCACCCCTCTCTCTCTCTGTCTCTCTCGCTTTCCCCTCTCTCGTTCTGCAGAAAAAATCTCCACCTCAACCCGGCACACACGTGCCTTACAGGTCTGCCTTGTAAGAACACGAAAATACGCGGCCCGAAACCAAGGCATTAAAATGTAATGACTTACACACGCGTGCGTTTGCAAGGTCTGTGCCAGAGGGTGACACCTCTTGCCACCCTCTGCCCCTTGTTCTCCTGCGGGCGCCCCTCCGAGCCCTCCGGCTCTCCCTCACTGACAATGGCAAGTCCCCCTTCCTCCTCCCTCCCCCTGCTCCACCCCACCTCAGCCAGCCGTTTCATTAATGGCCGATGGCCCACTTTGTCCTCATTAAGTTTGCGTTAAAGGTACACTCTCACTACTCGCCGGGCGCCGAGCTTGCTTCTTGCTTCTGCCTTTTTGGACCCTCGCGCGTCAGCCTCAGCTGTTGAATGCCAAGGGCTTCGGTCGTGGCAGAGGGTGCGGTCCTGGGGGCCGTGCGCGGGCCGTGCGCGGGCCGTACCCCTGCCGAGGTTGCTTCCGCCAGCCAGGTTTGCCACGCCCTCGCACCTTCACAGTTCATGTCTTGCACTGCACTCTGCCAAAAGGCCGCTGTTTTCTTTTGTTTTCACGTATCTTTTCTCCGGAAATTATGCTGCTACTTCTGTACTTCTTCGTTTCGGTTCGCGATCGCTTCATTTCTTGTGGGTCAGCTGCGTGCGAAAAGTGCGTAGGTGGACAATAAAACGACAGAAAACAGCAGCACAGTAATGATGCCTAGGAAAGAAAAAAAACGGGAGAAAATTGCCGCGGTTGGCCTTCTCTCATGGGCCGGTTTGAAAGCTTCCTCCCAGGAGCCCCCCGGGCTTAGAGCGACTACGCCCACATCGCCTCGAGACAAGCGGAAAACAAGGCGACGACCATTCATCACCCGGGTACGCGTCGAAGATAACGACAATCATAATTTATCTTTTACACGAACAAGTACCGAGACAGCAGCCGCAGGGAGCCACGCGGAGCGCCGCCTCTCGAGCCCCTCCTCCCGCGGGCCCCCGCGGCGCGGCCTTCCCTGCAGCGCGCGGCGTGGAGGTGTGCCCCCGAAGGCTTTCTTCCGGCCGGCGCTAAGCAGCAGCCCAGGGGGGCGAACATTCGGAAACAGAGCCGAGGGCTTACTGTTGACGAGAAAAACTATTCACTTCCCGCGATTGGCAGAGCCGGGTGGAGGTGGGTGGGGCCACGTTGGGGGCCGCGGGATCGGACAGAGTGGTCCGGGGAGCCCCGTAATGGAATATTCTTCCAGTGTCCGGATGGATATTGATTTTCAGGCGCGCAGCGCTTTGAAATGAATCGGGCTGTGAGGAAGATTTGCGACGGAGTTAAATTAAGCCGAGACTGAAAATAGCTCGCGGGGTGAGCTGGGTGGGCAGGAGCAGGCCGGGCGCTGGGGCGAGGCTCGGCGAGGCCGGAGGGGCGAGCCGTGGGCGGCGGTGGGGTCAGAAGGGTGGGGCGTGGGGGCAGCACAGCCGCGAGGGGTTCCGGGGGCCAACGCTGACCGCAGCTTGTGTCCCGCAGGCTGTACAGTACACTCTAGGAAAAAATACCGCTCCTTCCATTTATATTGCAAACATTTTTTTTTCATCAAAATTTAGTCGCCCATTGTATGGTTACAGAATGTTCAAGAGTGTGCGTTTCGAAAGACGATCGAACCCTTTCGGGTACTCGTCTATGCACCGCGCTCCGCTCCCAGAAAAGCCGGTCGCTTCTGTAAAGTTTACAAACTTGACGCCAGCAGGCCGCGGGGCCGCGGGGCCGCGGGGCCACGGGGCCGCGGGCGCTGCCGGGCGGCCTCGACAATTAATTCCCTTGTCCCATCCACTCGGAGCCCGCGCGGCGGCTGTGCAAGTTGGACGGCCATCCCTCCCCGGGGCGCTGTATCCGCCGCTGCCGCCGCGCGCCGCCCATTATTCCGATGGGCCGTTCGACACGTGTCGGCCCGAGTCAAGCGGCCCGGCGCCCAAGAGATTACGCCCCGGCTGCCTCAGCCCCCGCCGCCACCCGGCCGCCTATATTGGAAGTAAAGGCGCCGCGAGACGCCGCGAGTCGCTGGCGGGGCGGAGGCGGTCCGGGGTACGCAGTCCGGCCGGCACCACGACGGCGGCGCATCAGCTTTTCAATTAGTCCTAGAAGCCTCCCCCTGCGGCCCTGCGGCGGGCCCCCGCCGACCCCCGGCAAGGCCCTCATAACGGCCCGTTTGTTGTACACCGCCCCCTCCCCACCCCCCTCAAGCCCCGCGGGCCAAACGAAATAATAAAAAAAACGAGAGATTTCCTGTCGTATCGGCTCCCTGCGAAAACGCTGCCTCGCAATTTGGAGCACGCGCCACTTGACAGTGACAGCTTAGTGGCGTCGCAGCAGCGGCTGACATATAAAGTGCGGCGGGGTTTTCAAACGTGATCAGACACAACAAGTTTCCGAATTTAGATTATTTTTTGAGAAAATAAATCTTTGATTTTTTTATTTTTTTTAAAGTTTGCTTATTATTCCATTTGACTGCACAGCCCCATGTCGGGTCGCGGGTGGGGTTTCTTATCACGAAGTGATCAAAGTAGATTCACGAAAAAGATCCGAAATTTTTGTGAAATTTTCTGAAATTATATAGATTGTTTCCGACACTTCCTTCTCAAGTTTTCTGGACTAGCGGACCCTTATACTTAGAGACTTATAGACAATCAGGGTTCCGCCAAAACAGCTATTCCATCGAGTCTGAGTCGGCCGATATTGGGACTCAGACATGACTTCGTCATTTCGAAAGTGCGGCTCGGTTCGTCATCGCGGTGCGCTCTGAACGGACCGACGACAACGGCGGCGGCCCCGCGAAAGCGCGCTGGCTGCCGTCGCCGACGCGCTGCCGGCGCTATTGATGGCCGAGTGCCTATCGGGAGGGATCGTAAACGTGGGAAGCCACTCAGGGCCGGGTCCGAGCGGCGCGGCCAGCAGAGCGGCTAGATGGGCGTGGGGGTGCGCCGTCGGGGGCCGGGTCCCGGCCGGGCCCCGGGCCGGGCCCTCCCAGACGACAACCATTGATACTTGCAGCCAGGTGCGCCGAAATCATCGCCGGCTCCCGACGCGTCGCCCACACTTTCCTCGCGGGAGCACATCGTACTCGGGCCTCACGGCCCCCGCCCACTAGGCACTCGCGGCCCTCGCGGCCCTCACGTAGTCGTCTGGCGCGCGTCGTGGGGACAAAGTGTCCCGTCGACCTCGGCCGCCGCTCCCAAAGGTCGCTCACTTTCCCTCTCACTCTACTACCACTACGGCCGCCAGTCCGTGACCACGTGCCGCCACGCGCCGCCACGCGCGCCGGGCGCGCCACCTGCTCCCGGGCAGAGAGATGCAAATGGTCCACAACTTACGTGAGCGACACGGCACCCGCGCGGCCGGCGGTGGCGGAGGGAGGGGGCGGCCCCCGGAGTGTGAGGGCGGCCCGAGCCGCCGCAGCCCGCCGCCCCGCCGCCCCGCCGCCCCGCCGCGGCGCCTCCCCGATACGGCCTCTGCCAACAATCTCGGGGATCACTCTGGTCCTGGCAGCCTGATGAGGCCTTTGTAATCGGGCCCGGCCACTACAAGGATGGCCGGATATCTCGCAGCTGCACGTCCCCACCGGCCATCCGGCCCTGCGGCCCTTCGGCCGGCTCCAGCTATTGCTCCTTAGTCCGTGTGAAAGCAGCTCCGCAGCGGCCGGTCCGTGTCGGCGTCGGCCGAGCCGTGTAGGCCGAGCAGATTGCCCGGTGGACAGACGGCTCGGATCCCACAGTCAGTCCCAGAGCGGCCAGGAGGTGAGCAGGGGCACCAGGAGGAGTCCGGGGTGCGCTAGAGGCGCGCAGGACGCACTCCTTCCCGCGGCACCTCCGGGATCCCGCCCCGCCCCTTCAGAACCACGAGCAGACGACCGCGCCGCAGCGGCGGTGGCGGCGGCAGCGGTGCCCCCCCCCCCCCCCCCCCGGAGCCTCCAGGAGGGAGGAGCGGAGGCCAACACCCGCGCGTCCACAGATCCGGGGCCGCCCAGTGGGGAATAGATCCCGGGGGATGAATAGCCTTTCCGGGGAGGGGCAGAGGAGGGCAAGGGGCAGCAGGGAGGGCTGCGCGTAGGGTGCCCCCGGCGCGGGGGAGGGGAGGCGGGACGGGCGGCGAAAAACTCAGCGCTTTAAGCCAATCGGCCTTGATCCCGGGGGGGAAACCGCATCCATAAAGGCAGAGGGGACGCCCGCGGCGCGGGGCGGGCGGGGCGCCCGCGGTCTCATTCCCGGGCTGTGCGGGTGTGCGCGTGCGCGCTGTTTTGCTTTTCCAACCCGAAAAGCCACGCGCGCTGCGCACGGAATCCCGCTGTCATGCCGATGTTGACATCCCCCGCGGCCGCTCAATCCACTGATTCCGCATCGCTGTGACCTCCCGCTTTCGATGAATCGACGACCAAATTTTATATTCAAAAAACTATATCAGTGTGTTACCGTTTGTCTCTGCAACACTAGGCACGTAAATTTCTTCGCGTTTTAAAGTACTCGCTATAATCTTTGGATGCCGCTTTTTCTTTTATTCTGAAAAATAAAATAACCCGTTGCCCTGACTGTGGCAGCTTGAGGTGCCCCGCTGCTCGCGTCAGTCAGGTGCGGCCGGGTATAATCCGCGTGGGCGTTGCTGCTGATTAGTTTGCTGATGAGATTATTTTCGGGCGCCACTGCCGGACGGGGCGGCGGACATGGAAGACTACTGTACGGCGCCGCCGACAGCCGAAGCAACAAGCAGGGCGGCGGGGCGAGCGAGGGAGAGGGAAGCACAGGGAGAGGGGCAGAGAGAGAGAGAGAGAGAGACAGGCGAGCCGCGCAAATTAGCTTACAACTTCATTTGTCATTTATGGATTCCGTGTGCGCCGCCCGGCGTCGCATCTAGGCCCTCTCCCTCCTCCCTCCCCCTCTCCCCCCCCCCCCCCCCCCCAAGACCTCGTCCCCACACCTCGCTCCCGGCGGACAGCGGAGGCGGCGGCGGCGGGCGTTGAGCCGCAGGAATGCAATGCAGGTGGAGCGGGCGCTAAGTCGTTATCGCGGCCGGATTACCGGGTGGGAGGCAGACAGAGAGACCGACAGAGATAGGTAGGGGAGAGTGAGATGGGTGGACGCACAGCGGCGTTCAGCCGCGCTCAAAGGACAGCAGCAGCTGACAGTAATAATAAAAGAGCGCTGCAAGCACTGCAAGGCTTCGCCGCTCCAACCAACTCGGCAGGCGCCCTCCGCTGGACGTCCGACGGGCCGACGGGCCGGCGGGCCGGCGGCGGCGCCACACGCCCGCGTACGCCATGCCGCCGCCGCCACCTCGCACCCTTTTGTCTCGGCTTCCCAACTCCAATTCTCGCGCGTCCACCGCTCCTCCCGCTCCCCCCGCCCGCCCTTCACCCTCTCTGTGTGTGTCTGTGTGTGTGTGTGTGTGTCGTCTACGGCGAGTCCGCACCCCCCGCCTCGCACCCCACACCGGCCCCTCTCTCCCTCTCTCCACCAATATAGTTTCAACGAAGTTCAATAATGGGAGCGGCACACACAAAAGGCGGACGTCGTCGGGGAATTAATGCCGGCCGCCCCCCACTAGAGCGCGCCAGCAGCACTAGCGCGGCCACTCGACGTGTTCCCTCGGCCCTCCGCGTGTCCTGTGCATCCCCTCGTTCCAATCAACAGAGAGCGGAAACTTGAGCCGAGAACATTGCTCTCGGGTCAATACTAAATATGTTCTGGGCGAGATAAAAACGTCCTCGTCTGGAGGACGTGCTTTTCTGCCCGGCAGACAGGAGCAGAGCACGGTGCTGCTGCCGCTGCGGCCCACGGCTGGGGCCCACGGCTGGGGCCCACGGCTGGGGCGAGCCCGCTAGGCTCGGCAACGTGTTAATCACTGTTATGATCAACGCCAGCTGGATCGCAGTTCAGACACGGAAAGCCTCTTAGAGCCGCAAAAGGGGCGGCGGTGGCGGCTGCTGCGGCTGCTGCGCTGCGGGGTGCGGCGGCGGCGGGGGTGTGAGATCTCCATTCGGGGAGAAGACGGATGGAGATAGCAGAGCTGGCCAGATATGGCCGATCACACAGTCCGTGTGGCCGCCCCCGGACGCCCCCGGACGCCTCCTCGGCCGCCGTCTGAGAGCTCTCCGGGGCGCCGCCGTCTCCTCCGGCCGGGACGCCAGACTACACGACAGCCGACACCATCTGTCTTGCGCGCCTGGCAGATGTCATGCTCTCTCTCTTTCTCTCTCTCTCTATCTCTCTCTGTCTCTCTCGCCGACCCCCCGGTGTGTATCACCGCTGCTCCCTTATTTTTGGCCACGCGCATAGTGGGCACACGGACAAATTAGAATGCGCAACTCGCGCGCGCGGGGCCCGCGAGGGGGGAGGGGGGGGGGAGTTTAAACATGAGCCGCTTGACCGCTTCGCTCGGCGCGCGTGTGGAGCTGTGCTGAGCGGTGCTGAGCGGCGCTGCGAGGGCCGCAGTGACGAGCGCGCGCAGCCAGGTGACGGTGACGTCACCAGGTAAGGAGATAACACGGTGGACTCCAATTAGTGCCGGGATCCCGGCAGTATCCGACGGCCCGGAGCTGGCGGGGGGTGGCGGGGGGTGGCGGAGGTCCCCCATCGGGTCTCCCGGGAGGGGTGGGTATCCGGTACGCCGAGCCGCATGGAGCGCCGGGGGCGGCCGGGACGCGGCGGGGGAGGGGGTGCTGGGAAGGGTGAGAGGTCAGTCAGAGCCGGCCAGGGACGGAGCGGGGGACAGAAATGTGCCGTCGTGGCCGAGGAGTGCGCAGATTCAGATAAATACGTGGTCCGGAATCACGGCGGGCGGCTCGTCCGCGATGCCGTTCTATCCTGTTCGCCGAGCGGTGTAGCTGGGGGCGGATAGGGAGGCGGAAATGTGTTTGTGTCGGTGCTGCGAGACGATAGAAAATGCTGGGAGGCAGGTAAGCAGAAGATATGGCGGGGGACAGGCGGGTGCGGGAGTATAATAGGGGGCGGGGGGAAGGAATGTAACGGGGCGTAGGTGGAGCGTAGGTGACGTGCACGAAGACTGCAGACGGGGAGGCAGCGGGCGGAGCGAGAAGAATAGAAAGAGGCGGCGGGGGAGGAAGAGGGGCAGGCCAAGAGGCATGTAAGGGATGATGACGGAGGGCGAGAGAGACGGGGAATGGATGAGACTCAGTGGTGGAAGTGGGACGGACAGCGGGGTACGGGATTTGGGGCAGGATTGGGTGTAGTGGGGGTTGGCGGTGGAGAGAGCAAGAGAGAGAGAGAGAGAGAGAGAGCAAGAGAGAGAGAGAGAGAGAGAGAGAGAGAGAGAGAGGGGGAGAGAAGGGGGAGGGGGCAGATTGTCTTCGGTTAGGCAGGCCGCTGCTGCTGTTGCTGTGGCTGCAGCGGTACAGAATAATGCATGGACGATCAGCAAAGTCGATCAAGTCCCAAAGAAGGAGGGGGAAGGGGTGGGGGAGGGGGGCGTGGGAAGAGGCGACACGTGACAGGGTAGGGGGCTTGGGTCGGCGGCTGGGGCCTGGCAGGGCCGGTAGGGGCCGGCAGGGGCCGGTAGGCCGGCGGCGGCGGCCAGGTACGGAGATGATAGGTTGATAGCATTCCCAGGAGGTTCTGGTAGGGACGGCTCCTGTTGCGGTGGCTGAGGCGGGCAATGAATAGAGCGGCCGGAGGGGGCGGGGCCGTGCTGAGCCGCACCGAGGGTAGCGTGCCGGGCAGCGTGCACGCGTCGGGCCGGAAGCGTGCGCACGCCGTGCCGGACGCGGGGCGTCTCAGGCTTCGCTAGCTGCGGGCGCGCGCTGGATTATTCACCGTCAGATTATATGTCGGGGGTCCGGTCTGCGGCGTCCCCTGGTGACAGCGTCGAGTAGTGCACCGCTCAGCGCCTGCCCCGTCCTCCCCCCCCCCCCCCCCCCCCCTCCTCGGTCAAGTCGAAGGAGATTGTCTCATGACAAATTATGCCATGTATGGGAGGGGTGCGCCGCCGCCCGCTCGAGGCGGCCCTTCCCCCCCTCCCCCCCTGCAGAGCAACCGTACCATTTCCGCGCGGTCGCACCCATTTTGCACGCGGTGGTTGGGGGGGGGGGGGCACCCGGGAGAGGGCCTCGTGACAAATGAACAGCGATAACCATGATGGTTAGCCCGCACGTTGCCACAGCCCCGACCCGAACCGATCCGGAGAGAGAGACTGGCGCCCCCACCCCCCACTCCCCCTCCTCCCCCATCTTGGCGGTGTTTGGCACCAGCACACGCTCGGGCTGTGCGGGGGGTGGGGAAGGGAGGGAGGGGTGGGGGAATTATGCCCTGATTTGGAGAGGGAGCCCGCTGGTCCCGCCGCCGCCGGGGGGTGGCCGCACCGGCTCCGCTCCAACTGTCTGCCCCAACGTATAACATCTCTGACCGCTATCGAATACCCCTCGCGAGTTTAATATGGGATGGAGAGTGAGTTTTGCGGGCACTGGGCGGCGTGCACCCACCGCGACCGCCGCCGCCTCTCGGCAGACCCGCAGCTGCCGCAGCTGCCGTTGCTGCCGCTGGCGCGCACTCTTCTTTTCGAAATAACGCCGTAGAGTGTCCTGTGGGAGGCAGAGCGATGGGCCGGCTGCAAAGTTTCGCTCCCCCTTCCCCCGTTTGCGGCAGATTAGCCGGCCCCGGGCGGCCCGGCCGCGCCCCACCCTCGTCGCGCCTTGTCTTGGCTGCCCTTGTGGCAAGGCCCTGTTTTGGGACGAACTTTGACCCCCCCCCCCTCCCTCTGCTCTGCCCTCCTCCGCAGCCTCCGCCCCCTTTCGATTGGCGTCGGCCCTTAGGAGGCTAGCACAGTAGCATCGCACACCCCATCGGGCCTGCGGCCGGCGGCGGCACTGTGCCCTGTGGGGCTGCTGTGCCACGACTGCGGCGCAGTGCCGTACGCAGTTCTGATCCGCGCAGTTCGTGTTCCACTACTTAGAGGACATCTTCGCTGTCCTATGGCAAGAATCTGCAGCATCCTGAAACCTCCCGCCAAGGTTCTCTTATGAAAATTATGTCTCGGAAAACCCTTGATTTGGAATGCTACCGGAGTACCTACCTCCGAAGCCCCACGCTCACGAGTAACCAAGTGACCTGTAAGTTTCCGCCGTAAACACATACCTTTACGGGATTTTGATATGGCAGCAGTTTTTTATGCTCCTTATAAATTTGTAAGTAATGTATATAAATGTTTTTAGATTTCCCTACTTGTTACCTACTTGTCAGTTATAAGAATGGGTTTTGAAGGGTGTGTTATATACGCGGAAAGAGTACCCAGAATCGTGAGATCGGATACCCTTGGTGTTTGCGGCTCACATCCCAGCCTCGGGACGACCCCCCACTATCTCCCCGCAGCTGCAGCAATCTCGGCTGTTCTTCCGGGAAAGGTATCGACACGAAAAGTCCATTCAGAGAGATTCCGCCTTTCTTTTCTTGGCGTGTGAGTTTCACGTGTTGCTCTTTAAGCACCCACACTCAGCGAATCGCAGCCGCCCCATTGGCGCGCCGCCGCCGCTGCTCCCGTTGCACCTCACCTGCCCCAGAAGTGTGCGGGCGCTCGCACCTCTCGGATCCCAGGCCCGCCCGCTCCGGCAGCCCCGGCAGCCGGCGGCACAAACACCTCGTCTCTCTCCTTCCCCGAACTGAAAACCCCTCCCCGAAGTTTCTTGCCCCTCTTAGCTCCACAAAATTAAATCCAGCAATGGATTGTGTGGAGATAAAACACAGGAGCGGCCGCGCCGCGTCCTCACCTCCCCTACTTTCCATTTCCCTCCTCTTTTTCACCACCCCGGCGCGCTGCTGCGGGGAGATGGTGGATAGGGATAGAAGTGCAAACTTCACAACGGCCGGCGAGTCTCCAACCTTTTGCGTCCAGCATTCTATCGGCGAAAAGTTGAGCAATTAATGGGCGACGAGGTCGACGCCGGCCTACCGCTGGTGGCCACCGCTAATCCGCCACTCTCCCCGAGGCAGCTTGTGTGCCCCTCGATATCCAGGCGGGGCGGCAGCGCCGTGTGTTTGACTCCCCGCCCGTTACCGTACGCTCTCATTCAACACAACAAAAAAAGGATAGCGATGCTTCACATCCACTCCCATTTTCGCATACCAGATGATGTAGTCTGCAATCGGCTTTATCCGATACTTTACACGAGGCCAATATGAACCGCAGCAGCGGTGAAATAAACAACTGCAGGCGGCACGCGCGCAGTGATAAAACAGTCAGTCCTTCCTCCCTCCCACTCTCTCTCTCTCTCTCACTATCCCTCATCCTCGTTTTCACTCTCTCTCACTCTTCCGCTCTTCTCTGTGCGTGTCTCTCGCTCGTCCCTTTGAATACCTCCCCGGCACTCCGTTCCCCACCCCCCCGCCATCGTCCTCTCCCCGGCAATTTAGCACTGCATTCAACAAAATTGGTCGTTCATTTCGCGAGGGATTTAAAGCAGTTGTATTTGCCCGCGGCGGCGGGGTGTCAAGCGGGCGCGCAAACGAGTCGACAGAGAGCGACATCAGGAGACAAAAGGCAGCCCGCGGAAATTCATCTATTTATTACAAAACAAAAGAGTCGTCAGTGCGCGCGCGTTTTGGTTTAACCCACATAAACAACGCTGAATGCCAACCTTGGGGGGAATTGTGGCGGAGAGTTGTGCACATTACCGTGCGATAGTGGAACGGTATCAAATGTGTGTGTGTGGAGGGGAGAGGGCGGGGGGAGGGAGTACGTGTGGGCCAACGCTACTTGCGTGATCGGCGTTTTGTCTGCGCGCCTCCAACAAGGCGCGCGGCGATATCGATTCTCAAACTGCGGACTCATGAACTGTACTGTGGCGAGCTGGTCAGCGCGACGCGCCGTGGGCGACACCCCGGCCGTGTTTCACTCATGGCTTCTCGCCCGGTCTTCGAACGCGCTTCGAGCTGACTGGCAGCATCGTCCCGCCTCAGACCCGCCTGCCAGACCGCCTCCACGTCTGCTCTCTGTGCGAGGCGGTGTCAGACCCACACAGGCCGGAGCCGGCTGGAGACGGTGCCGACCGCGCTTTGTCATCATCGCACCCACGTGACCTAACCATCTCGCTTCCACCCTCTTCCACGCCAAGCGTCTTCTCTTTTTTTTTCTCGTCAGAAGCGTTGCTCACTCTGCCACACTGTAACACGCAAAACTCGGCATCCGCAAGGGCCAGGCACACTTCTCCGCGCGCTGTGCCGAAGAGACGAGGGCGCGTGAAGGAAGTGGCAGGAAATGTAGACCTGCAGCGGGGGCAAGTAATACTGCTAGAGAGCGAGAGGGAGGGAGGGAGGGAGAGGGGAGGCAGTGAAGGACGTTCCAGAGGGCCGAGACGGCTGCCGGGGGCACTTGATGGCAGATGACGTGTGCGATGCGTCGCCCGCCGCAGGCCTGCTTTACTACTTCATCTTCAGGACAGCTGCCCGCGCCGCATCCTCTCGCCTCCCCGCCGCCGTCGTCGCCCTCAGCAAGCTGCTCCCCTCCGAGCGGCGCTCCGGCCGCGGCGCTCTTCTCGCCGCGCGCGCCACTCTGTGATTTATCGGAGGCGGTGAGTTGAATTGGCAGCCGTAAATTGTGGAAGGCGGCGGTGGGACGCGCGCCGCCAGCGGCCGCCAGCACTCGCCGACGTGGGGATGTGGACGGCACATCAGATTATGCGGCCGGTCAGGGTGCCGGGGAGATGCATATGCGAGCCAGGCAATATCGACGTGATAGCGAGAGAGACGGAACGAGGGAGAAACGAGAGAGAGAGAGAGAGAGAGACCAACTTCCCTACCGTCCGGCCGCCCCGACGGCCAACCCTTCAGGGGGGAACTCTTCATCGCCCACTGCTCCGCCCGCGCCGCGCCCGCGCCGGGTCGTGCTCCCGTCAAAATTTTAAATGACGTACGCCACAATGCCACGAAGGAACACACACACACACACTTGCTTGGGGCTGCGCGCTTTCATGTCTAGCCTGCGGGCGTCAGTTGTAGTATGAGAGATGGAAGTCAACATGGCTGGTTGTCGCACAGTCCTGGCTCCGCCCGGCGCCGCCCGCCTCCGCCTCGCCCCGTGCTCTCAGGTCGCGCATGCGAGCACCACACTACATACCAAAAGCACAGCTGCAAAATAGCCCGCTCTGATTTCTGGTGCGAGCGAGTTTTATGAATCACTCGTGTTTTCATGAAATTGCGATTCATTATGATGGAGCCATATTTATGTTGGCCAAACTTCCTGGTGCGCCGGCGCGCAGCCTCCTGCTGACTTTCGATTCAAAGTGAATTCCCTTGAGGTTCATTACAGAGAGTGACGAGGCGGCCCACCATCGTTCTTTTTCGTTTTTGTTTCCGCCCGGCTCCCTATTTGCATCGGCCCCCAGCAGCGCCCCTCCCCCGACGAAGCGTTTCTCAACATGATGTGCCTTGCGAGTTTAAAAAAGTCATGATCATGATCTAATTTCGGGCGATGATCGCGGAATCGCTCGCTGTCAGTCATCTTACTCAGTCCAGGAAGCCATCCTTGGTGAGGTGACTAACTGACTGAAACGAGAACACTGCTAGGAACTGTGTTTGGTACTGAAAAAAACTAACGAGGTTCGTCAAATACTTGGAGACCACATGGAGGAAACAGAAACACGATGTCCTGACAACTGTAGTTGAATTTTAAAAGTGGACAAATTTTTAGCTTGCATGTAACATTTTGTCTTTTAGAGACAATTTCCAAAAGCTAACAGTTCCTTTATTGAGATTTTCCTGTAGTGCTTCTCATAGCTGGCATGGCCCGGTGCCGAACCTTCAGACCTTGTTTTTAGAGTAGTATCCGCGCTGTAGAGAGACAGGCCGGGTGAATGGAGAGAGGCGGGCGTCTAGCCGGGCTTACTCAGCAAATCGAATCAAATTACACGTCTCATCCGCTCGCAATGGAAAGCGTCTGGAACACCACAGTGCACACGTTTCCTCCGCCTTTTCATAAAGCTTCTCTGCGGAGTGTTTTGAATGATTTTTATTCTCTTTTTGGGCCCGATCGGAGTGAGGACACCTTCCCATCGGCTTGTCGACTGTTTTTTCCTCCCACTGGGGGCGTCATTATAGCCGCACTCTGCTGGGGTCACCCTGCGGCCGCAGGCAGCAGTCTGGAGGGGGCTCGGAGGGCCTCGGCCGCGCAAAAGAGGTGGTAAATAGGTCAAACTAAAGAGGTTTACGGAAGAAAACGGCGACGCCCTGGCTGCTGCTGGTGCCGCTACTACTTGTGGCCACAGCTCAGCCGGCTGCTAAGCCTTCCTCCCGCCGCCGTGCCGCGCCGGACCCGCTGCCCCGCCACCTGTAAATAATTCCCCACAGGTGCTTCCACTCCAGCTCCCCGCACACCTCGGCCGCGCCACCACCACCCCGCAATCCCTCACACAAAAGTGTGGACAGGCTCAGCGACTGGGCGCCGCTCCAGGCGTCGCCGCGTACGGACTGGAAGCGGGCAGCGCGTTGACAAGCAGTGCCTACTGCTCACCATGGCCTAGCCGAGAGCGAGGGACAGGGCGACGCATATGACTGAGGCAAGTGGGATGCCTGACCGGGACCCGGCCAGGCATCTCTTTTGCACAGCCGTAGTCGAATGGGGCGCCCGCCCGTCTCTCTCTCTCTCTCTCTCTCTCTCTCTCTAGGAGTCAGCCAGACCGCCACTGTCCCCGGAACGTATAGCATGTGACGTGGTGTGGATAGGCTGAAATCACAGGTCTGCCTGTGTGTGTGTGTGGTGCCTCATACATTGTTTGCAGTATTATTGGTCTCCCTATTGTTTTCTTTTTCTCGGTCGGCTCAGTGAAGGGTCAACATCCCACGAGCCGTGACCCAAAGGTCCGATCCCCGGCTTGTCCCCCCACCCCTCACTCCGAGCCCCACGTGCCCGCCGAGAGTAATAGCTGGACTCCTACCGGCCGCCACCACCGCAGGCACGCCGCACAGCACGAGTTGTTGTTTGCGAAAACACTTTCGCCGACGTAATTCGGGTGTATTGGGTTTGGAATACAATAAAAGGGTTCACCTGGTCGTGCGGAGGCCGCGGAGAGCTGTGTGCAACACACCGCGCCACTCACCTGAAACACACAGAAGAAATCACGTTATGGCAAAACAACTCGGATGACAACAAAAGAGGAAAAGAAAAAGTTTTCAGTCACACTCCATCGTGCCGCGCTAAATCGTCGATGCGAAACGATGTGCCGAAGTGAAAACAGGCAGGTCACCCGGAATTATTAATTCGTGGGAGCCTCTCTCGCAAACTCGCCCCCCCCCCACTCTGGCAGGCGAGGGACAGAGAGACAGAAAGAGAGGGAGGGTAGGCGGAGGGTAAGCGACCTCTCATCGCGGGTAAACGTGAGGCCGATTTGGTATGCACAGTGAAATCGGGCGCACGTGGTGTACAGGTGGAATGTAAAGGGGAGGGGGCGGGGGCTCTTGTCCAATGGAGTGTAGTACGAAGTACTGTATTAACATAATAAGGTAATAGTAGAGGTTGTAACAGAATTGTTAAATCCTACAGGCATATAGTTCATCGTATTATGGAGCGTTAAGGAGCATTATAACCATTTGTTCAGTTACTATGAGAAAGATTAGATATCCAGAATTCGAGTCCGACAAACTTTCCAACACTAGGCCGCAGTTTTATACGAGTTTGTTTTTAACAGTAAGCCGGCGGACAGTGTGGGGAGGGGGTGGGGTCGTAAAAGGGTTAGACCATCGGTCCGCTGGGTGGGAGGGAAGGGGGAGGGGAAGTCCCAGACCGCATTCATGCCGGCATTCCCTAGTTACTGACTGGCCTTCAAATTCCCTGCCAAGGCGATCCACCGCGCCGTCTAGATAGGCGTCCTCCTACACTCCCAGCATATAGTGCGGAGGCATCTCTCAGTGTTCAGCTGCTCCCCCTCCTCTCCTCCTCAGACCCTTTCTTCTGTGTCTCTCCTACCCTTCCTCCCTTCCGTTCTTTTCCCAATACCCGGCCAGCACGACCACACCCCTCCACTGAAAGTCCGCCCAGAACCTCTCTGTCTGTCTCCCTCCTTCTGTCTCGCTCTGCGTGCCTCTCTCTCCTCCGCTTCTCCCCCCCCCCCCCCCCCTCTCTCTGTCTCTCTCGGTGCCACTGCCCTGCCCTCCACCCTCTTCCTCCCGAACACGGCCGTCTTTTACACGCCGACCCCGTCCTTCTCCACACTGCCGCCTACTCTGGGCGCGCAGTCGCGGCTTAACCCCCCCCCCCCCCCCCCCCTACCCCCGCCCTCCCTTTCCTGACGACCCCTCACACCCCCTTCTCCCGTTTTAACCCCTTCCCCCTTATTCTCTTTTCTTGGCCGACCGCGACGCGCCATGTGGCCCAGTGCCCCCCCCCCCCTTCCCCTTCCCCTCAGCCGCCCTCCGCGACCCTGTGTCGCAGGCCTTTTTTACAGTCTCGGCGCACAATGTCTCATACGGGGCAATCAAAATGTGTGAGGCTGGCCAGGATTTTAAAATAGTTGACCTGAATAACTCTGTAGGCAACATTTCGGGTCGGCTTGTCGCGTCTCGGTGCCCACGGACTGCTGCCCGCTCCCCCCTGCCTCAGTATGTACCTCCACATTCTATCCCCCGGCCCTCCGGTCCCTCCCCGCCACGCTAACTATATCTTCTCCACCCCTCTCGCCCGTCCTCCTCTACCCCCACACGCAACCACCTACACTCAGGGAAGAGCCATAATCTCGGCCTCCAAAGTACGACGGAAGGAGATTAATCGATTTAGTGTAGGGCTCCCCTTATTTGTAAATTGTAATTTAATTCCCTTCCACAAATTACAACGCGAGCACTGCGCCTTCCCCTGTCACCCTCTCTTTCTCTCTGCCTCACCCCCCCCCCCCTCTCTCTCTCTCTCTCTCTCTCTCTCTCTCTCTGGCCTCTCCCTCCTTCCTTCCCGCTGTCCATTGTGATAGGGACGCGAGCGGGAACGAAAAGGAACGAGGCTCTTTAGAGAGTCGAGGTGAAGTGAGTTCATCGACGCCCTCGCCCGTTTTTGCCCTACCACGCTCGCATCCCCTTCTCTCTCTCTCTCTCTCTCTCTCTCTCCGCGGGAGGAATAAAAACGATTAGAGAGCGCGCACTCGACAGAGCACTGTGCCAGCCGTCGTATCGGGCGCGGGCCCCGCGGGGTCGGGGGGCTGCGTGGGCTGCGTGGCGCGCCACATCTGGCGGCGCCCTCTTTAAAGTCGTCGCGCTGATCGATTCTCCCGGGAGATTAATGTGGGGGCCGCGAGGAGCTCCGCTGGCTCCGCTGGCACAGTGTACTCGCCGGCGGCGGTAAATCTCTGAGGAGAGACCGGGCGGCGGCGGCGGCAGCAGCGGCAGCTGGTTTGCACTGCGAGCTCAGATTCCTCCGACAGTCTCTCATCGACAGGTTGCCATAGGAAACCTTGCAAATCGTGTATACACTCCATTTATTTATTTATTTTTAATTATTTGGTCATGCCAAGAGTAACCTTTTACAGGCAGTCTTATTTTCGTGAAAAAAATAAATAAATAAATGTGGGGCGGGATGTGCTTGAGTTTTGGGAAAGGCAGCCGATAACATACATTCCGACGGATGGAGGGGGGGGGGGGCACACCGCGGGTCCGATATACCAACCGCGCCCGAGGGGGAAGCTCCTCATCAAGTTAAGTAGAAGGGAAAAACGGGACACGGGCCAGTCTGGGAATCCGTTAAATTAAAGCAATGGGCAGCACGGGAGCGGCAGCCGGCTGGCTGTATACCTAGGTGTGCAGCGCACCGCGGGGACGCACGCGGAGGGGGCCATGCAAAATGTACGACCGGCCATTTCCGTCAGGCGTCTCTTGTCCCGGAAAACACAGAGAAGAAACAAGCGGCTTAATGGGTGGCGTTGGCGGCCGCAACATCTGCCGGGAATGGAGCGGGGGCCGCGCGGCGGCCGGGTTGCCGAGCGCCGCGGCTCGGCCGACGAGCGAAGCCCACTTCCGACATCGTTATTATTATTTCTATTTGACGGAAGCCGAAAGTAAGGCAGCAAGCAGCACCAAGTACCGGCAGTTAGGAGCGCGTTAGGGCGGGCCGCTGGCCAGCGCTGCTGGCTACACCTAGACACGGCCGCAGCGGTGAAAACGTCGCCGCCGCGCCGCGCCCCCCTCGGAGCCGCCACCGCTGCCGCCGCTCTCGCACCCCTCAAGCCGCCGCCGCCGGTCGCCGCCCCAAAGAGGCACACAATTTTATGAGAGGTCATAAATTTCCCTTGATGCCTGGTGCGCGCGCGTGCGCAAAAGAAGTACAGCGTTTTTTATTAGGCGCACACCTCGCCACTCCCCCCGGCCCGCCCCCTTCCCCTCCATGACTGCCCAGTCACTCCTCCCCATCCCTGTCGCTTTCTCTCGCACTCTCAATCCCCCCCTATCTCTCTCTCTCTCTCTCTCTCTCTCTCTCCGCCCCTCCCTTCCTCTCCATCTTTTTCTGCAGCGGACAGACAGCCAGATGAAAGAAAGTGAGAAGGCGAGAAAAAGAGAGGGACAGTAGGAACTAGTAGTGGTGCCTGGAGTTTATCTTGTCTAATTTATTTGGAGGAGGTGCGGAGAGGGGAGAGAGGGGGGTCGAAAGCCGGATAGCAAAAAGAACATCGTTTTTACTGGCATGATCTGCGGGAGCGGGGATTGGGGGGGGGGGGGGGGGGGCTCAGCGCCGTGAGAAGCCCTGCTGGAAATCCCCCCCCCCCCCCTCAGACGTCGGATGGTGGACCGGGCGCGCTGGCGGGACTTCTTTGATGTTTCTCCTGTTGTAGCCGCCTGTAAGTGCCCGATCTGGCACCCCGCCGCTCTGCCACCTCGCCACGGCGCACGTGCCCCCGCTGCAGAGGTCGCGGGGGAAGCGGGTCACCAGACTGGCAGGCCCTCGGCGGGCCCTCGGCGGGCCCTCGGCGGGGAGCTATCGGGTCGGCGAACCTTATAAAGGGCCGGCCTTGACATTTCACTGCGCCCTTTGATTATTGCCGCACGACGGCGACTCATTACCTCCTCATGCCACGTCTGCCGCCGCCCCTCACCCTTCTCTCTGCTCGCCGAAAGAAATATGATGGGGTTTTCATGTCGGTGTATGCATTGAACGTGAGCCCAGTCGTTGTATACATCGATTGATTGCGACCTCCCCCTAGACGCTGGCAGCTCCATTTCATCCTACCTTGAGGCAGGTACCATACCGGAAAATGTTGAACGCGCGTGTATAAGAGAGAGAAGGGGGGGGGGGGGAGCAAAACCTCCGCAAACTCGTTTTCAGACGCCAAGTGCGTTTCGGCAACGAGGCTCGCTTTAGATGGGGAGAAGTAGTGTGGGCCGCGTAGAGCGCAGCATGAGTTAATTGTCAGGAACGGGTTCAGGGGCGGAGGCGGGCGGGGGAACGGCCAGGCGGAGTGAGGGGGGGGGGCAGACTCACTCTGAGCCGCTGCCTCGGCCGTAAAGAAGTATGAATGGCAGGCAATGGTGGGGAGGGGAGCGCAGTCAGGGAGAGATAGAGAGCGGGTGGGTGGGCACGTGGCCGGGGCCGGCGGGGTCCGGGGGCGCCGTGTGCGGCAGCGCCAGCGGCAGGAGCGGCGGGGGCGCGCGGCCCGGAGAAAGCAAAGTCCAAGAAAAAAGAGGTGGGCCGCGTCAGAGGAAAAGCAAATTTGCAGCGGCGGCGCGCCTCTCGCCCCTGACACGGCTCGGGGACCCGCCCTGCCCGGGACAAAAGGTGGCGCCGGAGCGGGGCCGAGCGGGGCCCGCTGATCTGAGCGACAATGGGGAGGGGAGGGTGTCTCTGCCACTTGTAGCGATGCCTTGCACGTTGAGCCTACCCCCTCCCCGGCTACTCCTGCGATCCCCTGCACCTTATTGCTGCAGCGCCGCCTGTCACCGTACGCAACACCTCTCACCCCCAGCCGGCTCACGCCGCCGCTTCCCTCACAGCCCGCAACGGCGGTAACTCCAGAAAAATGCAGGGCGGGGAAGCGCCGCTCAGGCGACGACGTACCGGGACTCGTATAGCGAGAGTGTTGAGTTACACGTGGAGGGGGGTTTCAGCGGCTCGCGGAAGCTCAGCACGAGAAAAAAAAAACATGTTCTGTTGGCACAAAGAATTTGCTCGTTAACTTGACCGGACAGGCACGAAAATTGGTTATTGTTGCTTAATGGGATTTCGTCGGGTTAACCGATCAACAAAAATGTGAAAGGTAGACTTTTCGCTGCGGAAACTAATAATTATTAGCTCTGTCGATCGCTTCTAGTTTTTGTCAACCAAAAAATAAATTCGTTGTGCCATCAAATTATTTTTTTTGCGTGAACGTCAAAATTCTGCGCAGAATAAAACACAAACGTCTTTGACATATGGCGTAGGTGACACGGTTTGTGAATTTTGTCAGAACGTTTTGGTTACGCACGCCGATATGACGTTGCATCATTCGCGATCATAACCGAATGGCGGTGCCGGACTGCGACGAGGTGCACGTCGACTGCGGTCGCTTTGTAGCCTGGCGTGTGTGTGACGGCCGCGGCGCGGGCAGCACGCGGACGGCACGCGGCCGGCACGCGGACGGCACGCGCCACCACACGCGGCCACACAAACGCATTCCCAGAGCCAATCGGCGTACAAGCGAGGCGGCCGCCGCCGTCCCCGTCCCCACCCGCTGCCCTCGGAGCCGCAGAAGCCGCACACGCATACGGGCACCAGCAGAGCCAGCGCCAGATCAAGCCGACCCACTGTCGCTCCCACCCCTTTCCTCTCTCTCTTTCACACACTCTCTCTCTCTCTCTCTCTCTGTCCTTCTTTACGTCCCTTATCCTCTATCTTCCTCTCCGCACACACGCGCCCCTTCTCCTTTAGCAAACGGTGGCATTTTAGAGCAATCCGGGGAAGCACGGCCCTCGGCCCTGTCAGTCCGCCCCCTCACCCCTCTCCAGCCCCGTCGCGGTCATCCCTTGCACCCCCGGGGACTTCCCTTGGAAGGGTCTCGCCCCTTTCCTGCTACCTTGGCCCTTGATCTACTGTACGGGCATCCCAGTGCCCTCCGGCGGGGCAGAGTGGAGCCCTTCGCCCTCGGCGCAGCCCTCGAACCCTTCCGCCCAGCAGTGTGGCGACATTAATCAGCGCCGCACGTCGGCGCTTGATTCTCGTGTGGGGGGCAATAGTAGAACTTTGTGTCCTTCCCGCAGCTTTCATATTATTTCCGGCAGTCACAGATATATAGTTTATGACAATGCTCGATGTATTGTTACTTCAATCAATCTTGTCGTGTCAAAAATATTTTCCTCTGAAACCCGGCTGTGGCAAATGTGTTTTCCGAAACTCTCAGATGATTAAAACGTGCCCGCACATTAAAAAATGCAATCTCGATAATCGTTGACCATGACAGAGACAGAGTAGGGAGAGAATTGCTAATTTACACTCGGTGACCAGCCCTCCCTTGTGAGGGGACGAGCTCCATCTGTACGGCCACTGCCGGTGGGGTTCATGAGCTTAGGTCGGATTCATTATCTAATCCCTCCCTATCTCCTCAGCCTGTTGCCAGCCTCCGAGCCGTCCACTCTCGAATTTCAGCGCACCTCTCCACGCAAACAATTCCCTCTGGATGGTAACAACGTTATCACGCCAGCGGGCTCGTGCTGCGGGGGCTGCGGGAGCTGAGAAGCTCGTCAGACTGAAACACCGGAGCCGCCTCGCTCCCCCTGACACAGCGGGGCACATACCCGTCCTGCTCGCTTCACTTCAGTATTTTTTTTTTTGGCTCGCCTTCTCATACTACACGTCGGGAGTGTAAAGTCAGCTTACAACACGTTGTCCAGACGCTGCCAGAAAATCACTATGACCTTGTGGAGGGGAGGCTCCTGACCTTCATGGCGTCTCCCTCCCCCGTTTCACCTCCGTTCACCCGGAGAGTGTGTTTAATAAGCAAAATAAATGCTCCATGGGCGTGAGCGGGCGTGAGCGCCGCCATAAATTATTGGAGGACCGTTAAGCTTCTTCTGGAAAAGAAAGCTCGCCCAAGCAAGAGTAGGATTGGTGTGTGTTCTTTGCCGTGCAGGACTTATTTACAAAGGAAAAAAATGTAGACAATGTTCCGTTAGTTTACAAAATTTGTTTGAACAGCGTATACGCTGGTCAACCCTCACGAATGACAATCATTTCTCTTTGCTGTCGCCGAGTCATCCGCCTTTGGACGCGTGGGAGCGTGAAACGGTGGTGGCGGCGGCGGGGCGTGTGGCTGTGAGGACGGCCCGGCCGGCTTTTGTACCCGGGCACAGCAGCGCAGCACGCGGCCCAGGAGTGGCCACTTGTCCCCAGTCGGACGTAATATCATTAAACTTTGGCGAAATTCCATTACGGCGCGGAACCGGCGGCGGGCGGATGGGCTGACGGTGCGGATCGGCCGCTGCAGGGACGCGGCCCGCCGGCCGGCCGTTCTCGGACACCGACGGGAGTGTGCTGGCCTGACCACCCAGTCCTTCGACGCGCCCCCTGCGCCTTCCGGCGCTTGTAAAAAACCTTTCAGAATTGGTGCTGCGAGCGCCGCTGTGAACCCGGTCCCGCGGCCGCACAGCGCCTTCCACTACTGACGATACAAAGTTTGCAGCGGGACGATGATCACGGATGTTATGTGTTCCTGGCGGCGCTCCCCGGCCGCCTCCCCCGGCCGCCACGGGTCCGCTGAGGCCGCAGTGCGCCCCGCCGCTCGCGGGGAGCTTCCGGCGGCGGCACGGTGCTCGCGGCCGAAAGAGAATTTGGGGGCCTTGTGGGGCTCTGCTGCGCTGCACAGCGGTCCCAGCGCCAACCGCTGCCGTGGAGACGGGGGAGGGGGAGGAGGGGGAGGCGTGTGGCACCGCCGGCGGGAATAGGGTTACCGTAGGCCAGACCAGCCCCTGGGCCCCGGCGCCAAAGTTTCCGCCATTACTGAGTCATCGAAAGAAGCTACGCCGTTCGGTTCACACGCACACACACTCACACACACACACTCACACACACAAACGCAGGAACACACGAACAAACCTCTGCAGTCTGCTTCCCGGGCCTTAGGCCCGCCCCGCCTCCACACCAGAAGAGCAGCACGACATCTTCGCACCGCTTTTCCTACTCACGCCTCTCCCGCCCACCTTACTCATTTCCCTGAGCCGCGGGGTGGCTGGTCGGCCGCCCTCAAAGTCGCAGCGGCACAAGGCTTAAGGCGCACGGCCCGCCCGGACGCCGTGTTTCGCGCTGGGCCACGCCCTCTTTTCCTGCCCGTTTGGCCCGTTCCAAGTCACCCCTTCCCGCACGCCACCTCTCCGCTGCCCCCCTTTTTCATTTCCCGCCTCCAACAACAAAGCGGCCGCCGCGCCAGCTCGCCGCCGACTGCCGCGGACTTCGATAGGTCCGGGTAAAGGTGTCGCCGCCAAGCTCCACGCCGCCGCGGTGGGGGTCTTGTAGTGAGCGGGGGCGCGCGCTGCGGGCTGCTTTCTCGGATGGCCAGGCTTCCGCCAAGCTTGTTTGCACGGCGGCGTTGCTCCCTAGAGGATAGGGGAGCTCCTCCCCTACCGGTCCGGGTGTACATACGCAGCACACCTCACACTACGTCTCTCTCTCCCTCTCTCCGTCCCTCTCTCTCTCTCTCTCTCTCCTCTCCCTCCCTCTCTCTCTCTATCCCCCCCCCCCCCCCCCTCTCTCTCTCCCCTCTCGCGGACCTAGATCCAAATATTCTGCCGACGAAATACGGCTGGGCGTGCCGACTCCGTGATCCCCTGAAGCGGCAGCCGCGGTGTGTCGGGGCCGGCAGGGCCGGCAGGGCCGGCGGGGCCGTGGGGAAGGCGGCGGTGGCGGCTGCGGTGTAGGTGGGGGAGTGACTCTTGCCTAAGCCCCCCGTCAGGCTGTGTGCCGCGCCGGCCTGACTTTGCATTTACGCACATCGCGACTCTATCCACCCTCAACGATCGAAAACATATTCTTCCCTCATCGAGCCACGAACAAGCGTACTTCGTGGCGCTTTTCTGACGCGAGACGATCAGGTGACGCTAAAAAGGGGTAGTCCTACCTCGAGGACTCACTTTTGCGCTTTGTCATACACACACACACATGAACGCAAGCGAGCGCGCGTTCCAGCATATACGCAAGCATGAGCAGCGGTGACCTCAATATCTCGGGGACATGAATCAGAGCAGAGAGCGCGCGGGGCTGAAAAATATAGGACGGTGAGCCGCTGCGGGCATTAATAATTGCTCAACATACGTTTGGGTTTTCTCGTGTGTGGGACACCAGAAAGGTACACAACGCGGGTTCAAAGTTCATGCATCATATTTAGCACCAGGAAGAGTGGGATGTTTTTTTTTGTACCGTAAACCAAATCTAGAAATAAAATGCAGTTTTTTGTTGTAATCTAGTGCGATGATTGCTTTACTTCCCGTAGTTAACGTGTACGAAGTCTGTTATAATCAGGCACTAAAAAGCTTTCCCACAGGCGATGAGGAAAACTACATGGAGCACTTTTTCCAGTGCTCCATGAGCTTCGTCTCTCAGCGCCTATTCGCAGCCCGGAGAATACCAGTTACTGCATCACATAATAAATCAGGAACTCATGCAAAGCATAAGCCCTGCGGCTGCAGCTGTTAGCCGGGCCGGGCATTCCCCGGGTAAGATTACCGCTCCACCCCATCCGTCCGGGCTGGAAGCGAAGAGTGAAAGCATGCAAGAACGAACGGTGTGGGAGAGAGGGGGCGCGGTAATATGAATGAATGTCTGTGGGCAAGAGAGAGGGATGAGCAAGACACAAAAGAAGAGCGAAAAAGATAGGTGCACACACACGCGCGCTTACGGGCACAGAGGGTTACGGTTAGCTAACGCAGCCATTTCTGCTCATGAAAGAAAAATGAACGAAAAGAAAAAAAAAAGACGAGACAGAGAATATTGGCGGGAATAGAGTGCGAGAGAGAGAGATGAGGAAGCATGATGCGTCAAAGGGAGTGACGCCCTTATTCAGTATACGGTGAATACACACAGTGCTCCTCCGCAAGCGTTTTTTGTGCGTGTGTCTCTCTCTCACTTACACACCCCTTTTGCTCTCCCCTTCACACACACATACACACACAATTTCTCTCTCTCTCCGTCCTTTTCTCACTCACACAAACCCTGTCGTCTTAGGAGAAAGTTGGACAAGTAGGGATCAAAGGCAAACCTGCGGTCGAAGAAGCTGCTCATCAATAGACTCCGGCAGCACTCCTCCGCGAGAGCCTCGAGAGCGTCCGACGCTCGCACGGCGCGGTGCAGTGCGGCCGGGCTGCACGCACGCTGCCGCTCGGGTCGAGGGGGCGCCATCAGGGCTGGGTGGACGCTTGTTTCCCGCATGTTTAACTCGCACCACATCCCGGGCAGTCGCGGGCCAGCAGCCGCCCGTCCTGCCCCTTTGGCTTGGACCCTCCGGCGCGCTGTCGCTGTCACCCCGCACCGGGCTGGACCCTTGCCAACGCCTCGGCTGGCTGGCACCCGACTCCCGTCCCCCCCCCCCCTCCTCTCCCTCCCCCTCCCCTCTCTTCCACGCGGACGCTCCGGCCAGCAGGGGGCTGAGGAACCACAGATTTCACGGTCGCACCCCGTGTCCTTCGCACTGCAAAAACAGTTTCGTGCAAATCCTCAGCCAACTGCCTGAAATTGTAAAGACGTGCATTTGTAGCACTACCCACCGGGTCCAGAAGTCTATTAAAAAAGATAAAGTGGGTACCCCACACGGCCACCACATCAACACACCGAGTGTCAGGGGAGGACGGGCTGCCAGTGATCCGCTTTTGATTTGTCGGCGCGACACGGCCGCAGAGGCAGCGGCCAGCAGATTATCGGGGTGGGGTGGGCAGGATACGCAAGCTCGTGGGCACCAGCGGCGAGGTGGTATGTGGGGTCCGAGGGGGAGAGATACAGAGAGAGAGAGAGAGAGAGAGAAAATCGATTTATGAATAGAAGGGAAAAGGTTTGGCGGTGAAAGGTGGCGCCGCTGCTGCTGCTGATGCTGTGCCGCTGGGTGTGTCCCGCAGCGCAGGGCCGTGGGCCGTAGGGGAAGGGGTGGTTTTATTTTAAGCAGCGTGGGGGCAGTGTATGACAGAGTCCCCCGTGAGCGCGGTGGGGGGGGGGGGGGGGCACACACCGGCGAGCGGCGGACTCGGGAGCCTAGCCGCAGCCCACGCGCGGCCAGCGGTGGTGCTAGGCATCGTATCCATGCTGCTCACGGTCCCATGACACTATTCATTGGCTAGTGATTCCTCTCTCGTCACCTCGACCTCGTCGGCGATGGACCGGAGGAGGGGGCGCCCGACGGTCATGCCGCTCTCGCTGCTGCTGTCGGCGTGTTTACCGTTCCTAATTGATGGCCCGGCGCGCGCCCCGGACGGCCGCGGCGGTTAGGAGGGGGCGGCGGGGACGACAACAAGGAGGCCAAGGGGGCCATACGCGGCGCGTTCGCACGGCCCGGCGGCCCGGCGGCCCCGGCCCGGCCGCCGCGGCGCTCCACTCTGCCCGCCTTTTGCAAAGCGGGAAAGGGGAAGGAAAGGACCGTCGGTAAGGTGCCGCCGCTGTACGGCTGGCTTGTGGTGCCCAGGGACCCTTCTCTCTCTCTCTCTCTCTCTCTCTCTCTCTCTCTCTCTCTCTCTCTCTCTCTCATTCTCTCTCTCATTCTCTCTCTCTCTGTCGCACTCCTTGCTCCAGACCTAAATACGTGCTCCTCGAGGCTACGCTCGGCTTCTCTCTCTGTCCCTCCCTCTCCCTCTCTTCTCCTGCTCCTCCTCTCCCTCTCTCCTCCTCCACCCCCTGCCCCTTGTCTCCCCCCCCCTCCTACCCCATGGACCTCTCAACCCCTTTTCGCTTCCCCACCTCAATATTCCCTACGTCACCCCACCACGGCAACTCGTTCAGACGCAACCTGACATGCCCTCCCCCCCTCCCCCCGCCCACTCCTATCCTACCCCTTCCTCCTCCACCTCTCTCTCTCTCTCTCTCTCTCTCTCTCTCTCCACACGGCCCCCCGTAGATTGCCATGCAAGGCATGAAGCTGCTTCGGCACGCGGCCAGGCAGCAGTGGGCCCTCCTGGCCCGGGCTGGCAGGACTGGCAGGGCTGGCAGCTCCCGCCGCGGTGCCCGTGATCTGCGTGGGCCTGCCTCCGGCCGCCGCCGCCGCGCCGCCGCCGGCCCGCTTCCAGGCCGACGCGCGCGGCCGCTACCCCCTCCCCTCCCTGCCTCCTCCCTCCCCTCTCCTCCCACCGCCCTCAGCGCACTCAAGAGGTCATATTCCGGCAGATATCAGCCGGAGGCGTAATTGAAAGCTGCCGGAGCGAAGAAAGAGGCACGCTGGGAGGACCTTTACTGCTGCAGGGTTTGCACACACACACACGCACACACACACACACACACAAACTCGCGCCGTGCACCGAAAACGATCACGGCGCGACGTCGTGGTCGTCGTTTTGGGTGGGCGTAGGGCGGCACGCAGACTGGCTGTTGCTGCGCCACGTTTCCGGAACGGTCGCGGCTCGGCGGCAAGCGGTGGAAATGACGACGCGATTGCGATGCCTTTGCAGCAGCAGCAGCACGCGTGTGAGTGGATGGGTGGGTTGGGGGGGGGGGGGATGAATATTTCCTCTAGAAACGACACCGCGGCAACAGTCTTCTCCAACAACAACAACAGTCTCGTGACGCAGGAATAATTTAGGCACGTCTAGACGCTCTGATACTGCGAATGGGGAAGTGGATCGTTCCCGGCGGGCGCCACCACCGCTGCTGTGCTAGGGGAGTTGGCTTCCTGCGTGCGCACTGTAAAGAATTTGTTGGCGCTGGGACACGACGTTTAATCTCAAGACCGGAAGTCTAAGACAAAAGCGTGCCAACTGTGAGTACTCCTGGAGTGTTCGTTCAGTTGGAAAGCATGTTGCTGAGCTCGGAAGGAATTCCAATGTTTTGAATTTTGCAGCGAAGGGAATTGGTTGCCTCGGCCATTTTTCAAGAGGGTGGCTTCCTGCCGCTAACGAACTGTAAGGACATGTGAGCGGGGCGGCAGTGGCCGGGGCGCGCACGTCCCCTGACGGTTAATATTTCATCAGGACAGCGCCGGGGAACGCACCCCACTCGGCTCCAGCAGCTCCAGCCCGGCTCCAGCAGCTCCAGCGCGGCTCCAGCCCAGCTCCAGCCCGGCTCCAGCCCGGCTCCAGCCCGGCTCCAGCCCGGCTCCAGCGCGGCGGGGAGCGCCTGCTAGGGGCGCTCGACTGTTCAGCAAATCAAGTTGAACGCATTAAGCCGTGCGCCTCGTCGAGTTTACGTTGTACTCCGGTTAAGTGTATTATGTCGTGAAGGCCGCGCGCTGCGACCGCTGCCAATGAAAAATTCAAAGCACCGGAAATACACATTTATTTATTTTTCAATGAAAATAATACATCGTGATTTTTAAAAATGTGTCCCGATCTTCCTCTGCCGGCGGAATAAAATATACTCTGCAGCTCCTGGGCCGTAGGGCGAGCAGGGTGCGGTGCGGCGCCGCTCAGCCGCCACGGACCGCTTTTCCTTGTGGAGGCCGTGTCGCCTCCCTTCCGCTTCCTCACCTGCTCTACGACCGCCAATCCCTTCTTATTAAGGCGCAGCTTCCTCCTCCCGGCACCGCCGCCGCCGCCTTCCGCCCAAATACGTCGCTTTGTCACGATTCATAATCCTTCCGGCGGCGCACCGGCGCGCCCAGCCGCAGCCGCACGGCGAGTGTGTCTCCCGGCCGCGCTGAGGGTGGCGAGGAGCAGGGGAAGAGTGGGCGCACGGCCGGGCCAGAAACTGACAGCGTATCGCCGATAACTTCCACGAGATGAAGGCTCAGCCAGTCGACCCCGCCTCCATATCTCCGTCTCTTTCTTTCTGAACCATACACACTCTCCGTCTCGCTCTGACCCGTTCGCCCCGGTCCCTCGGCTCGATTACTCGCCGAGAAACATTATTATCGCCCTCCAGCCCCCCTGCGTCCCAGTCGGAGAGCAAGACGTCGATCGCGCTATTTTCTTTCTTCCATGACAAGCGAATCAATGGAAACACATGGCGCGTGCGTGTGCCGGCAGCACCCAGCGGCGCGCTGCCTATGCCGCCTGCCGGGCCACGCCGAGCTCTCTGCTGTGCGTCAGCCCGCTGTGTGTATCGTGCAGCTGCGATGTCATGGATACCGTCTCGGCAGTTAATAGTCGGGGCTCCGAGGCGGCGGTGCGCCATACGGCCCTACACACGCGGCGCTCGAGGCGATTGCGGTGGTAGCTCCGCTGCCGAGCTGCTGCTCAACGCCGCTCAGCGGGTGCGCCGGTGCCGCGGACGTACCGGCCGGTACCGGAGTGCGCTGGCGGCGTTAGCGGGCGCTAACAGCCTGAGTTTGCCGTGCCGCCGGCGCCGCTCCACCGGCACGGGCGCGGCAGTCCGACAGCTGAGAACCCCGGCAGTGCTCCACCGTAAATAAGCGATCTCAATTAGAAAATCGCAGAGGCGGGACTTGGCCAACCACAATCTTATTCGTGAGACGACAGTGAGCCTGCGCTCCGGGGTGACACTTGGACTATCTCACACTCAGCGATACTATGCACCGCTGCAGGAGCAAACATACCCGACGCTCGCGCCGCTTTGATTCCGCCCCTAAAAGGAATGGGACCAACTCCGCAACTCCGCAGCCGGTCCTGCCCGGGTCGCCGGTGAAAGCCCGTTGGCCCCGCGGCCCCCGCGGACGGGGCTCGGGGCCCTAGTCACTTATATATACGGCAGCATTTGCATTGCAGCAGCGCTGGGCGCGGAACGGGCTCCGTGGGGCCTTGGCAGCGGCGGCGGCGGCGGCCGCCCGTCCTTTCCACGATACATTTTACTTTAGGCAGGCAGGGTCCAGGCCGCCGCCACGCCGGACGCTATCGCCTGTCCTTGTCATTGCGGACGAAGAGCGATGGCGGATCGCATGGCCCACACCACTCTCCCCCCTCCTCTCTCTCTCTCTCTCTCTCCCTCGCTCCCTCTCTCACCCTCTCTCTCCCTCTCTGAATTTCCTCTCTCTTGTTAGAACGCGCGGGTCGGAGGCGGGAGGGGGAGCGACAAAGAAATAAGGAATGGGAGAGAAAGTGCGGAAGTGATACGCGGCAGTGCATCCGTGTGTCACGGCCAGCCTTGGCTTCCAGCTCCAGTATCCCATCCCTATCACCCGTGCAGTCCTTATCACTTGCAGTGTCTACCCTCCGGCCGGCTTCCAGCCCAGGCTTCACCCTGTAGCCTCTGCGCTGCAGACTCCTGTCTTCAGACTCCAGCCAGCAGCGACTCAAGTCTCCAGCCTCCAGCATCTAGCGGCAGGTGTGCTCCGGTGGGCCGGCGGCTCCTCTTTGCCCCAGCCCTGCCAGCAGCTGCCCGATCGGTGTGTGTGTGTGTGTGTGTGTGTGTGTGCGGGCCCTGGAAGTTGCCACGCAAGAGACAAGGGGAGCGGCCGAGGGGGAGGGCGTGGGGGCGACCCGCGCCGGGGCCGGCGGCCTGGTCTAGCGCGGTATGTCGCGTGGGAGGGAGAGCCAGAGAGAGAGAGAGAGAGAGGGCCTGAGAGAGAGCCAGAGAGAGAGAGAGAATAAGAGAGAGAGACAGAGTGAGAGCGAGAGTGGGGCAAGAGCGCCTGCAAAAGGGAGGAGGGGGCCCGTGGGGGTGGGCGGCGGCGCGGCGAACATGTACCTCTCAAAGTGGGGCGTATCAGCGGGCCACCCCGCACGGCCCGCCGCAGAGCCCGCCTCTGTGCTCCGCTGTGCTCCGCTGTGCTCGGCCCAGCCATGTGGCGCACACGCCGCGCATGGCGGCCGTCTCCATAAGTGTGCATGACGACCGCGTTGCGTAGGGGGGGGGGGGGAGGGATACGCCTGCTGCTTCCAAAGGAACGGGGGAGGGGGGAGGGGGGGCAGTCACCTGCGGGAGGGGAAAAACAACCCCCTCCGCCAGAGGATGTGCCAATCCAAATCATTCCCAAGGCCAAGTGTGGCGAGGCAAGTGCAAACATGTCCTGCGGAGACCGGCGGAGCCCGTTTTCGCGGCCTTGCGTCTGTTTGGCATTCACGGATCGGCACGCGTCATCAGGGCCCTCTCTCTCTCTCTCTCTCTCTCTCTCTCTCTCTCTCTCTCTCCACACAGGAGGCTCTCCACCAGGGCCCCACTGTGTGTGCGTGCAGTACCCCGCGTCTCTCTAAGACATTGCGCACGGCCACACACCGAGGCGCGGCGGCGGCGGGGAGGGGCTCCAGCCGGGGCTCCGCCGATCCGTTCCCGAGGCCGGCGCTGCCCTGCCCGCCCTACGTGTCCGACATAACTTTGGCAAGGAGATACAAGCACGTTGCAATCCATTCGGGGCGCCGCGCGTGGCGCGAGGGAGGCACGGCCGAGGCACAAAGAGAAAAGGCGGCGCGGGGCCCGGCTTATGCGGTGCGCGGCGCTGGGCGGAGCTGCGGCGGAGCTGCGGCGGAGCTGCGGCGGAGCGGCCACGCAAAATGTGCGGACGCACTGGGCCGAATAAAATCAAATTCCTGTTTTGAGTTCGGCGGCGCGCGCGGGAGGCCTCCCTCCCCGCAGCAGCAGCCTCCGGTTGCCGCGGGGCACACGACGAGCAGCACTAGTGAGGGCAGGGCTGAGCCGCGCCCAGCAGCACCGGCGCCGGCCGTGCCGCTTTGAAACATGGCTGACAAGGAGAAGTGCCATTAGATACAGAGGACTGATCGAAACTTGAAGTAGGGGCGGCGGGGCCAGACGGACTCGAATGACCATAAACAAGTCTCGGAGCCGATATTGGAGCGAAGCCCCGCCAGCCGCACCGCGACAGGCCCGGCCCCGCCTGCCTCGCCGGTGTGACGATGGGGCCCGATGGGACCCCTCGACCTTCCACTGATGGCTGCCGTGACCTGCGCACCAACCCGACACGGCGGCGGCGGCGGCGGCGCGCGCGTAGCCATTTTACATAACTCCCTTTTAAAGCAAGGTTCGTGCGTTTTGGGTCGGCCGCGTCGGGACGGGACCGCATTATTGATGGCTGCTGGCCGGCCTTGAGACCTGGAACAACCTGGCAGCGGGGGGTTAACCAAAGTGGGTTCCGATGGGGTTGTGCCGGTGCTGCTGCTGTGAGGAAGGTCACGGACTCGGTCGGCACGCTGATAGGGGAGGAGCGGGGCCAACCCTCCCCGGGCCGAGCGCTGCCGCCCTAAGTAGTGCACCGTGCTGTGCGTGCTCGTAGCGAGTTCTCGTGGCTCCACAGCGCGACCACGACGCTGGTTTTCAATTCATTTCCCAATAAAACACGGAAGAAAATTATTGGCTGTCCCAACTAATTTCTTGGCTGTCAGGCGGACGGCCAATGTATTCGCTGTGCCAGATAAAATTGGACTGGGCCAACCGAAATGTACGCTCCGGCAACTAAACCAGTCAGTGGGTAGGATAACGAATTCACTGATGTGCACCATGGCATTCGCCAGAACACCTAGCACATACGCTGGAGTATGCAACATGTTAGCTGGGTGGACTAATCCGAGCATCAGGCGACCTCGAAAAAACAATTCGGTATAAGCGGTATCGAACCCGGGACACTAGTCCGCTGATCAAGTGAGCCAAAAACTGCGCAATTTCCTCCCCTTCTTTTTAAAAATGTGTGGCCAGAGTAAGCGAACTTTTCGCCGAACCGTAAAAAAATGAACCACATGTTCAGCAAACAATTTCTCTTTTCTGTGTATACGGAGGAGGAAAGGGGGAGGGCGAGAGGGGGGGGGGGGGTAGGCAAGCAGACGGGACTATCGCCAGGGCAACACGGCCCGAGGGAGCAAAGACGAAACCGGGCATAAAATAACTTCGAAAAACTCCTCTAATGTCACTCGGGAGAAAATACGGGGCGGTTCCTCCCGCCAGGACACATCGCCGTCCATCCTCGCGCCGCTGCTGCCGGGGGTTCTTCGCGGCAAAGGATCTCCGCGGGGGGAAAGTTTTACACCGCCGTCGTGCTTTAGCAATCACGGCGCGGCAAAGTTTGTTACGGTGACAACTCCTTAATCAGCTGCAGCGAACGCTGTAGCGGCTGTAGCCGGGCCGGCCTTTACTGCCGCAAGGATATAACGACTGTGCTGGTGCCGTCCACGCGATGACCCCGAAGCGCCCCGCGGCCCCGCAGGCCCCGCGGGCCCCGCCCACCTCATCTTTAAGTAATGACGCCGCTTTCTCTCTGTCTCCCTCTCTCCCTCGCTCGCCCTGTATCGCCCTGTCTCCGTTTTCGAGGGGGAAACAAGAACCACAAACAACAACAACAACAAACAGTAGTGGCTGACAATAAAGAGGCGTATCTATCACCGCGTGTAACATCATGCACATGACAAGCGACATAAAAAAGGCGCCACCAAAATGTTTTTGATTTTTTTATTAGGTACGAAAAAAAAACACGGTTGGCGCGGCACGCGACAGCACGCGGCGTTTCCCCGAGAACACCTCGACGCCGCTTACATATTCTATTATTACTCACGCACATGCATGTTGGCGCCGCTTAAAGGGGTGTGGCTGGCGTGTACTTATAAGGCTTGAGAGGCAGTTAACGCTGCCGGGCGCTGTGAGGGCCAAGACAGTATAGTGCGAGGGGTGGGGGGAGTGGGGCGGGGAGCGGCTGTGACACGCATTGTGGACCCGCCCGGCCTGGCCTGGCCCGGCACGGCCCCTAGAGGCCCCTCGCGGCAACCCCAGAGCGGGCCGGGGTGACATGGTTGCTTGTTGCGCCCTGCTCTACACTACAGAAAGCTCTCGTCAGCCCCACGCACACACACACACACACACACACACACACTCGGGGCACGAGAGCGGAGGACACGCCATCCTCACTTCACAAGGAGCACCTTTGGCAGCAGAGCAACTCCTTGGCACAAGAGTGTAGAAGGGGAGGGGGGGGGGGGGGTCGTTCACCAAAGTGCAGAGACAAAGTAATGGCCGGCCTAAGTGAGTACACAGCTCCGCACAGCGCAGCCCGGACCGGCCGCCGCCGCGTGAGCGCCTGCGGTCGGGGGGGTAGGCCCTCCCGCCGAGCACGCCTGCACCGCGGTACTGCCTACCTTGCGGACCGCAGGCGCCCGGGGGGCCCGGCCGGCCGGGAGCGGCGCTGACCTACCCGACACGCAGTCGCAGGCACGAGCCCGCGGTCGGACGCGTCTCTACCCGATACTCCCACTCCGTGCCCCACCCGGTGAGAGCGTGGCCCCGGGGCACGCGGCGCCGCGGGGGGTCGCCGGCGAGGTGACTCACCAGGAAGTAGATGGCGAACGGCATGACGACGACGGCCACCAACAGGTCGGCCAAGGCAAGGGAGACGATGAAGTAGTTGGTGGCGTTCTGGAGGGAGCGCTCGCGCAGCACGGCCAGGATGACGAGCACGTTGCCGAAGAGCGTGAGCACCGGGAAGGCGAGCAGCATGAGGGCCCAGTACTGCTTGATGATGGCGTCGCAGGGCACGAGGGTGCCGTTGACGTTGCAGAGCGTCCCGTTAAAGGTGCCGTTGAAGTCCGCGTACGGATCCTCGCCGCTCAGGTTGAGGTACGCTCGCACGAGGTCGCCGCCGCCGCCAAGGCCGCCGCCGAGACCGCCGCCCCCGCCGCCGGGGTCCATGAGGGCGAACTGGTCGTGCCAGGCGAGGGCCTGCGCCGCCGGCAGCGGCGGCGCCGACGTCAGGTTGTCACTGGGGTCCATGGCTGTGGCTGTGGCCCGCACTCACCGCGGCCCGTCGCGGCCCCAGCGAGGGACGGGCGTCATCACGACGACGGCGACGTCCCCGGCGGCACGTCGGCGCGGATGTGCCGCGCCGTCATGGCCGCCGTCAGGGCCGCCGTCAGGGCCGCCGTCAGGGCCGCCGTCAGGGCCGCCGTCAGGGGCGCCGCCAAGGGCCGCCGCCAGGTCCGCGTCCCCACGGCGCTCCCAACCCCGATGCGCTGCGGTCACCCCGGTCCGCCCTGACCCTCTCCTTGACGACACGAGAGCCGACACGGTCCGTCCGCGTTGGCGCCGCGCACCGCCGTACCGCTCCGCTCGCTGCCCCGGCTCGATCGCGACTGAGCGGGCTGCCCCCCGGCCACGCCCCACCCCGCCGCACCCCCACCTGGGCCCGCCGCCCCCACCCCGCGGCTCCCCGCGGCACCCCGCGGCAACCCGCGAGGAGGCCTCGGCAGGCAGCCGGTGGCAGCCGCTGGACGGGCGGAGTCTGCGGGGCCTGTGGACCAGCCCAGCCCCGGCCAGCCCCGGCCAGCCCCGGCCAGCCCCACCGCTCCCCGCGCCGCATCACGTCGCCGTGTCGCGCGGTGTTTAGCGTCAGCACGATGCAATGACTGACAAGGGTACTTTCTTCCCTTATCACGCGTCTATCACTGCCTTCCACTGCGCCCCTCACGGTCACCAACAGGTGGGGAAGTGGGTGGACGCTAGTAGCTTGAACCTCAGGAGGGCCGTGCAGTGTACACAAATACCCTCCTCGCCTGGCGCATACCTTATATTCTTTGAAGTTTACCAGGCTGTATCACAATAAGTAATGCTGGGTGTACAGGAATGAAAAATTACTCGGAAGAAAACCATCAGAGCTTTGCGGTCAAATAAGTAGCATTTACGTTTCAAGAATTCTGCAACTCATACAAGATTTTTCCCTTCAGTTTTGTGTGACGATTAAAACTCCTGGCCACCTTGCAACGGTGCAATGCTGCCATTATGAGCAACAACAGCAGGAACGTTTCCGCGACTACACAGTCAGATCGCGTGCGTGCAAAGAAAATGTTACACGACCCTCCGAGGAAATGTAATGCAGGGTAGGAGTCGGTGCAGAACTAGTGCACGGGCAATTTGCACGAAGGCGTGAAGGTCTGATGATGGAGGGGACTGTGAGTTATAGGCTAGAAGTCCTCGAAATGCACAAGCACACGAGTATTTTTGGTCGGACGAAGGCTACACTGTCGGTTACACACTCTGATGTTCAACTGGGCAAAACCTCAACCACAATAAATGTGAAACCATGATATTTACCGATTCACTTCATTACAATATGTGAATTCCCTGTCAGGAGAGCGATAGGAACTGCCATCAATTGCTTTAAAAATTCGATCAGATTTTTTTGGTAAAGTATGGGGTTTCAGGATTCCCAGGAACGTAATAGTCTTGTTGGGATGGTGACGGGCCGCGCCGGACTGCGTCCGACGAGAATTGTGGAACAAGCGACAAAGTAAACGAAGTAAGATGGGCGCGGCGTGGCAAGTGTGAGAGAGAGAGTGAATGGGCGGGGCTAAGCCCTCATCACGGGCCCTGCTCTGTGATGACGCTGGTCTGTAGGGCTTCCGGCTCGCGGCGCCCTCCGCGGCGCCTGCCAAAACAACTTCATGATCAGGATTTGAAACTTGAAATCCTCTGGTCGGCAATCAGTCTCAGTGAGGGCCTGTGGCCGCTAAGGAAAGAGGAGCGAGACAGAGAGAGGAGAGAGACAGAAAGAGAGAGAGATAGTAAGAGAGGGAGAAAGACAGGGAGAGCCAGAGACAGAAAACAAGGAGAGGGAGGGGGGCTAGTTAATTCCGAAATTTTGTAAAAACTTATTACATGGTCTTACTTTTAATAGATAAACAATATTTTAAAAATAGCAAACATATTTTCGGAGTAAGCAATGGATTGAGCTGAGCCCGGATGCTCGTCCCCGGCGGTGTTGGCTGCCTGGCTTTCTCCGTGGAGTTTGATGGCCTAATAAGCAGTTCCCGCCTCGGGCTACACAATTGCCACTTGCGCGGAACACAGCGCGGCAGCGCGGCGCACCGGGCGCGGCGCCTCGAAAAGCCACGTACCTGCCGCGGGCCGCGTGCCGGCCGCGTGCCGCCGATGGCTGTGAGGGCTGTGGCAGCTCCATCAAGGCCCTCCGACAGCACCCTCCCCCTCCTCTCTCTCTCTCTCTCTCTCTGCCTCTCTTGATCTCTCTGTCTACCTCTCTCTCTCTCTCTCTCTCTCTCTCTCTCTCTCTCTCTCCTTCTGTCCATCCCTTTGCTTCCGCCCCCAGACTTCCGATAGGAGCTAGGTCGTTAGCAATCGACCCCATGGTCTGTCTAATCTTGATTCCGCCCGTCCAGTACACCTGTTTTCATCCCTCTGAACGCAACGCGTCAACGTGCCGCGCTGGCGTGGCATTGTGCCCGCCGCTGCCGCCGGCAAAAGCCGGGGTGAAATAGAAAAAATCATCCCGCCCGCCCAGGTGGTAGTGGTGGTGGTGGCGGTGGCGGTGGTGTTGGTGGTGGTGGTGGTGGTTGGTGCGCCCGCGAGATGCTAACAGTGCATCTAACTTGCTGACAGCGTCGAAGCCACGCGGCGGGTCTCTTGCCGTCTAAACAACGAAACTACTCGTCCAAACTCCTGTGCCTGCAATAATTCAATTCGCGATCCCGCCGAGACACCCGTCGTCACCGCCGCCGCCGCCGGTCCCACGCGGACCAGTGTGCCGAGCGCCTGCTCCGCTGCATGTTCGGGGGTGCGTGGTGTGCGACGCAGCCACTGCGCCACACGCTGCCGGAAGCCACAGCGGCTGTGCATAGTACTGGCTCTAGGGTTTCTAGTCCCGAAATTTTCACAAAAAGTTTTCGGGAAAAAATCCAGACTTCTTTTTCAAATAGAAATTTTTGGGAAAGCTGAACTGGGTCAGGTGGCTGGCGCCACCAGCAGGGCGCTGCAGCGCTGCAGAGCGCTTCTATATGTGCGCTCGCGCCGGGCCACCCGCTGCGCGCGACCCCCACTGGGGCACTGCGTCGCATACACACACTCAAACACACACAGACACGAAAACACAACACCCACTATTCGGCGTGTTCGCGCCACGGCACTGCGCGGCGCATAGCGTGATTTTGAAACCCTCTTCGCATTTGCCAGCATCGATGCAGTGTTTTTCTTTTTTTTTTGTCAATTAATTTTTTGTGCTGTTGTTTGACGTTCACTCTTCCGTTGCGCTGGGCACCGCTCGGAGTGCGCAGAGTGGCGGATCGCAGTGAGGGGCACATATCCGGAACAAGGACCAATCTCTTCGGCACGCTCTGCGCTGGGTGACGGGGGGCGCGGCCTCCACAGGAGACTTCTCGACCACCTTTATTTTTAATTTTATGCTCAATCCATTTTCCTCTAACAGCAGAACTATACAAAAATTATTCTAGAACGCGCTTTCCGGATCTGCTTCGCTGTGTTTTCTCGGAGTACCCCACCGTCTCCGCATCTCCCAGGTGACCCGCACCAGGTCATCGTCTCAACACCGAGGAGCTGTGTTCCCCCAGGGACTCACCGCGGCGCCTGGCATACTCTTAGCACGCAGCTCCACTCGGCCCGCTAGAAGCAGCGACAGCAACCGGCGGCGGTGGACGCTAACAAGAAGCCGCCAGCACTCAGCACACCTGCATATGCATCGCCTCGCCGACACATCGGCGGAGCCGAGCTGCGCAATATTATCATCATATCACTCCGCGTACGCGCGGCGCTGAGCGAATAAAAAGAGGGAACCGCAAGGGCGGCAGTGTGCGAGTCCAGGGAAGGAAAGCGTACCTGGCAGAGAGAGACAGACAGACAGACAGAGAGAGACAGACCGAGAGAGAGGCCGGCGGCCGTGCGGACGAATCTCATTCTGGCCGCCCACCGGCCGGCAGCCGGCGGCGCTCGCGTGGTTTACTCCGTGTTCACCCTGCTGCCGCCCGCTGCCGCCCACTGCCGCCCGCTGCTTCATGCTGCCTCCTCCTGTTCGACCTCCGCAGTCGTGGCGCGCTCTCCCCAGGGGGGTTAGCCTCCGCCCGTGGTATAGGGCTGCAATCACTGCAGACATTGTGTGGGGGCCAGCTTCGTGCCCGCCAGGCTCAGCCAATAAAGGTTCCTCCTGGTCCTCACACACCCACACACGCACGCACTCACACAGCCGAGGGAATAATTTCTGGTCCACAACAGGATGCTGGATGAGAGTGGCCGCAGCGCGTGGGCAGGGAGGGGCCCGATCTGCTCCGGCTGAGACGCGAGTAATCCGGGAAGGGAGCGGGGGCTGAAGAGCCGGGCCCTGATGGACGTGCACTCCGGGCTTGTTACAGCAAGCAGCACGACTGCCGGCAGCATGCTAATCCACAAGCATTTAAATAAAAATGTTCCCCTTTCGGCTCGTTCTGGAGTTTTGGAGGAACGGTTTTTGAAGGTTGTTGACGATACGTCTGACTGACCCGCCGCTGGGGGCGTGGTCGAGGAGAGCGTAGCGTGTTTCCGGAAATTGCCGTCCCCTCTCCCCCTCCTTTCTCTCTCTCTCTCTCTCTCTCTCTCTCGCTCGATCCCACGCTCTCTGACCCTCATCATCGACTAGTTCTTCCCCTGGCCCGTGACGAGAGCGAGAGAGAGCAAGAGACGGAGAGAGAAGGAGAGAGCTCACCGGGAGGCAGCGGGCGGAACGCGAGAGTCGTCTTCCTGAATGAATTAGGATCCCAGTGGGGCGGGCCGGAGGCCCGGAGGCCCGGGCCGCCGGGGAACACCGCTCCGCTCGCTGGGGGTGTCCCACGCCCTCGGCGCCGCTCTGCGCCGCTCTCCACGTGTCGCCGGAGACGTCAACATCTAATCCCGTCCCCGGCTCGAGGCGCCGCCGTCCCCACCGCCAGTATTATGCGCGCCTCGCCCGCTCCAACCCTCATCCTTTATCCATCATTTACGCCGCCCGGACTGACAAGTTCGGGGTCGGCGTCGGAGCCGGTGGCCACGAATGAAAGAGTCCGCGTGCGTGGTGCGTGTTCGGAGACCGTCGGGGGCGGGGCGGGAGCGGCCGGCTGTGACGGTGTGGGTGGTGCGTCAGACGGGTTGTGTAGTCGCGGCTGGGGGACTGGAATGGGGAGGGACTCTATTCCCGAAATTCTACGGCAAAAAAAGTTTTCAGAAAGAAAATTAAATCATTAAAAATATTCGATATTTCCTAGATGATATGGATTTTCTAACGAAATTTTCCTCGTGTTTTTGAGACACTAGACTGGAGTTGGCGGGGCCGCCTCTGGTCCACTCTGGGATGGCCTAGAAGGAGACGGTGCGCCGGCATGCCGGCATGTGCAGGCAGCGGAGCCGGGCGGCGGCGACTTAAAAATACTTTCTTCCTCAGACTGGCGCCGACCGGCTATTCCCGCCGTGTTGCATGTCCTCTGTGCATCCCCCGTGTTACGCAGTCTGGGTTATTCCCGTGTCGCGAGTCTCGTATACTCTCAATCCCCCCACCCCCACCCCCTCCAACACCACCACCTCGCGCCAGATATTCCCGAGTCATCGGCGGGGCTGAGGAACAAAGAGAACCGGCCATCAATTGCGACAAGGCTACCGCGCTGCGCGTCGCTGCCATGGCAACTGCCAGCGGGGAGGCCGGACCCGGCAGGGCTGGACTCTGACCTCTGCTTGACACCCTCAGGGTGATTTCCAGCACGCCTCCCCTGCGAAATATAGAAAAGAACGAGAACAACGGCAAAGGATGGAATCCCTTCGCGCGTCGAGAAGGAAAAAAACGGCATGGTATGGCGTTCTGCTGCTGGGCCCGATAGAAGGCATTCTGCCAAAGTCGGTATTGATGCGTCAAAGGATTGGTCGCGGACGCACTGAATGACATCCATACTGACACCGCGGGTCCGCTCAGCTCTGCTCTGATTTCTGCTCGACGAGAGTGCGGCATAATGAAGTGATGAGTGCACCCTCGTAGACGCGTGCTCGGGGTCGGTACCAGCCCCGAACACAGCCCTCTTGGATTTTGTCAGCAGCAGCCAGGACGACGTTCGAATACAAAAGATGAGTAGGACTCGACAGCTGGTTCCCTGGTCCGCGTTCCCCAGCACGACTGTGGCCCAGGCGGACGTTGGCGTCCGCGCCACGGCCGTCCCTCCAGCCACTCCGCGGGTCTGGAAGGCCGGCGGCGCCCGGAGCGCCCGCGGAGCTCGAAGCCCGGAGCGCGGTATTTGTACTAGCTGAGCAAACAGCCGGCACAGTGATAGGTTTAGGTTTGCGGGGGGGGGGGGGGCATTGTGCTAAGCGGCGCCACGCCCCGCACGGCGGCCCCGCACGGCGGCCCCGCCGGAGGGAGGGAGGGGGAGGGTCCGGACACGGCCGTACATATTGGAAGTGACTCGCGCCTTCTCGCGCGCACTATCCACGCACTTTCGCGTACGAGCGAGCGCCGCTGTGCCGCCGTGCCCGCACGACGCGGTCCCGACTCTTCATCACCCCATACTCCCACCCCAATCCTCCCCCCCCCCCCCCCCCCCCCCCCCCCCCCCTCTCTCTCTCTCTCTCTCACTGCGGCTCAGGGGCTGCCTGCTGCCGTTCAATCTAGGGGCGGAGGATCCCCGAATCCTCTTTGATGGCGTGCATCCCGCCCGATTCAAAATGAATTCGCAACCTTTGAGTGAGGCGGGACCGGGCGGGGGCGGGCGGGCGGGCGGCGGAAGAAGCATACATCAGGCCTGACAAAGGCGGCGGCGGCCTCTTTTCTTGCCCCGAGGCAGATGCATGCACCTCAGCGCCGCCCGAGGCCCCCGGCCGCCCCGCCGCCTCCACGCCCGGAGGCTTTCAACCAAACACGTTCGACGTGCGACGAGGGGAAAAAAAGTGAGGAAATACCTTCTAGCGCTCCGACGGTCCAAGTCTGTGCAGCGTGAGATTCGGGTTCGGGGCGAGAAAAGCTGCGCACGGTGCGCGTGGAGCTTCTTTGCACATCACGACCCTACTTCGAATCGGGCGCTGCGAGTTTTAGTGCGTTCGCTAGAAGGGAACGCGAATCCTTCCGCCACAGCGCATGGCGGAGTTTGTTCTCGGATATTTTTGACTGTGCGCGGCAGCAGGCGAGCCTGGAAATGCGTTTGATTGTGGTGCGGCCCGGCGCAGGCCGGCCCCGCGGTCAGAGCCACCACCGCGGCGGAGGCTGCGGCAACAGCAGCAGGCCTCGTGACGCCACTGGAAGGGCCGGGTCACATATTACTCCTCCATGCCAGCCAACACACGGACCCTTTTTCTGTTGTTGTTTTCGTTACGCAAGGGAAGCGGAATCGTCGAAGGAAGAGGGTGGAGAAAGAGAGTGAAGTGGAGAGAGGGTTGGGAGGGAGAGAGAAGTGAAGGAGAGAGGGGAGCGGCGAGGAAGTGTGGTGGCCGAGGATGGGTGAATGAGCACGGGCATCGGCCGGGAACTATGAGGCTCAAAATATTTATCGACCGGTCCGACGCAGACGAGCCGGAGCCGGGGCCGCAGCCGAGCGGAGCGCCAGCGCTGAGGGGCGCGGCTGAGTGCGGCTGAGCGTGGCTGAGCGTGGCTGAGCGTGGCTGAGCGTGGCTGAGCGCGGCTGACCGCGGCTGGGTCCAGCTGGGGTGGTGGTTGTGTTGGTCCGAGGGGGCTCCGTCCGCCGCGGATGGCCGCGCTGGATCAGCCAGTTCAGGTGTGGAAAACAATATCTGCCGCGATACTCCGTGCCAGACTCACCGCCGGTCCCCTCCCATTAGCCATTTTCTTCTTCTTCACATTTTTTTCTGCAGATGACGACGCTGTCCGGATCGTGTTTACACGGCGCATAGGTCTCCAAAGAGGCTGTATAGGATGCTTGTTGTTGCTCCAAAGTCGTCGTCGATCGCCTTAAAATATTCCTTAAAGTGGCCGAATTTTGATAGCCTGAAGACGAGCCTTAGTCAAACACAAACACTCGGAGGGGTTGTTTCTACCCCCCCCCCCCCCTCCCCATTCCCACCTCCCACCCTGTCCCACTCTACCCCCCCCCCCCCCCCCCTAATCGCGCCCCTGGAAGACTGCCGAGACCACCTCCAGCAGCGCATGAAATGAAGGCGTAATTCACAATAAGCACACATACGCTCACACACTCGCTCGTGCCCAAGCTCACACGCACCTCTTGGTTACAGAACAGAACCCAACCCAACTCTACCTCGGTCCTCACACTCCCCTTTCCCCTTTTATTCTCCACCCTCATGACATGCTTCCCCATTCCAACCGCCTGCCCCCTCGCCTGACGACCCCCCCCCCCCTCTCTCTGTCTTTCTCTCTGCGGCAACGACACGCCATCACAATGGCAGGCACGCTAAACGTTAGGCACAGTGGTTCTTCCATCCGTACCAACCCGCAGAGCCCCGCCCCTTCTCCTTACCCCTCAGAGAAATGAGCAGAGAACGACTTGGTAACTTCTGTCACGTGTATATGGAGAGCACTTCGACTGCGTTCTTGTCTTCTTCCTTTTCTTTCTGTCGGCATTCTCCTTTGCCGCCCGTGGACTGGTGGTGGTGCGCCACTTACCCACTGAAACACAAGAGAAAAAGGACGCCAGTTAGTTTCACGCCTTTTAAAAACGACATGGTGGCCTCTGGAGAAAAATCGACACCAAGTCTCCACTTTTTCTCCGCGTTGACGGAGCTCTGGCGACAGAGCAGCATCGAGTCGGTTTCCGCGGACTGGAATCGAGTCTCGCAAGCCTGCGAGGGGGGGGGGGCGACAGTAAAGCAAACTTGCAAGCAGCAGTTTCATTGGACTAAGAGCAGCCCGGCCCACGCCCTGTTCGTCCACTTCTTTTGCCTCAATAAACACCGCGTCTCGTGTTTGCCGCTGCAAACACACCAATCGCGGCTGGCCGATCGGAGCGAAGCCAAGTCGGGAGTCAAGATTGTTTGTTCACTCGCGACGGCCGTTTACTCCGGTGCTGTTTCTTTCCTCGTCCACTGCATGAGCTATAACGGATTAATGAGTATTGGCTTTTAAACCGGATCTCGCCAACACTGGTCATTAATAGTGCGTTGAGCAGAGATTCGTAAGTAATTTTTTCAGATTTAATTATTTTTGTTATGTGTGTACGTCGTGTGTGTGTGTGTGCGTGTGTGTGTGTGTGTGTGGTATAGAAACCCCTCCATCAACCCCCAATGTTTGTTCCTCGCGCCGAGACACCACTTCTCGCGGGCAGCGGTCGGACCCACGCGCACACAAGATGACTGCGGGGTTCGGCGGGGACTAAGCGCCACTCCGACACGACGCCGTGGACACGCCGTGGACACGCCGTGTACACACAGCAGCGGTCTAGCTGGAGAAATGTGCCAACAGCCGCTGCCGAGACGCACTCCACGGCGCTGACATATGATTCGCTCAATGTCCCGGCCTGTCGTCTACACGGTGTCCGATCCGGTCTGGACAGCAAAAGGACCCTACTCTCATAAGGTTTATAGCTCCGAAAATTCCAGAAAGTTTTCCAAATATTTCGTACTTTAAAAAAGTTTTTTTTTTCGAAAAACTCTGTATATTTTTTCGATAATGTGTTTGAAAATTTCGGGAAAAGAAACCCTGCCCTCTCTGCTCTTGTCACTGCGTGACGAAATGTTTAGCTGAGAATCAGTCGGCGTCTTCTCTCTTCTTGTTAAGGACATAAAAATCTGCAAGCGGCATTTTCGATTTCAAACCAGTGATGAATGTCGATTTCTCTTACCGTCCGGCAACCAGTATAAAATTGAATGTATTCAAGGAACCACAAATCAGTTGGATCGACACACACAGCCTCTCTGTTAATGCAAACATTCTTCAGTGGATTCGATTACATTTTATCTTTGGAGTGTTTGATATTGCTCGATAATCACTGGGTTTTGAAGGGTCTCGGACCGGCCGCATGGTGCCACGGACCGGGAGGGAGAGGGGGAGGGGTGGAGGGGGTACCGGGGAGGAGGCTTTGGCGGGCTATATGACGGAGCCCTGTCCTATTTTGGCCGGGCAAATAAACGTGTGAACGATCAAAGGTCTACCCGTCCCGCCACCCCCCATACACCTCGCCTCACCTCCCCGCCCGTCCCCACCGGGCTCCGGGCCGACCACGACTATCGGAATGGCACGGTGGGTGGCGGTGCGTGCGGCTGGAACGGAAATGGCGAATGGAAAGCAAAGCGCTGCCTGGCCGTTGGCGGCGCGGTGCGGCGCGGTGCCTTGGGTCAGTCACAGCCGGGCAGCCTGGCCCGGAAACCACCCCAATGTGTCGTCCCCGCGACTGGCCGGACGGCGCAGCGGTCCTGCGGGTACACCACATTACTGTCGAGTTGACTTCCAGACACGAGAACGAGCCGGATTCGATGGGGAACGCTGAATCATGAAATTTTCATTGAATCCCGGGAGCGTTATCCTGCTCCAGGAGGTGGATATAACAGGCCGAGTTTTATCGCGGCCGCGGTGTGGCGGTCGACGTGTGCCTGGCCGTGCTCCGCCGCCGACTGTTGGCACAGGCAGCGCCGGCAGCGCGGATGAAGAGTGGATAAGGCAGCCGACCAGCAGCGCTACGGTGTACGCAGATTTGAGTCACCACGCGCGTGGCGGCGGCCTCGGCACTGCGGCGGCGCTGCTGCCAATATTTTCCACCCGGCCGCAAATATTTGTACGGCGGAAAGAAAAGAGGTAGAGATTGGCAGCCGTGCAAAGCCGTGCGCGCGCGCGCGCGCCACGCACAAACAGAGCCGCCGAGCATTGACGATAGGCGTGCGGCCGCCGCACACGGGCGGAGCAGGGCGGGGCAGGGCGGGGCAGGGCGGGGCAGGGCGGGGCAGGGCGGAGCAGGGCGAGGTCTCCGGGCTCATCACAGAGCAGCGCGCTCAGCATCAGCTCACTGGGGAGGTTGGCAGCATCGGCAACACTCACATATCCGAGCTCAAGCCGAGCCCAGCCCGCCGCCCCTCTACTCCTCCCACTCTCCGGGGAAGAGAGGCAGGGAGAGGTGGCAAAGAGGCGTGTGCCAGCACTGAAAAAGAATCGCCAGGCCAGCGTTTCCAAGAGGTGCAAGAATAACTTTGGTGTGATAAGAGCGGTGCAGGCCGCGTAATCACCGCGTTATCACCGGGCGCCCGGCACGTGCGCCGTGTTGGCAGCCGTGTTTTGTGATGTTGTTTTTCTTTGCACCGTTAGTTGGGCGGACAGCTGCAGACATGGCCTTGGCATCTCCATGCAGCCGCACGCATCAAAAATGTCACGCCGTTATCACGCACAGCTTTCCATTTCGAGTCACCATTATTACGGGTCCTAGTCCCGAAAATTCCAAGGAAACTTTCGGAAAATACCCATATTATTTGAGGAACCTTAAAAACTATTAGTGTATTCGTGTAAAGTGGGGAGGGAATCACAGCTGAAATTTCAACGACTTTGACCAATTGACAGTTTAGGACAAAGTAGGGTTTTTGTTATATCAGCAGGAACGCTCGCGAAAGATCCCTATTTTTGAGCACCAGGTCCACCGTGGAAAAAGACTCTCTGCCTGTTGCAGACACCCTCCACCGAACAAGTGGCCAGACCCCACCCCGAGGCTAGTGGCGCCATCTGGCGCGGGAAGGCGCTGGCGCTGTCGACTCTCGGCCGTACTCCGCGCGCCCCTCCCCACTAGGGCCTACACCGTCGGGGGGTAGCAGCAAGCGCGGAGCAGAGCGGCAAGGCGTTGCGGGTTTGGCCGGAGGCCTCTCGTGAGGGGGCGTGGTGGCCGCCGAGAGCCCCCCCGGACAGGGTGGCTGCAGCTATGCTGTGGGTTCCACTAGGGTTGGCATGAATGCAACTGTTTTCGCCAAAATGCTTTCGGCTCTCTGGGTACGAACGGTGTTCGGAGTTATACTTGAGTTGTACTAGTTTGCAGCATTCACATGTAGTGCGCAACATGGTCACGAGTGTTATAATTAGGTGGGTGCAATGTTCCAGGAGAAATACTTGGAGCCACTTACAGCACCCTCACAGTGAACGAGGGTAAATTAGTCTCAGGAACACGATAATAGCCTTGGATATGTTTGATTCTCGTCTTTGGCAGTACACTCCGAACGGAAAACTTTTCAATGATTGATGATACTCTTCTCCTTCGCCAACACATAATCGAATCAGCTACCGTCTTCCCGGAGTAGATCTGATTTGCCCCTGCAGGGGATCGCTAGCCATCGCTGCGGTTTTGCTGTATTATTGATTCTCCAACTCCACGTCGATTAATCCCAAGGCGGGGTGTGCGTGGTCTCGAATGTGTGCTGGTGCAGTAAAGTGTGGAACGTGAATATTAATCCGCTCAGTTTCACAGGTCCCTGGACCGCCATGGGCTGCCATGGGCCACGATGGGCTGGGTGGGCTGGGCTCTGTCCTATTTCCGGCCCTCACCCTGTTCGGACCACTGACACTTTAGCCTCTCCTCCCGCCGTGGTTCTGGAGGGACAGAAATACACGCCACTGCCCTGCAGGATGGCCCAGGGGTTACCCCCCTCTGTGGGTCCCCACGGCCCATAGCGCTTCCCGCAGCTCGGCAGACCCACTTCACGACACTGCCACATTTTATTTCATGTTTCAGTAGGAGCGTATGGAATGCTTTAATGCTAATTTTTTACCCCTGGCGCGTGTGGGCTCGCTAAAGACGCCTCGGATCCCTTGCGTATTGAATTATGAGGCCGAAAAGTCAACGCGGAAGCGGTCCGTATTCTTTCCCTATGCTGGCTCGCGTGCCCCCTTTAATCTTCACGTTCCATACCGCTTTCCAACTTTGCCTTGCCTCTTCAGCCCCTCGCTTCCTATCAAACGACTGCCCTGCTCCAAATCTACTGCATCTGCTTTCAGCCTCACCCTCCCCTTCCTCTCACCCCCTTCCATTCTTTCGCCTTCATCTTCCGCGCAGCAGAGAATGGTGATCAATCAGTTCAACGAGAGGAGGAGGAAGCGAGTTCGAGCTTTCGGAGATTTTTCCTGCAGCAAACAGTGCAATCCCAACCGTATTGGGCGGTCTGGGTAGGCCCCCACCTGACTAGTCCGCTGCTCTGATGTGTATTAATGTATGGGCACACAAGCAAAGTGTTGGCGCTGTTGTGATAGAAGGAGACCAGAGAGAGAGAGAAAGTGGGAGTGGGCTGCACAGCAACCCTCCTCCCAGAGGGCTGCACTCCGAAACCTCAATCTCCGCCGGCGGGGGCCGGGTGGTTTGCAAGGGTTTGCGGCGACCGCCTTGCGGCGGCAACAACACAGACTCGATTCATACACCACCCCGCTCTGCCGCCCCGGCCGCCCAAGCGGTCCGCCCGTCCCGCACAGGCCGATACTGGCCGCTCATTCCGCTGCTGCCCTGAAGGGGATCACGTCTCGTTGCTGTTCTCTCCGCCAACGCGGCCTCCCTCTTGAAAACTTTTGGCGCCCTCGCCGTGCTCTTCGGCCACCACTTATTAAGGCAGAGTGTAGAGACTGCACGGTGCCTGGCGGTGCGCTTGCGGGGCCACGTACGCGGAGACGTCCTCGGAGAGTTATTCAGGCCCCGGAGCCTCGCGAGGCGACCTTAGGCGGCGCTCGCCTGACCACACACGGTCCTAATGAGCAGCCTGGCTCCTCTTTCAGGGATTGTCAATTAGTGGAGCGGTAATGACAGGCGACACGAGAGGCAAATTAGGCGCTGCCACGTGCCGTGAGAAAGAGGGGATGCGAAGTGGCGAGGGAAGGCAGAGAGAGCGAGACAACGACAGCAACAGCGGCGGCGTCAGAGGGTGAGGGCGCGAGTGAAAAAAGGAAGCGGCGAGACGGGCGCAAAACTGGCACAACGACGGCAGAGAGTTGACATAAAGAGTGCTTATGTTACGTCTCGGGGAGACTTTTCTTTTCTCGGCGCCGCGTGCTGCTGCCGCTCTGTTGCTTATATTCTCCTCGGATGCCCGCTCCGTCACTGTCCGAAAAGTGAGCGACATGACAAACAAAGCACGTACTCATAAATCATCGCCTCCGCGTCCCTCGGAGATCGTCCACAAGCGCGCGCCGTGCCGTCCGATCCGGTACGTTCATTAGTGAGGGGCGAGCCACTCATACTCGTTCTCTGGGCTATCGAAGATGTGCATCACTCGTGATTCAAGCGCCCCTTAAATTTTTTTAATAAAACGTAAATATTTGAATCGCATCTTTTCTGAGTGACTGTGATAAACTTTTAATTACATCGAGTGAGCGTGCAACGTGTGTCATGCCCATATCCCTGCTGCCCGCGAGAGCACCAGCTCAACTCCTTCACGCCGGCCACCCTGCTACTGTTTCCTACTGCCGTCTACAAAGGTTCCTAGCGAATTAGTAGAGTCGTCGCGCGCACCGCAGCCGCCGCGGCTCTTACGGCGCTAGGGCCTGGCAGCGATGTGCAGTATGTTACCGCCAGCTCGGCCCGGCGACCTCTAAGCCCCGCGCGCCATGCGTCATCCGAGAGTGTTCATGAGTGGGCACATTAGGCCCGGGGGCGCCATTTATTTTTCAATGTTATTGTTTTTCCTTATTTCCCCCGTTTTCCCTTTATTATTTTTTTTGCTCCCGTACATTATTTCTGCGGTTGGGGACGTTTAATGAATGTGTGGGTGTATGGCTCGTTGGGCAGCAGGGAAAATATGGACGTGATTAAAAAGTCCTTGGAAATTCTTTGTTTAGGTATTGTAAGCATAAACTCACAGAAATACAAACTTACGTCAGATTTCTGCATCACAGAGAAGTAAAAGATTCTGGCGCAGCAACAGTAGACTTTGCCAGTGCACCGACTCTGTTTGGTGTGTGACGACAATTTCCAACCCCTCAAGCAGCACGAGGCACAAACCTTGACTTGTCTTGTGCGTGGCGTGCGGCCCGCGGTCGGCAGCAGTCTCTTCGGCAGCCACTCAAACCTCAGCGTAGCAGACTGTAGGGGCTATGCAGTTTTAATCGCCACCCTGTCGCGGGGACGACGATGGAGAGTGCCCCCTACTCTGCATCGGTTTGCTACCCGACGCACACGAGAAAAGACCTGAGTGTGGGTGCGGGAGAGATGGAGGATGGGAGACAGAGAGAGAGAGAGAAGATAGAATGAGGGAGAGGTCAAAGCCCCCCTCCCACCTACCTCCGATCCCCTCGGGCCGGAAGAGAGGAAACCGCAGCATTGGCGAGGGGAGCACCTGACAGGAAGTTTTGGCATAACGAAGCTCTGGTGCCATCGTCAGGCCAGTGCAGTGAGCTGCCGGGGTCAAACTCGGTGCGTGCAGCAGACCAACTCAGAGGTTACCGGCGGCGCACAGTCTCGTTGCCCCACTGCCCACAGGTCGTCTTTTCCTGCTCAATCCACTTCTGGGAACTGCTCTGTGCGCTACCGGACCCCAAGTGCTCGGAAATAATTTTCCACTGAACATTGAGCTCTAATTTTCTAATAAAAATAAGTACCTTCAAACACTTAAATAACCATGCGACGTCTGAGTAACACGTGTCTTTACCGACCGCATGCACACACTGCTATTACAGCGTCCATTAAGACACACCACCATGTCCCTCGCCGCCCGAGAATTACGCGCGTTTCCGTTTGTTATTATTCATGTGCTCTTTTCTTCTCGTCCTCTTTCTCTCTCCCACTCCCGCGCCCTTTCTCACTCTCTCCTCTTTCACGCACGTAGTCCGTCGGTCGCGGGTCTGTCCGTCCGTCTTCTGCCCGCTTTCATACCTCAGCACGGGGGAACTGAATCATAGCATAAACGAGTGCACGGCGGTAACACACAAAAGCGAGCTCTAGAGATTGAAGGGCAGCGGGCAGACCCCGTGCTCCGCTTTCTAACACTGTCTCTGTCTCTCTGTCTCTCACTCTCTCACTCTCTCTGAGAGAGGTGGCAGTGGAGCAATACAACTCGACCGCTGAATAATTTGCAGAGCGAGATTTTAGCGTGCGGCTGCGGGGCGAGCGGCGCCAGCGGAGCCGCGGCAGCGCCCGCCGGGCTCGCGCGCAGGACCCCCGAGAAACACAGAGGCAGTTGAAGGCGTGCCCCAACGCCTACCTTCAAATTGCTGCGGCTAACTGCGTTCTCTTACGTGAAGCCCTCGGCGTGACGCAATCAATAAACCCCTTTCCCCGCTAACGAGAGCGAACAACATTTACGGGGTGAGGTAACGTTTCGCCTTAACGCCGCTCCGCCACTCCCAAAGTAGTGGTTCTCTTACGGCCGGCGACCCCCATCCAGCTCACGTGTTTCTTGCGGTGCGGGCGCGATCCGGGCGCGCGGCCTCCGACCGCCAAACGCGACAGCGGTCCCGCTGGCTGCGGCCCACGCGAGGTCGTGGGGCCGTGCCAGGTCTGTGCTATGGAAGCTGAGGGGTCAAACACGGTCGAAACATCGGCTACAAAAGGTTTTCTTATCTTTTACTTTCAATTATTTGAATGTGCATTGCCTCCTGCGCCTGGTGGCACTGAGTCTTCATAAGCGGACGTCACCATCTATGACGGTATATCTCTGGTATTTTTATTCTCCTCGACATTGCTAAAGTAACAAAACAACGTTTTCGCTGAGGAGGCGGGGGGGGGGGGGGGACTTGGCGGGCTGCGCCTAATGCAGAAATGGTGGAGGGAGACGGCCGCGGCCGCGCCGCTGTATCCCAGTAATTCTTGAATTGCGTTTAGAAGAGCGTGGTTGTCGCGACCCGTCGTGGCGGCGCGGCGTGTGGGTTGGCAGCCGCGACGGCCGGCCCCGCGCCGCCCCGCGAAGGGAATCTGAACCGGCAGCAGCCACGCGCCGCCTCGCGCCGCCACGCGCTGCCACGCGCACGTCGCGTGCGCAGAGCCCGCAACACTCGGGTCGGCACACAATTGAATTTCTCATAGGCCGGAGGCAGCAGGAAACTAGATAGGCCACTACGACGCCCTCCTCTGCGTGGCGTTGGAGTGGAATGAGAGAGATTGGGTGCGTGTGGGTGTGAGTGCGTGTGTGGAGGGAGAAGGGTAGACAGGGTAGGGGCGGGACAACGCGCGCCCTCCTCAACCGCTGCGCGGGAGGGCAGGTGACAATGTCGGCCGGCCGGGGGCCCGGCGTGCACCCGCTGGCGTTACACCCGGCGGCACACGAGCCCGCCGCACGCGCGCGCACCTCGATAAAATATCAGCTGATAAATAAGGCATGCGGCGGCGCGGTGTCGGCCGGACTCTAGGCCGCCCCGCGGGAGCCGCAGGACCCGCAGGCCGAAGGACAGCAGCCCGTGCGGACCGTGTCCGGCCGGGATCGGCGCCGCCGGCCACAGAGAATCTCACAGGTCGCCGACTCACCGGCAGCCGGGCCGCCATCCGGTCCCGGTGCGTCGTGCGCGAGAGCGTGTTCCGTGGGCTCGGGATTACCAGCGAAATATGTACACGCGAGGAGGGAACTCGTGCCGCGAAAACGATAACGAGCGCGGAGACGGATACCCGCTCATTTCTCTCTCTCCCTCCCTCGCTTTTCTACTCTCTCTCTCTCTCTCTCTCTCTCTCCTCTCTCTCTCTCTTCCTCCCTCTCCCTCTCTCGTTTGCTTCACAAGGAGGAGCAAACAGAAAAAAAAACGGAATTGCGAGATCTGCGGCGGAGACCTTGATGAATCTCCATGGCCGCGGGGAGCAGCAGGGCAAGTTCAGGTGGCTTCTGCTGCCACTTGCTGCTGCTGCTACCGCTCCTGCCCTTACCCGGGATTATTCGCAGCAAACAATCCCGGAGGACGATACGAATGTAAAACTTTGACGAGGAATAATCGATGAGCGGGCAGCGGCGGATCGCCTTCGGAATTGGGTTCGTGACTGGCTTGGGCGAGGAGCCCACAGCGAGAGGTCCCGCGGCGGACCGGGGAAAAGCAGAAAGTAGTATACTGCGGCCTAGAATCGCACTCCCACAATTATTTGGTAGCAGAGGGAACCGGTTACACAGGAAACGCCACTGAGGCACATTTCCGAAGAGTTTGAAAAAAACTCCTTTAGGGATGCCGGCTTGGTATTTTCATATTGTGATCGGGATGGGATGGCCGAGAGCCCGAGGGGAGGTGGCCGTGCTGGAGAAATAAGTAACGAGATGATGGTGTGGTGAGCAGGACATCAGGTGCGCTGCCCAGCTGAGGGTGAGCGCTCCCAGGGGCTCCCCGTGCCCAGCCGCCCGGCACGGCCCCCTGGGACCAGGGGAAGGAAGAGAAAAAGAGAAAAGGCTGGCGGAGGCTCACCAGCGCCATCTGTGCCCGGCCCAGCCCGGAACAGGGAACAGGGCCGCACCGACTAAACACATGTCCGCTCCGCTGGCTCCGGCCGTGTAGGGGGGGGGGGGGCGCAGAGGTACGCGTGGGGCACGCGCCTGGGACCCGGAGCCGCGGAAGGGGGGCCTGCGGGGGGCCTCCGGGGGAGGGGGGGGGGGCGACGCGTGGCGACGCAGATTCTTCTGCGAGAAATCAGGCGCACCGGGCCGGACGTACAGGACTTTCACAAAAAAAAATCGTGACCTCTGCACCGACAAGCTCGTTGCGGCACACTTCGGGCCCGGCAGGCCCGGCAGGCCGCGGCCCGGCGGCCTACAGCGCACTCCGCTGCCCGGGATAGTGGGTGCCCGAGGCGCACGGTCAGATGTGTGCACAGAAGTGCCTCTACGATCCCCTTGTTCAGCAAAATTTTTGTTTTTCTTTTTTTTTCTTGAGCCTTTTGTAACGACCTTCTGGCCGCTTCTTGCCACTCGCTTCGGCTGTTTCGCGGCGAGCGCTGCGCTGATGACGGCACCCCGTCACCTGCCGGGAGAGGCGGCAGAAGCGGCAGCAGCGGTGGCCGCAGTGGCGGCGGTGGTGGCTGCGGTGGTGGCGGCGGTGGTGGTGGCAGCAGCCCCCGCAATCGTAGCAAAGTGGCAGCGCGGCGTCGTTGACTGCTTTGCTGCAGCGGCGCTGAGCTCCGACAACAAGGGGCATCCATTACCTCCGCGCCGCTTTGCTGCTGACAGAGTGAGAGAGAAAGAGAGAGAGAGAGAGAGAGAGAGAGAGAGAGAGAGAGAGGGAGAGGGAGAATAGAAAGACACAGACAGGAGCTCGGACAAAGCGCGGAGAGAGGAAGCGAGGTAAATAGATAAAGAGAGGGAGTGAGAAAGAGAGAGTGAGAGAGGATAGGAGAGAGAGGGAGAGATGATGATGGAGCCGGACGGAGAAATGTAACGGAAGAGGAGGACGAGACGTGGAAAGAAAGAAAGAAAGATGACGTTCGTAATAACGAATTATACCAGCGGCAGCGCGGCCCAGACGTGGGAACGTTTCTCCGACACACACTCACACACACGCTGCACACACACACTTCCAGCACACTCGCGACCCTCCAGCCGACGCTCGGGGGCTCGAATTATGACTTGCGGCCGCCGTCATGTCGCCGTGTCGCCTCTGATGAGCCCCGAGCCGCGGCCGCCACCCCATCCACCACCACCATTCCCTTCTACCATAAATAAATATTAAAAAAATAGAAAAAAATAACAGGGCGGTTCACGAGGGAGGAGGGGGGGGGGGGGTACATCACAGACAGTGGTGGTGGTCGCTTTGCACAGAGCGGGTGACTACGCAACCGGTGCAAACACTTTGCCACTGCGCGAGGCAAAACTGTTGTTGCGAGCGGGCCAGGCGGAATCGTGTTGTCGTTCCATCGCCATTTCCGACCCGGTTAAATGAGAGAGCGGGAGAGAGAGTGAGAGAGACAGATGTGTTGTCGATGTGCGGCTTTCTGTCGGTTCTCCAGTGTCTGCAGTGTAACGCCGTGCGACAGAGGCGCCCCGGCACGTCACCCGTGGTATGGAGCGTCCGTCACGGTTCACGGTTAGATGGGGGTGCTCGGGGCCGCTTGGCGCCGCTTGGCGCTGCCGGGAGGGGGCGTCATCGTAGGGCAGGGGGCAGTCCTGGGAGATAATGAAGTTAGGGCCTGGAGGTCATTGATTAAAGGGGAAAGCGTCTGGCTGGACCGCCTCGCGTCTCGCTGATCTCCATCCATCGCGGCGCTGCGCAGGGCTGCCGGGTGGAGCCGACTGCTGCTGCTGCTCAGGGGTCGTTCACGACATTATATCACGCTCCCTCAATTTTTATCGTTCTGTCCTTGTCGTACCTTCTATGGAAAGTCGCGATTTAAAAAATCCACCCAGATTTATTTTTTAAAAACGCATTTCTACCCTTAATTTCCCATTTTGTCACATTGGACAAAAAAAGGCGTTGTGCCAGCTCTGGCATTTTCTCGAGTGCGAGTGGGATTGAGCACAACACACCGCGCACCGGGTGGTCACCGCGTGGCCTAGATCACGGCCTGGAACGTGTGTCCGGGGCAGACGCTGCTCCTCCGCGCTGGTTTTTCCTCTTAACGCGGCGAGGAAGTATTAAAGACGCGTTTGAAGAAGGAATGGCGGTGCGACCCCCGGCGGCCCTGCGGCGCGCCGCGGCCCCCGGCCTGCCTCCGGGCCCGCGGCTGCGGCCCGGCCGCGGCCCGGCCGCCTCCAAATCAGACTCCATTTGTTTGCTCCGCCCCGCTCCCTCGAGCCCCGTCTTGCCGCTCGTAATTTCCTCTCTATTTTTACACGGTTTTACGCCGTGCTGAGATTTTAGCGGAAACCGCCTCCGGATGCGCGTGCGGGTCGGCGGAAGCGGTGGGGCGCAGCACGTCACGCGCTCTGCAGCCGTAGCACCTCGGGGGCTGTTTACTATTTACTATGTGCCTCAGCCCGCCTCCTGCGGGGATGTGCTTAAGCAGGAAATCTGAAGATGAAACTCATGAAGGACAAGGACGCGCCCGAAAAAATAGTCGATAGCGGCTCCGAGTGTTTCTGTGCGAAGACTGTATCTCTGGCAGGTCGGGCTCACGACAGAGAACTGCGCGCCCCCCGCCGCGTATCGCTGAAACGGCATTATCTGTGGCTCCCTCTGCGGCCCTGCGGCCCGGCCACCCACCGCGCGCCCCAATAGCTCGGCCCAATAGCGTGGGCGACACCCGCCCGCTCCCACAGACGGGCATAATCGAGTCGACTTTTGATATGTAAAAACCGTGCTGTGCGGGACCTTGTACTACCAAACGCCGCGTGGCCCATGCGGTGAGGGGTAAGAGTGGTGTGCGTGGGGTTGCGAAGACAAAAGAGCGCCCTATAGATATGGTTGGAAGGGCAAACATGGTTTCAAATCTCAAGTTTTTTTTTTTCAAAAAATTCCGAAACTTTAGGAATATTTTGAATAATTTCAATTTATTTTTTTTGAAAAGTTCTTAATTTTTTTTTCTCGAAAAAGCTTACTTTCTTCCTGAAAAAAGGAATCCCTAGTCCTTCATTTGCAACGACGGGCGGGACCCGCGTGATCGCCTGGCAGCGCTTCGCCGCATTCATTCTCCACTTCTTCACGGTGCACGTCCCAGCGACGCCACAAAGTTGCCACGAAAAAGCACCGCGTCCGTATGCACAGCAGCCACGCCCCCTGCGCCCCGCGCGGCACCACGGACGAGTGGCCAAACGTGTACGTAGTGGCGCCGGCAGCGCGACGCGGCGTGGCGGCGCGGAGCAGCGGCCGCGAAGGGGAAATTCGCTGACAAAAGGCGTGGCAGCCGTGACGGAAGCGACGAAGCAGTAAGGGAGGGGGGCAAAGGAAGAACAGGGGAGTGCTATAGGGTATGGACAGGGACGGGCGGAGGGAAAGAGCAAGAGACACAGCAGATATACAGCATGAGAAGAAGAGGGACAGAAAGAGACAGACAGAGAGGGAGAGAGAGAAAGAGACAAAGGGGGAGAGCGGCGGGGGAGTGCCCTGGGAATGATGTCGGGGCGGAGCCATGCGGAGCCTGTAAAGCGAGAAGGGTCAGGGAGCCAGAGACGCGGTGGGCCGGAGTGGGCGCCGGCCGCGTACCGAACGCGGTCCGTGATTCAGCGCCGTCAGCCGGCCCGACACACACGCCGGCACTGCATTCAAAGCGGGAGTAGCCAGCCACGCAGCCAATAAGGGGCGCGTGCGTGTGGTGTGATCATGCACCGCTGTACACGCTGTAACCCCGGCGGGGCTCCGACCGACCGCTGCTGGCGGCGGTGCCGAGCGGTGCGCTTCAGTCCCCTCAGCCTTTCCCCGCCTGTCGGGCTCCTCGCTCCGACTGCCGGAACGACGGGGACTAGAGCAGAGTACGGAGTAGTGAGATGTGTGTTGTTCCGTGTTCCACAAACCAGCAGGTATTCTTCCACGAGCTGTGGTACAGCGCAGCGCTTGCGGCACAAATCGGTGGCGGTCACTGTTGCTGATGCGCTCGATGACTGCAAATGAGCGTCCACGTAAACCTTTATCACCAATAAAACGGGGAGTAGAGAGGTTTCCTTTTTTCTTTCATTGGTTCTTCTTTTTTTTGGGGGGGGGGGAGGGGGAGGGGGGCTCTCATTAATTTTGCGGAACGTAAATAGCGCACATTCATTTTTTTTTACACGAACAAACAGATGGAAGGGAGAGCCGTCACTCTTCTTGCATGGTACAGTTTAATAAAGGCAGCCCAGATGGTGAAACAATCAACAGCGGAGCGCAGCAGCGAGAGCCACATCGGCTTGGCAGAGGCGCAGGGGGAGGGGGGCCCTGCAGGACGGGAGCGCCGGGGGTGGAAGAAAAAGGCCGGGTGAAGGACCACGAGACGACGGCAGAGGCTGGGAGGGGCGGCGATAGCTGGCGGCCCTGAGGGTACGGCCGTGCCGCCGTGCCGCCGTGCCACCGCCCACCGCCGCTGTTGCTACGCAAGAAATTGCATTCCGCACCGCCGTTCGTTGGTGGTTTGAAAGCTTGTCGTTTCCCCGCTGTCTTGACGCTCCGCGAGGCCGCGGGGACCGCGGGGACCGCGGGGGCCGTGGGGGCCGCGCGGCTCCCCCGAGGAGCACCAACCAGGCGGTTGGCGACGCCTGACCCCACGGCGACCAAGAGTTGGGATGCACCGTGCCGATTGGGCACGAGCGCGCATAGGCGCGTGCAGAGTATCCACACAGATACGCTGGGGGTATCGACATGGCCTGACGCACACAGAACGCCGGGCCGGCCGCAGAAGCGGCAGCCGAGCCGATTGGGTGGCCTACCCATAAGGCGCGATAGACTCTGTCTATCGCGGCGCATGATGGAATGCGAGGCGGCGTTCTGACGATAACTGACTGAGATTATCACGAGACACATTGCCCCCAGCAGAGAGTGAGTGACATCCCGACTCGGTCTAGCCCGAGGGTATATAAGCGACCGCCTTAGGCGGGCGAGTTAGTCTCTACATTACCTTGCATACGGTCGGTACCGCGAACCACGGTTGGTCCCTTCGCCTGGAGTGCGTGTGTTAACGGAACAGTGTTGTGCATTATTACCCAACCCCTACACTTAGTGACAGTGAAGTGACAGTGAAGTGATAGTGAAGTGACAGTGAAGTGATAGTGCAACGAGAGTCACCGACATACAGTGACGTCACGACCCATATGGGTCATCGAGCACACTGCGGCCCAGCTACACCCCGACAACGGCCACAGTTGTGACATGGTGGAGGTGCGGGGTTTTGAGTAACATCTCCCCGTTAACAACGCAACAACGACTGCCCACACGCCGCGACAACGGAACCCCGGACCAGCGGACCAGCAGACCGCCCTCTCAGTAGTAAGTACAAACAAACTTACTTACTCTGACAGGCAAAATTCAAGATGGCTACGATTAGAGACCTGATCAAAAAACGATTTATCGACCCAATTCTCGGCGGAAGTAACAGAATAGGGGATGACCCCCAAGTATATATCAAAAATTTTGTTCTGATTACCGCAAACAATGCGAGAGGTGTCGTAAAACAAATCGGCGTAGCCACGAAAATTATTGGAGAAAGCAATAACAGAACCACAACTGCAGATTTAGCAAAGAAAATTGAGGCAGAGTTGCTAAACAATGGGATCGCCCCAACTGAGCAAGAAGTGTTTGTGTACACGAAGGAGTCAAAGTTGAGCAAAAACGACTTAGCTATTAATTACTCCAAAGTATTAGAATTAATAAATGGAATCAGGAATGATTACGCCAAGGAGCACGGAGGTCAAGCAACGGAGAGATCCACCGAGGGACTATTCGCGGACGCCCTTGTGGAGATCGCAGCCACTTACAAGACAAGAAGAAACAGGACGTATGACGATAGAGAGGATGAAGAAGAAAAGAAGAATCCGGAACTGATTTTCATGGAACAGAGACTTCTTAAGCTCGAAGAAGAACAGAAGATGGCGCAAGCCCTTATACTTAGATATAAGGAAGAATTGGACAAGAAAACGAAGAGCAACGGGAAAAATGATGATTCACCAGTCATATTTAGACCCAGTATCGCAATGGTACAATCAGCAAAATCTTTCGCTGGGAGAGAAGACGAAGACGTCCAGGAATTTGTCAGCTCCATGAGAACTTTTCTTCCGGGACTCAGCGGCAGCGAAGAAGAGAAGACTGGATTCGTGAGGGCACAGCTTTCAGGCCCCGCGAAAGCGACAGCCCTCAGGTACATAGCAGACCACCCAGACGCCACGCCGGAAGACGTGCTGCGCACATTGGAAAGAACGTACAGAACCAGACCAAACACATCGGAAAAGAAGAAAATCATGAAATCTCGCAAGAGAGGAGATAGCGAAGGCCTGATCCAATATTTTGAGGAAAAATACAAATTGATTGCTGACGCAGGAATTACAGACCCTGCCAAAATAAATCATTACATCCTGGCCGGCATGGGAAAAACCATTTATGAAAAACTCCAAGATTATGTAGACGGAGACACGCCAGAAGAATTGTTGGACCGGCTGGAGAGAAATGAAGAGAGAACCAAGAAAATGGAAAAAGAATTTGGATCAGATGTCAACAAGCAAATAATGAAAAATTTTGAAGAGCCAATCGCCCTGAAAAAAATTGAAACTCACAATGAAGAAAAATCCCAAAGTGAAGACATCGAGGTCAAACTGAGAAAAATTATACAGCAAGAATTTGGAAGCATTAAACCGCGGCCCGAACCGGAGAGGTCCACGGGGGACACAGCCAAACCAAAATTTCCCAACTGCAGGTTTTGCGGAAGGACCAACCACGAGTCCATTGACTGCTTCCGGGCCCCACATGCCAAAAACAGGGGGCAACGCCCTCCAAACCCCTACAACAACAACGGGAGATACGGCAGTCCGTTCAACAGCAATCCGAGCCACAACGGCATGGCTCACGGCTCCGGACACGGCAACTCGGACTACAACAACGGGAGATACGACAGTCCAGCAGGCAACAACGCCGGGCACAGCAGCGCAGGGTACGGTAACCCGAACCCCAACAACATGAGATACGAGAATCCAAACAGCGGCGCCTACAGTCACGGCGGCGCGAGTTACCACCCCCAAAACAGCAACATGAGATACGGGAATCCAAACCAGTACAGCGGCACGCACCACGGCGGCGAGCCGGGACGGCACGGAGACGGCCGATTCAGCAACCAAAACAACGGGACAAGCTACAACGGCGGCCATACGAGATACGGCGGTAACGGTCACGGCTACGGAGGCGCCCAGCATGGCCACGGCAGCCGGCCCAGCGGCCCAGAGGGCAACCGCGGTCACCCGAACGCATGCACCGCATGCAAGGGTCACCACGGCCCGAACGAGTGCCCTCGGAGAAGCCACGAGCAGACAAAAAACGTGTAAAGGGAAGGGCGTGCAACACAAGTACACCCCCTTCCCCCCAGAACCCCCATGTGATCATTGATCTGAGGATGGCGTCGCCAATACTGACGGCACCCGCCTACGTGAATGGCAAGGCACTCGAGGCCACGCTGGACAGCGGCTGCGGGGCGGCGCTGGTGCACGCGAGAATCACTGACGCCGGCGAAGCACCCGACAGAAGATACACCGTTATTGCTGCCGACGGGAACGAGCTCGCCGTGCGCGGAGTAGTGCACCTGAAACTCACGCTGTTTGAGAGTGAATTTATGTACAAATGTATTATAGTAGACGGTTTGGACACCGACATAATACTGGGAACAGCGTTCCTAGACCATTTCGGCTTCGACATTAATTTCACGAAGCACTGGATATCGGTGGTGAATCAAGGTATGACGTGCTATTGGCCGATGCCCTGCAAAGAACACAACGACCCGGGCCCGACCCTGCAGGTCTCGATCAGAGACGGGCGAGTGGTGGCAGCGCGGGAGACCGAATTGCCGCCGCGATCAGCATTCCGGGTGACTCACGAGCGCGACGCCGCCGAGGCGCCGAGCGGGGCCGTCAGGCCAGCGCGCTGGCTGGCGGAGTACGGGCTCGAAATATCAACAAACAACGCGGAGCGTCTGCAATCGACCGGGATGATAAGAAACAGCACAACCAAACGCGTCCAAATCCCGGCTGGAAGCACGATCGGCATATGCAGCACAAATCAAAGTGCAGAGAGAAAAATCAAAGAAACAACATGGACGAGAAAGGTCAAGGTAAAGACAACACGAAAACCCCGGTCATACCCACTCAAAGTTCAGCAATGGACACGGCTGGTACCAAACTCAGAAATCGAAGTCACGGCACGGCCCGTGCCGCCCGAGTTCGAACACGGAGAAATAGTCCCCTCGACGAAGTGGCTGAGACAAAACATCGTAATCGCCACGCAGCGCCTGCCGCACGACAGGGGAGTGAAAATGCTGACGCCTGACAGAAGAGCAGACCGCTGGCTGCATCCGGGAGACGTGATCGGCAGAGTTCTCGAACGCAACCGCGACTCACAAACGCTGGAGTGCCGGTACGCCCGCGGGGGCGAGGCAACCAGCGATGACCCCGCCGACCAAGTACAATATTACGAAGGACTGCCGGAGGACACCAAGAAGAGGTTCAGAGACATATTTGTAAAAAGGAGAAAGGTTTTTGAAAAATCCAGCATCCTCCCAGAAATGAAAAATTTCGAATACACAATTGTCGAGCCACCTAATTTGCAACCAGTGGCCATCAAACCAATAAGAATGTCCCCGGACAAAGAGGACAAATTGGTCGAAAAGGTCGACGAACTGGTCAACGCGGGAGTACTCGAGGACGCAGGCCCGTGCGGGTACAACAGCCGAGCTTTCCTAGTCAACAAAAAAGAGCCGGGACAATACAGATTCATCGTGGACTTCAGCCAAGTGGGGCGGACGCTGCCCGACGACACCTTTCCCGTCGCGAACATCGGCGACGTCAAGAACGCCCTGTCGGAAGCAAAAATGATAACATGCATGGACCTTTCGGACGCATACTTCACACTCAGACTGAGTGAAAAATCCCGACGCCTAACAACTTTCAGCGTGCAAACAAGGACGGTCAAAAGATCCCTGCGTTTCACGCGCTGCCCGCAGGGGCTGAAGTGCAGCGGGTCGGCCCTGTCCAGAGCGGTCGCACAGGTTTTCGGTGACCTCCAGCGCTCGAAAAATGTCGTGGTGTACGCAGACGACGTTTTCATCGTCAGTCACAGCGAGGACTACGACAAACACCTCGATCTGGTGGACGAAGTCCTGCGACGATGCGAAGAATACGACCTGAAAATGTCTCCGAAAAAAGTCAAGGCAGGGTGCCGAACTTTGACAGCGCTAGGATGGCAGTTCACCTGCCCGGGCGTGGCCGCAGACCCCGAAAAGGTGGAGGCAATAAACAACCTATCTACGCCAAAAACCTGGGCACAGCTCAGATCAATGTACGGGATGTTTGTATTTTTCAAAAGTCACATTAAGAATTTTGACGAAGTAGTCCACCCAATTGTGGAACTGTTGCGGCCGGAAAACAAACACAAAAAGCATTTCCTGACGCCGGAGGCAGAATCAGCAATAAAACATTTCAAAAAATTACTGACCGAAGCACCGATTCTACAGCCCTACCAGGAGGGAGACCAGATAGTGCTAGCCGCAGACGCAAGCACGCAAGCCCTAGGGTACCATGTTATGGCCCTACGCAAGCTTACAGGCAACCTCGTGACGCTCTGTTTCGGCTCAAAAACCCTTACTGTGACGGAGAGGAACTACCCAATTAACCTACTGGAGCTCATGGCGTGTGCATACGGGATCCTAAAGCACCCCGAGTTTTTCCGCCAGAGACAAATACACGTCCTAAGTGACCACAAGGGAATCGTGCATTTCGACACATATCGGAGTTCGTCATCAAAAATCAACAGGCTACTGGCGATTCTGGCAGAGTACCAAATTGTTTTCCACCACATCAAAGGAAAAATGAACGTCGTGTGCGACTATTTGTCACGGTTCGCTGCGGAGGAAAAACCCAACCTGCCCTCAGCAAGCGAATTTCTGGAAGTGTACAAAGTAAAAGTCGCCGACGAAACGCCTCTTAGCGAGCAGATCAGAGCCGCCCAGAAGACAGACAAGTGGTGCGTGGACGCACGAAAATTTATTGAAGAGGGAGTCCTGCCCGACGAACCCAGATATGCTGAAAAACTCAGGATTGCCCGGAAAAACTTGGAAATAAAAGATGACATGCTTTGCCATAGTCACAAAAACAAATTGAAAGAAGAAACATGGACGGTTGTTGTGCCGCGGCCTCTGAGAAAGAAAGTCCTCAGGTGGGCTCACACCCAAAAACTCCACCCGGGCGCCAAAGAAACCTTGAACATAGCGCGTGACGTCGCATTTTGGCCGTCACTACGGGCAGACGCGCACCGCTTCGTCTCCAAGTGCGCCATGTGTGCGAGAGTAAAGCGGAGCTACGCGAGGCGCCCAGCCGGCGTCATGAAACCACGTATCCCGCAGGCGCCATTCCAGACGGTGTCGGTAGACTGGGTCGGAGAACTGCCCATGACCCCAAATAAAAACAGATATTTTCTGATTTGCGAAGATTTATTTTCGCGGTGGACGGAAATCTGGCCGGCCCCGGCACGAAGCGCTGAGAGGGCAATAAAAATATTGGAGCGATTTTTCGCAAGTGTCGGATTTCCAGAGACAATCGTCTCAGACAGTGACGTCATCTACCGATCGGGAGCGTGGACGGACGCGTGCAAGAAGTGGCGCGCCACTACAATACACTCAGCTGTGTACAAACAGCGGGCGAACCGCTGCGAGAGGGGCGTTCAGAAAACCAAGGTCGGCCTGAGATTCGAACTTTTCGGGAAAGAGCAGAAAGACTGGGACCAAAAAATCCCACGCATTTTACACCACATCAACAACAGAACTAACTTGTCAACAAACTTCTCACCAGCAGAAATACTATATGGAAAAAAAATGACATCGCCGACCGACCGAGAAATGCAACTGGACGCCGCCGAGGGCTTGAGTGTGGACCAGTGGATCGCGGTGCAGGGGGAGCGGATACAAAAAATTCGTGAAATCGCGCTGGAAAATGCAACAAGAAACCAGAATAAATATCTGGAAAAGATAAATAAAGGAAGGGATCCGGACGTCACATACACAGCCGGACAGGAGGTCTGGGTCAGAAACAGGCCACAGAGCGATGGACCAGCGCGGTTCACTGCCTCCCTGGACTGTAAGTACAAGGGCCCGTTCAAAATAGAAGAAATGATCAGCAACGAGATCGCGCTGATAAAGGACGGCCCGCGACACAACAAAATCCACATTGAAGACCTGAAGCCCTACATCGCCGAGGACGAAGAGGAGTCGGACAGTTCCGACGAAGAGAATAAGTAAAACAAGAAGAGCAAAAGGCGAAATACGAGCACAGTGGCCGGCACGACACGCAAACTGCAAGGCGCAGCGCGACACGCAGCGCGAGGCGACGCTGCATGGCCACGCGAGCCCGCGGCCACGGCGCCTGAGACGGGGAGGCGGAGAGACAACAAGACGGGAGCAGCGACGTGATCCGAAAGAATTAAACAATTCCGGTGATGAAGAAAACGTAGACGAAAGGGAAAAAATCAATCCAACAAAGAAACTACGCACGTGATTGGGAGACCGAGAGGCAGAGAAAGAGAGAGAAGGAGAAAGAGAGAGAAAGGAACACACACACACAGAGCCAACGGCAGACAGAGACTCACCAATACAACAGAGAGAGAGGGAAAGAACTGACAGGGAAACCATGCATCAGCAGATAGAAGGCGCGGCCCACTACATCTGCCGATTAACAAATCACGCAGCCCCCCCCCCCCCCCCCCCCCCCCCCCTGAGACGCTAGGCGTGGAGTAGCAACAAAAATGCATACTCAGAGCGCGCCAAAGTGTCCGAGGGCACAGGTCACGGGCGAGGTGTAAGTTACCCACCGGGGAACAAAATCAAGCAGCCCCCCCCCCCCCCCCCCCCTGACACGCCCGGTGTGGAGTAGCAACAAAAATGCATACTCGGAACGCGCCAAAGTATCAGGGGGCACGGATCACGGGAGGAGTAAAAGCCGGACACCCCATACCCCGTGTACCCAGGAAGGGGCAAGAATAATAATAATAAATAATAAAATAATAATAGCAAAAGCTAAAAGCAAGAGTTAAAAAAAAAAAAAAAAAAAAAAAAAAAAAAAAAAAAAAAAAAAAAAAAAAAATAACAATAACAAGAGCAAGGGCAAAGAACCCCTACTCAGAAACACGCACCAGAGAAGACGCGTCAGCAGACGTTACGAATCTTGGCACGCGCAGCAGCAGCAGCGCGTGACAATTGACGAAAACATCGCGCCAAGAGCGGCCGGGCAACTACCGGCGCGATTCACGGAGAAACATTTTCAAGGGAACCGAGAGCTTAAAAAGCAGATGGTAGTCTAACGCAACCCCCCATTCAGTCTGTAGCAGGCAAGCTGTGAACATCACCCCCAGTGTGGCACGCGGGTGCCAGAACAGTGCGACGGCGGAAAGCAGCGAAAGCCGAAACCGAGCTGCTATCAACCGCAGTACACTACGGCGAGATTACGGCCCGCACCACACCGAGGGACGCCCAGCATCTGCCGGGGACAACTGAGGAAGGACTGCGACGCGGGCGCCAGGACAGTGCAACGGCGGAAGGCAGCGCAAGCCGACTCCAAGCTGCCAACAACCGCAGTGCACCACGGCAACAACACGGCCCGCAACGCACCGAGTGACTTCTGACACCCCCGGGGACGACGGCGGAGCAAATCAGCACCAAATCCGGGGGACTAGGGATCCGGACAGGACTGCTGCACACGGCACTCGTAATGGACCACGTCAGGGGGAATATTTTCCGGGCCCCAAGTCATTACGTCATAGCCCACGCAATAAGCGCCGACCTGAAACTGGGCGCGGGCATAGCCAGACAAATCCAGAATCGTTTTCAAGTCCGAGAGCAAATCAGGAATCAGCGGCACCTCGTGGGAGACGCCGTATACACGACGCACAACCCACGAGGTATTTATAATCTTGTGACTAAGTGGCGGTTTTTTAACAAACCTCACTATGCCGATATCGAAAGAGCCCTGATTGCTCTACGCGACGACATGATGGCCAGACGTCTAAGCCACCTGGCGGTGCCTGAAATTGCGTGTGGCCTCGACGGCTGTTACCTGCCGATAATAATCCGAATGATTGAAAAAATATTCCGGAACACGGGGATACAGATATCCATGTACCACCTGTGATATGCCTCTCATTCTCTTTATTTTGGCCCCATCTTAACCCCGACATCGACAGAATAGAAGCGATTAGTGTAATTATCATTTAACCTACTTTTGCAATGCATATGCCCCACTAATGCGTAGGGAACATTCTGCCTCACGGGTGCAGCAAACTTAGATAGGAAAAACATACAGTAAGCGACATATGTACTAACATGTTTTATTTTCTCTGTTTTACATGAGCATTTTCCGACGGCCGCCGCCGAGCGCCAGAGCCGGCAGAGCAGGCCCACCCCACCCCACCCCAGAGTGCAACGCCCCGCGAGCAGCGGCGCGGCCGCGGCGGGAACGGCGCGTCAGGCCTGGCCATACAGCAGCTGCAGGGCCCTCAAGTCATCCCCGGACAACAGGGGTGACAAGGGGTCAACGTCCCTGTACACGGGGTACATCAGAGCGTCCGCCCGATTCGAGTGGTGCACCCCGAGGCTGTGTGCCAGCTCATGCCCAAGGACATACGTCAGACTGGTAGTGTTAAAATCAACGGCGTCACGCACATGCAGATCCCCGCCAAACTCCGGGGGGAAGGCATGTGCAAGAACAGTAGCGTCGAAGACGCTGGAGCATCCGTGGTCATCGCCTGTGAAGCGGATGTCGAGGTTCCACTCGGTGTCGCCTGGCACAGCGGCGGCGAACTTCAACTTCGTGGAGGAGGAGAAGTGGTCGAGGACTGTCGACAGCGTGCGGTCAACGGTCGCCTTCGGGACGGTCAACGAGTACACGGACACCTTGTACGTCAGCACGGCGGGCCGCCAGCGGCTGCCCATCAGTGCAAACCGCCGCGTTCGACCAGGAGGGGACGGCGCCGCCAACCACGTGGGCGAGACGCCGCACCGCTGCTGGGAGAACATGTCGAGCGTCACCGCGTCGAGGACACCCGTCGGAGACAGCCCGAGTTCTTCCTGGGCCAGCCGCAGGACCGACGGCGTGACAAGAGAGCTGCCGCCAGCAACACCACCGGGACGATCCGACGACACAAATCCGAGGGCGCGGAGGTACGTGACGACGAAAGGTGGCGGGGCCGGAGCGGCCCCGGTCACAGACAGAGCAGTGATAAGAACAGTGACCCGCGCGATGGACATGACGAACGAACAGTGTAGAGGGCAAGTGAGCGGACGACAGTTTTATACCAGAAGCCAGGCCAGCAGAATATGACGCATTGGGCACCAAGATAAAGCACTCTGGGGAGGGGCAGGGGTAGATTAGGTATTGTGCACAACCATGCTAAAAAGTTGTTTATCCCTTGTATGTAAAGTGGAGATGTAGATAGATAGATATAAATAAAATAGGTAATCATCAGTGTTAACCATGTAAAGCATAATGTAATACAATCATGTTTTGTTCTGCTCTTTTTATATCCCTAAATATGTATTATGTGTATCGTATGTATAACTTTTTTTTCAGATTTTCTTTTTCTTCCCTTAATTTCTGGCATTACATTTCTATATATTGCGAATCGCCTTAGAGTATTTATATGAGGCACGGTGTTGTTTTTCTGTTGTGGTAAATAAGTAATGTATAATAATTTTAGGATACGGCAGGCTCTACAATCTGTATTCGACCTGTGTTAAAAATGATCTAATGCACCAAAATAAATAACGCACGACAGAGGGAGGGACCAGCTTTTAGAGAAAAAAAGAAAAAAAAAAAAAAAAAAAAAAAGAGAAGAAAAAGGCATTAGTGGACTAATACCTTTTTCCCCCCCCTTTTTTCTTTTTTTGTTGAAAAGGGGGGGCATGTCACCAACCAGGCGGTTGGCGACGCCTGACCCCACGGCGACCAAGAGTTGGGATGCACCGTGCCGATTGGGCACGAGCGCGCATAGGCGCGTGCAGAGTATCCACACAGATACGCTGGGGGTATCGACATGGCCTGACGCACACAGAACGCCGGGCCGGCCGCAGAAGCGGCAGCCGAGCCGATTGGGTGGCCTACCCATAAGGCGCGATAGACTCTGTCTATCGCGGCGCATGATGGAATGCGAGGCGGCGTTCTGACGATAACTGACTGAGATTATCACGAGACACATTGCCCCCAGCAGAGAGTGAGTGACATCCCGACTCGGTCTAGCCCGAGGGTATATAAGCGACCGCCTTAGGCGGGCGAGTTAGTCTCTACATTACCTTGCATACGGTCGGTACCGCGAACCACGGTTGGTCCCTTCGCCTGGAGTGCGTGTGTTAACGGAACAGTGTTGTGCATTATTACCCAACCCCTACACTTAGTGACAGTGAAGTGACAGTGAAGTGATAGTGAAGTGACAGTGAAGTGATAGTGCAACGAGAGTCACCGACATACAGTGACGTCACGACCCATATGGGTCATCGAGCACACTGCGGCCCAGCTACACCCCGACAACGGCCACACCAGAGCCGGCAATTTATAATAAAAAGGGAAATGCTGGTTGTGCCGTTGACCAGCGGGCCCGGGGCAAGGCCGCTGCGGTCCCTCGCCGTGGCTGGCCCTCCTCCGTCACCTGGGCCGGGCTCTCAGACTCTCAGGGCCCTCTGACGCCGCACCCGGCCTTGCAGGCCGCGATATTGGATAGAGAGCTGCTTTACATACACACAAGCCTGCTTGCCTTCAGAAATTGGAGCCATGAACACAGGTGGTGTGTTGGGAGGCCGAAAACATTCTCAAGTCAGACACGGCGCGTATACCGGCTTCGAAAAGACCGGGCGCCGAGCCGAGCGCGGCGCGCGCAGCAGGGTTCGCCTTTCAAGTCAAGCCTTCATCTTGATTCCGCCACAAGAGCAGGGCATGCAGCCTCCGGGCACAGGGCACGGGTGGGAGCGTAGAGGGAGAGGGAAGAGAGAGGGAGAGAGAGAGAGAGAGAGAGAGAGAGAGAGGGGGGGGGGGGGGGGCTAACACGGAGCGCAGCAGCAGCCACCGTTCTCATTTTTAAAAGGAGACGTCGGGATTCGCGGCGCGTGTTGTTGGATAAACAGAAGGGGAGCATTGCCGCATCGACGTAGTTTCAAACGCCGCCCTCGGATCCGATCTATAGCCTTTCGGTACGGCATGAGACCCACCGACGCCTTGCCGCGCTTTCCAAAATAAGGAAAAGCAGAAAAAATCAGAAAAACACAAAATAAAACTCAGGAACACTTTTTATTTTATTTCAATTTTTGCTTTCCAGCATGCACTGACCCTCCGCAATGGTTGAGCCAACTTGGCTAACTACTCTGGCGGCGCTGTCAGCGCGGGGCGGGGCTGCTGGGCGCCGTGATTTAGATGGCAGCGAAAGGCAACAGGTTATGTGGGGCAGAGTCGGTCAGCCGAGACCAGGCGGGGCCAGGCGAGGCCATAGGCGGCGAGGCGGCCCGCGCGCCAGCGGAGGCCGCAGCACAGGCCTTGGCCGCAGCAGAGGCCGCGCCGCGACCACCAACGGGGTGGTCCCGGTGACTGACCCGCTCATGGCGGAGAGGGGTGGCGAGATACAAACAGAGGGAGGGAGAGAGGCGGGCAGAGAAGGAGAGAGACGGACAAGGAGAACCAGGGGTCTTATACCCCGCTCGCACGTGCCGACCTTCATGCCGCATGCTTTCACCTCACGCCGGGCCACTTAAACGCTGCCAGGCGGGCAGTCGCCCCTTCAAATACGAGAAACGCCGACTCGTATTTCAATTTGTTAGAGAGAGCCAGAGACCACCCGACGTCGCGCGGATGGCAAGTTTTTTTTTTTGTTTCTGTTGTAGTTGAAGGGCACAACATTTTTGTTTTCAGGGTGCGAACGCCTCTCGCGCTGGACAAACGGTGCTCCACAACTCCTTTCCTGCTCCCCTAACGGTTCTCTCTATCTCGCTCTCACATGCATTTTCTCTCCACCCTGCTCTATTCGCTTTCCGCCAAGTGCGACGGGTTCCCGCGTCCCTTTACAGACAGCGAGGGACAGGCAACATAGCAGAATCAAGCGGCGTTGGCAATGTGAACGTTGTCCAGTTACGTTGGCGGAGCAGAGACGGTCAGAGCGGAGCCACCGGCTGCCGCAGTGCCACAGCTGCCACTCCCTCCCGCAGGAGCGCTCTGCCTTCCTGTCCTCCAGGCGCAACAATTGTGCGAGGAAGTAAACCGCACCCCCTCTCTCCTCCAGCCTCTCCTTTCCTTCCTCCCCCTTCTCCCGCCACGCCCTACACCCCCCCCCCCACACACACACACTGCCTACACAGTGTTGTCAGCCTCATTACATGGTGAAGCAGGGACAGAAGGCAGAGGCGGATGGGAGGGGGTGGGGTGACAGAGGGAGGGGGAGGGGAGGATAGGGACCAGCGGCGACAGAACAAGAGGGACGGGCGATTATCCGAGGTTTCGTCTGCGAAAATCCCAACTCGGTCGGTTGGGCCGAAAGCACAGCGCACAGGTCGACCGTGGGGGTAGGCTAGGCTCGGGGCCGAGGGGGGCCTCAGCTCGCGGATGGGTGTACACCGACTGGTGACTGGACCGGACTTTTCCATTGACTGGAATGAAAATTTGGGTTTCTGTGTTCTGAGCTTCTACCCACCCCAAAGTAGGTTAAAAAGTCATTCCTACCGTGACTAAAACTCAAAACGAAAATATTTTTGTTCCGCTTAGAAACATGTGGATTCTTATGAAAAAAAATTGCAAAAATGGGTGGGCACTACCTCGTCCCAGGCCTCCGCCTGGAACCCTCCTGCTTAACTTCGGTGTTCGAATGGGAACCGGTGTACCAGGTATCGACCGCCGCTAAGACACGGGCACAACGCAGCGGCCTTTTTCAGGGGCACGCTTCCGCAACGGTCAATGTAGCCCCCTCCGCCAGCCAGATTTCCGGAATCAACTCCCTTCGACTGGCTGGTTGGTCTGTGGCACTGCGGCCACTCCCGAGCGGACTGGGGGGGAGGTAGGCTTTCCTATATCGTACACAGCCGAAGCTGCTGTACTTCACGACGAACCCTAGTCGCGACGGCGTGTCCTCGTCTGCCAGATTCACAGGGAGCGAAAACGAAGGTACCGAACCCTAGGTACCCCCGTAGCATACACCCGAGTCTCCGAACCAAGTTTCCTTGGTAGACACAGAGCCCCCCCGCCGGAAACCCCGGGCGACCGAGAGAACCTCGGACCCGGGAACGGGGGTAAGCCCGACCGTGCTGCGGGAATCTTCAAGTTGAAACCCAACGCTTACATCTCTCAGTGACGCAGCGCGCACGGCCGTTCAGACAGCCATACCGACGCCACGTTCGAAAGTATATTTTACCCTCTGTCTTCCAAGCGCAGACACAAGAAAAATTTTGAAGAACTAGCCAGACTCGAACCCACGACCTCTCGGCCGCTGGTCAGCCACCCTACCCATACGGCCACAGAGCCGCGATGATGGCGGCATCGCGCCCCCGGTACTTTACACACCGTCGCCTTAGCTGAGCCGACAGAAAAAACGCACGGACCGGCAAAGAGTTGAACATCCGACCAGCCACCCGCCGGCCGGACTCGCTAACCACGCGGCTACCGAACTTCGGTGTGGGGCGGCCATGCGCTCCCGGCACTGTAGCCGCACGACGTGTCCGACTGGAAAGTGACTGGAGTCTGACTGGAGTCTGACTGGAGAGTGACTGGACTGGAAGGCGTACACTGACTGGAAGCAGTGGGGTACCCCTCGCTCGGGGCGCATACGTCGTGCGGGCCGGCCTACCCTGTCGCGCCAGGCGCCAAGGCGTCTCTCGCACCGACTTTTGTTGTTGTTGTTGTTCACTTTGGTTCTCCGCTGACGCATATTCTGATGTGCCTGAGATAGGCAGTGAGGCCCGGAGCGTCCAGTGGATGCGGGAGCAGGGCACGTCATGAGGGAGTCACAGTGTTGGACGAGGGGTTTGCAGGACATGGGAGATAAGGGCGAGCCGGAAACTCCCTTCGTTAGCGCGGCCGAGCGGGCCTAAGGTAAGGACCGGCAGCCCCCGCCGGCTCCCAGAGGCTCCCGAAGGAGGATGGCGGTCCGGCCGGGATAATCCTGGTGGCCCGACAACAGGGCCCCGCCCGGGGCCCCGCCCGGGGCCCGGTCACAACAACAGCGAGTGGCCGCCAGCGGCAGCCAGCGGCAGCCCGGCCGGACGAGGCCTAATGGCTTTGCGGGGGCATATAGAATGAACACTGCCGGCGGCAACAGACCCCCCGCAAAGGACAAGGCAAACTAGATCAACTTCAGCCGGGGGTGGCCGAGGCCGGATTGGTCCGCTGACATTACCAAGTTATGAAGGAAGACGTCCGATGTGCCCGCTCTCCAAGCCCTGCTCTTGGCACCTGTTTCTCTGTCTGTTCTCGCTGTCTCTCTCTCTCTCTCTCTCTCTCTCTCTCTCTCTCTCTCTTTCTCTCTCATTTTCAGACTATCGAGAGCGGAGCAAGATGAGCGAATCTCGTCAGACTCAGGCACGGCGATAAATAGCAAAGATCACCCAGCGCTTCCTCACCTCCTGCCGGATTCCACTCCAAGAGTAATATTTTTCTCCGTCGATACTTCCGTTTCCGAACCCGTCCGGAATAGCCTATTGATGCAGCGCTGCCGGTGGACTGGACTCCCTCCGCGGACTCCGCTTCTGCTTCCGTGAGTGATCTCTTTCTGAGCATCCTGATTGAGCCGGCAATACTTTAAGAGTCCTAGGATCAAGTTGAAACTAACTCTGCTATGAAATCATGATACTCCGGGGTCTAGTTCTTAAAGCAACCTCTCCAAGCCTGTATGCTGGAAGACTCTTCGATGATCATGACTCGTTGATTCTCAGTGCGGCTCGTGTACACAACAGGGTCGCAGGGTCGGGAAATGGAATCATCGCCTGGAATCCCCGCTCCATCCGCCAAACAGCCGTTTGAGCGGGTTCCAATAACGACTGCGGCATAATTGAATTCCGCGGCTTTCTGCCGCACGAATGCTCGTCACCAGGTGCTGATACCGGTCCGCGAGATAGCGCGCGCCTGATAACACCTGCGAGATAACGCGTGCATCTTAAAAAAACACGCAATCTCAAGCCAGCCTTATAATGCGTCGCGATCTGTCCGGAAGCACGAAAAAACGAGTATAACATCAAAATTCCAACTTGGCTATAACCTCAACGGGATTCATCCGCAACGTATAATGAGATTCGTCGCAATCTACACCGTTTTAGCCCTGGGCAAATCTGCCCTCGCTTTTCCCCTCTCTTTTACCCGGATGCGCGCCCGGCACCCCACCGCGCCGAGCCGCGCGCACCCAGATTTACACCCCAGTGACCCCCAATCCCGCGAGCAGCCCGTGGCCCCGGTGGCCCCCGTGGCCCCCGTGGCCCCCGTGGCCCCGGCGGGTCTTCCACGACGCCGCGGCGATGCTACCGTTTACAGCGCAGCCGCTTCCCGGACCGCGCCCGCTGTTGGTCGGGTAGTCGAGCCGGCGGGCGGGCGGGTGCCTGCGGGGTCCAGCGGGTCCGGCGGCCGGCCCATGTCACGACACGGCACGGCCCTGCGTATCCTGCGAGTCCTGCGGGTCCTGCGGGTCCTGCGGGGTCGGCCGCCTCAGCTAATCAAATTGGCATGCGGCCTGAATTCGCTCGCTGACGAGCCGGGTGAAGGGATACATGGGTCCTGGGGGACGGCGTGGGTGGCGGACGAGAAGGGGGAGGGGGCGTCCCCGGCGACCTTTGCACCCGACCCCAAATGTTCCCTTTACCCAGAAACGACGCGGGGTATGGGTATGAATACCGCTGGCGTGCAGACTGAACATTGGCAGCGAGCCTCCCCCCCCCCCCCTTTGGCCTCCGAGCCTGCCCCCCCCCCCCTCCCCCTTTCGTTGTGAAGGATATCCGATATCCGGGTAAACGTGTTCCGCTGATGGCAGGGCCGAGTGGTGTCTGGATCCGATCTTGATGTGCGCCTGCTTCTCCGTTTTTTACACCCTTTCCTTCTCGCCGCCTTGTCGCTTCTCCGCCCCTTCCTTCTGTCACGTCTGCTTCCCTTCCCCAAGCTTGATTGAATTGACCTTCTGCGGACGATAAAAGGAAAAGAAATGCACCCCTCTTTGTGGACGATTTCTCCATGAGCAGTGCCGACTGGCCTTTTTTTTTGCTTGACATTTCTTGTGGATGTCTTGCTGCACACTGATGCTACGGCAGCGCGTGCTCTGCCGCCTAAACACTATATTGCAGAGTGTGTTGTGCTGCGAAAGAAGGCAGAAAGTTGCCCAAACACATAAGTGAAAAGTTGGGACTCTTGTAGCTGTTATTTCCCTAAAATTTCTGTGAAAGTTTTAGGCCTAAAAACCCTGGCGCTGTGTTGAGGCATCGGCTGGGTACAGTGTCGCAGATCGCACGGCGGTCACTTTTCTTGCGTTTAGCCACGTCAATCATTTGCTTGTTGCCTTCACATTATTCGCAATATGCAAACAATTAATATATTTATAGTTCTGCGAAATCGTAAGTGGTTTTCCTCTCTCTCCAGTGCCCTACATCCGCGGCCACTGAAACGAAGAGCGACATCCATGTTGCATGATGACAGGCAGGGGAAGAAGTGAAGACGCTGCGCTTCCAGCACACTGGCGCAGCGCGACGCAGTGCGCAGCCCCGGCGGCGCGCCGGAAAGAAGAAATTGGGAGCGCGATCGGATTAATTATGGTGAGCTGCTTACAAGCACGTAGACGGCGAACGGCATGACGAGCACGGCGACGAGCAGGTCCGCGAGCGCGAGGCTCACGATGAAGTAGTTGGTGGCGCCCTGCAGCGCGCGCTCCCGGCACACCGCCAGGATGACCATGACGTTGCCGAAGAGCGTGAGGATGGGCACGAGCACCAGCAGCAGCGCCCAGTACTGGCTGTGGCTGAGGAAGCCGGCCGGCGTGCGCGGCACGGCCGTCATGTTGCTGGCCGAGTCGTTGGTCCAGGACGGCCCGTCCACGGCCAGGTTGACGCCGTCCTCGACCGGGAAGAGCGAGAACGAGTACGGGTCCGTGTAGTTGGCGGCCCAGCCCGCGTCCGTGCCGTTGGCGTACAGCAGGTCGAGCCCAAGGCTCTGCTGCCAGTCCCCCGCCGCGCTCCCGTAGGTCCCGTTGCCGGCCAGCGCCCTGGCCGTGGCCGCCGTGGCCGTCTCGGTGGCGACGACCGCGACTCCGGCCGTGGTGGTGGCCGCGGCCACGGCCCGGGTCGCGACATCGCGGACCCCTGCGCCGGCGGTCCTGGAGCAAGCGAAGCAGTTTAGCGAGCCGTACAGGAGGACACGCCCGGGTAAACCTGGGACGAGCTACGTACATATCCGTGGCCAGCGACCGGGGCGTCGGCGTCGAGGTGACAAGTGACGAGGCGGTCCACCATCCCGGCAGCCACGGCGCCCTGGCGGTGGTCGGCGGCGGCGACGCTGACGGCGTCCTGGATGACCCCCACGCAGCCGTGGTCCACCCCCATCCCCGGGGCAGGGGCGCCAGCAGTGTCGTCAGGCGCGGGCCGGGCGCCATAACGTCATTGCCGGGACCTCCGGTAGAACCTCCGGCACCTGCGGGACCGCGGCGCCGACCCCCTGCCGGGCCCCGCCATCGCCCTGACGGACCCGCCGCGGACCGCGAAGCCCGCGAAGCCCGCGAAGCCCGCGAAGCCACGGCCCTCCTGCAACATAAAACGAAAGCGGTGCCAACTATTTCCCGTGGAGCGCCAGGGCGGCGAGGGGTACGGCGGCCGACCAGACGGTCGGCGGGGCCCAAACACTTCTCAGGGACTTTATCAATTCAACAGAGAAAGTCTTCGCCAGCCACACCGACGGTGCGGGGGAGCCAGAAGTGGCGAGGCCACGGTAACAGGAGACGGGGTCACCCGCCCATCTCGGCCGTAGCCGCCGCTGCCGGCGTTGCCGCCGCTGAGATGCCACGCTCCGCTCGCGGCCCCACTCACAGATCAGCCCCCCACAACACGAAGCCACATACAATATGAGGAGCATCGCATCCAATACGGAGTGCGCCGCAGTCGCAGTCCCCCTTAGCTCACGTTGTCGACCTGCCCTCCCCCCCCCCCCCCTTCTCTCTGTCTGTCTGTCTGTCTGTCTCTCTCTCTCTCTCTCTCTCTCTCTCTCTCTGCGTACTCGGTCTGCACGGTACGTCCTGCGACATCCAATATTCAGGGCCATGCCCCGTTGCTATGCATCGCATTCCGTTCTACAGACACCGCCCACCGCCGCCGGGACCCGAGAGCGCCTGCCATGGGCAGGGTAGGCCAGCCCGCCGCACGCGGGTGTCTCGCGGGCAGCGCCGCACGCATACCTCCCAGGCGCCGTGCGAGGCCGAGAGAACGCGTGGTTTCATCTGAGGAGGTCCGACGCGCGGCGGGCCACCGTTACATCGAGGCGCGCGGCCAGACCTCCGCCGCGGCCCGCCAACAGCCAGCGAGAAATTTGAAAGGAACAGGGCAGGAGAGAGGGAGGGCGAGAGAGAGTGAGAGAGAGAGAGAGAGATACAGAGAGAAGGTGGAGAGAGAGAGAGATACAGAGAGAAGGTGAGAGAGGAAGAGAGAGATACAGAGAGAAGGTGCGAGAGGAAGAGAGAGATGGTGGCGTAATTGTGCTCCGGCCTTCGGCTGCTGGTGCTGCGGCACGGACGCCCGCTCAGGACAGTTTTCAAAGCGCTGCGGTGATTGGGGGCTTTCCTTCACTCCCCGACGCGCTTTCGCTGAGGCCGCTGCTGCCGCCGCCACGGCCAATGCAACTGCTGTCAAGGGGTTTCGGGCGCAATCACAAGAGTTTTCGGCGTGCCGCGGTCGCGTGCTGGAGAGCACGTTGGGACTGCGTAGGTACTTCCCCAGAATTTATTTTTAATATTTTTTCAGCGGAAGTGAAGCGGCTAGTCTCTTCTTTGAACCGAGTGCCGAAACCCTGTGGCAAAGTCATGCTGTAAAGATAGGCAAGTAATAAAGCCAAGCTTAAACTGTGATAGACCTCAAATTCCTATAGGAATAGACAGTAAACCCCGTCGCTAAAATTTACTCAAATACTTCTGTAAACAAGGTTTCTACCCCTAAAATTCTCGCCGAAATTTCCGGAAAAAGTTCAGATTTTTTCCCCAAAAGAATCAGAAAATTTCTTCCAAAATCTCGACGATGTTTACAGGAAACCTTCTTAAATTTTCAGGGCTAGAAGGTCTACCCTCGCCTCTCGTGCGCTCCTCTTCTTCCTCGGACATTCGCGTTCGGCCGTGCTGTGCCACTAGCTCATCCTGTCCCCCCGCCCCCCCTCTCTCTCTCTCTCTCTCTCTCTCTCTCTCTCGCTCTCCCGCTCTCTTCCTTTGCGGATAGCACCCCTCAGCTAACCCGTTGTGGGGACTCGCGGCTGACAGAGGTAAGCCGAGACGTCAGCAGCCACGCACTTCCGGAACATGATCCTTTTATCTGTCTCTCTTGTCCAGCTAGCAACCTCTTCGTCTTTCAGAACCACCACATTCACTTCTCTGCACGTCCGTATCCGATGGTGGCATTGAGGCGTCCTTTTTCCCCCTCCCAACGTATTTTCGCCCGATCCGTTGTATTATGTGTGTTCCCGTCGCCGCTAACACCACAACGTTGCTCGCGCGCGTGTTCTTTCCCTTCCTCTTACTACTCTCTCTCTCTCTCTCTCTCTCTCTCTCTGTCGCTCTCTCACACACACACGCGCTCACTCCAGAGGATAAGACCATACCCCTCTTCCTCCCGCCATAAAAAAAGAGACAGGACGACGGCCAAATCGCAGAGACAAATCTGGCGGTGGCCGCGTGGCCGCGTCGCCTCACCACGGCCCGCGACTAACGCGAACGGACCGGATGTGGACCTGCTCCTGCCACTGCCACTGGCCGCGGACCGGATAGGTGGAGGGTAGTGGGGGGGGGGGGCGTGCCAAGGGCTTGCAGGGGAGGAGTGGATGAGGGGTGGGATGTCCGAGACAAAATAAGCGTAGAATGGCTTTCCGCCTCTCTCCATCTCTCTCATTCTCCCTTTCTCTCCCTCTGTCTCGTCATAATCATTGTTTAATTTCGCAGCGAGCGATGGACGGCATACTCAACCTTTAAGATATTCTTCCTTTGCCCCTCGGTCTCTCTCTCTCTCTCTCTCTCTCTCTCTCTCACACTCACGCCGCCGGGCCGCTTGAGTCGCGCCTCGCCGCTTGTAGGGCGCTGCGATTACCGCCGGTGACTGCAGCGGCCTCCGCCGCCTTTGTGGTCCAAATGATTTACCTGCATAATTAATTACGCAACAACAGCGAGGGAGCGGCAGCAGCAGCGGAGCAGCGGCAGCGCGTTCCACGAGCGGCGTCGGAGCCGCGCGGAGCTGAGCAGCGCAGGCAGCGGCGCGCGGAGCCCAGCGCTGCCAGCGGGACGCCCAGCCGGGCCCACAGCCGGGCCCACAGCCGGGCCCACAGCCGGGCCCAGAGAGCCGGCCTGCCGGCCGGGTACTAGTGCTACGTGGGATAAGGATCAGGGCCCTGCTTTTGTTCCACTACAGCCGGGCAGGTCCCAAACGGCGCCCCGCCAACTCGGAGGCGTTTCCACTGCCGAAGTAAACTTTAGGGCGCGGGTTACAAGAGGCGCGAGCTGTCTTTACCACTTTGCAATATCGCCATTGCGAGGTATTTTTCTTTTTTGCGATCTCTCCCAAAAACGTTAAGTGTGCACTTTTTTTGCCCATTTTTTGCCCATTTTTTTGACGATTTTTCGGAGAGAGAAAGAAACATAATTAGGCCTCTGCATCCACCCCATTTGTTAGAGTAATTTGCTCCTCCAGGACAGCAGGGGATTTACAGGTTCTCGTTTCCCAAACGCAATAATTTTCATGGGCCTAGGATTATTGACTCGCGTTACCCTTTTCAGCAAAACCAGCGAGTGGTGCAAAAAAAGCGAAAAAGGAATATGAAACTTTTTCCCGCCGCGCTCTCTCTCTCTCTCTCTCTCTCTCTCTCTCTCTGCAGCAATATCGCAGCTCTAATGTTCCCTCTGTCAATTTAAAATGAAAATCAAGGTGAATTCCGACCGACACACTTTTTTAAGCCTTTTATTCGCTGTAGCAGCAGCAGCACACGGTGGTTTCAAATGAACCGAACGAGATGGGGTGGGAACTACTTTTATTTTTCCGTGTTGGTGAAGCCCTGTCGACCGACCCCATTACGGGGCTCGACCTAAATCATTTACTCTGGCAACCTCTCTTTTGGCACACCGAAAGCTTTCCGAGAGGCTTTCCGGGCCGCCCCCGCTGCTGCCTTTACGGCGCGTCCCCCGCTGCCCCGGCCGCCCCTTCGCCCCCGCCAGCCTGCATGCCCCTGTCCAGCTCTCCTGGACCCCGCTCGTGCGCCAGTCGGCTTAAGCTAAGCAGATGTGTCCGAGCGCGCGCAGCGGGAATGGGCCATTGATTCGGCCTTCACTCCACGTCTGCTCTCGTCCACCCAAACAAAGTTACGTTTTCGTTTCTGCATGCCCTACGAGTGCTTTTAAAAATTAAATTATCTGACGTCTGTCATGCCCGGCTCTAGGCAGGAGAGACCAGGGGGTCTGTTTGTGAGCACGCCTAGTCGGACGCGGGCAGGCCGTGTGAAGGACTTGAGTTGCGAAAATGCGTACGCGGCCATGGAGCCTGGTGGTTCTGCTGCGGGAGGGTCGGGAGGGTCCTGTCTTCCTGCAGCGGCTCCCACCTCGCCTCCGTGTCGTTTTGCGCGCTGGTGATTGCGCTATTATTTCGTATCTGCCGGGCGGCGCCGCCGGATCAGACGGAATTATTTGCTGCTGGTGGAATCTGCGGTGCGGACGGCGGCCGGGTAGGAGGGGGGCAGAAGGGGGAAGGGGAAAGGGTCGGGGAGGCTGAGGAAGCTCAGAGGAGGCCGGAGGAGGCCGGAGGAGGCCGGAGGAGGCCGGAGGAGGCCGGAGGAGGCCGGAGGAGGCCGGAGGAGGCCGGAGGAGGCCGGAGGAGCCCGAGGCCATCCCTTCCTGCTGCCCGCGCGGGGGCCGCTGCCCCGGGACTACAGGCCTACGGTCCTGGGACGACGTGATTACAGCGGGGCCGGCGCGGGCTGGTAGAGCTGGCGGGTCCCCGGCGGCTGAGCTGAGCCGCGCGCCCCCGGGGGCCCCAGGCGGCCCCGGCGGCAAGCCGGCGGCGACCCGGCAGCAGGCGCGCCTCCCGGCGGTCCGGCATAAATGAAGACATGGCGATGATAATGGGCTTCGGAGTGATACTCTGTGCGGCGGCGGCGGCGGCGGCGGCGGCGGCAGCGGCAGCGGCGACAGCAGCAGCGGCGGCGGGGATGCGGGTCAGAGAAGGGACCGGAGTCCACGGCACGGCGCCCGGCGTTACCTAATTTCTGAACGCCCCCCGTGGAGCCGCGCGCGTAGTAGCGGCAGGCAGGCAGGCAGGCAGGCAGCACCCTGCAGACTCGCTGCTGGCCGGCTTTCGCTTAGTCTGAAGCCCCGGGTCGGAAACTGGGCATAAATCATCCCTCAGTAACAGTACAACAGTCGGGGGGCCGGGCCGGCGGAGGGGGGGGGGGGGGGCGAGCAGCCAAACCGCAGCGTCTGGCCCGGACACACCTGGAGATGAGGAAGGAGGAAGTAACCTCGAGCCGCGACGGCGGCGGACCGCCGGAACACCTTCCAGGCCTTCCAGGCCCCCCGCGCGACCGACCGCCTCCGGGGTCCTGGCGGCCACGCCCCACGATGCACACGAAAAAGTATGCGCGCGATCATAAGCGAGCCAACGCACGCCGGGAGGGCAATCACCGTGCGAGCGAACAGGCAAACAGAACACACACACTCAGACATACTCACTCACACACAAACGGGCTGTCTGCGCGGCGCTGCCCCTGGGCTGTGTGAGCGGTATTGCGTATCGCCGCTTCTGCGTGGGGGTAAAGTTAGCGTCATATTCTGGTTCCGCAAGCAAGAGAAAACCAAGACCGCAGCGGAACCGATAGGTCTGGCAACATCATACCCCCGCCGCCACCAGCCGAACGAAAAGAAGGAAGCACAGAGGCAGACACAAAAGGAGGCGCGCTTCACGCCGCTTCGGCGTGTTCCAGTTCACCTACTGCCTATAAACGCAAAAGGCTCTGATGCTTACATAGTTTTGTTGCACTTGGTCGTACCTGTTTGAGGGTTTACCTGGAGTCGCCGCAGACCCACTCTTATGCACACACACACACACACACACACACACACACAAACATTCAGAAACAAACGTTTTCGGGGTAACTTGCGCGTGAGTTTAGCCGTTGTGCGTTTCTCGAGAAAGGTACAACTTGGTGTACCGTTGGGCCGGGGTTTAACCATTCTATATCCAACGCACAGAAATAAAGCATTTAAAAACATTACCCACTGATATTTCCGATTTTCATATACATTGATTTTTTCTCGGTGAGAGTGGCTTGCTTGTCGGACCCGGGTTGTGGGGTGCTGAGGGGGAAGAGAGGTTGGGGTGGGGGAGGGCACGACCCGGCGCCTATCGCGCTCGTAACCCCCCGCGTAACGCACGCCGTCATTAAAGCGACGTGTGTGTTGGATGCACTGCTGTGCCCGGCCGCAGCAGGCGCCCGCCGCGTGCCGGCTGCTCCGATCGCCGCGCGTAAAACTGAAAGCGAAAAAAAAAATCTCACATCACGCGCGCTATGAAGGGGAACAAAACGAAATGGAAGTGTGGTGTGTTGACATGGAAGCGAAAAAAAAAGGACGGCGGCGTGCGGCGGTGCAGAGATTTGAACCCGCCACGTCCGGCGCCGACGCGCGGTAACGCTAACCGCAGGGCCACCGGGTGCACGCCGCGGGCTCAGCGGGCGCGTTATTGGCACACCTCACTGTCACGTGACTTCGCTGCGCGCGGCAGCTTCAAGGCAGCCTCAGCACACTGCCGCGCCGCAGCACATCCAATTTAATTCGCGCCAAGCAGAGCTCCTTAGTCATGGCCGCCATTGTGTCGTGTGGCTGTTGGTGCTGCTGCCGCGGCGTCTCCCGTGCGCGCGGCACAGCGGCACAGCACAGCGCGGGTTGCATCCGCCGGCCTCTTTGAGGTCGCCGTCATGCTCCCCGTCCCGTCCTTCGGAGGCGCGCGGTCCCGACCGCTCGCTGTAATCAAGTGGCGACGGCACGACGGCGGCACGGGTCCCCACCCCCACCACCACCACCCTGCTGCACACGGCCAGAGCGCGGCAGCACGGCGAACAAAGAGTCGTCACTTCCACCAAGTTTGGCTCATTTTTCTCGCGACGCCTCGCTAATCTCTGTCCAGCGGAGAGTGCGGGGAGTGGGAGGTGGGAAGCCGGAGGGGGCCGCAGGGGGCCGGAGGGGGAGGCGGCACTTTTGTTTTCCGGGCGCTCGCAGCTCCAGGCGACACTGCCTCCAAGATGCGAGTACTTCCTTCTCCCCCCCCCCCCCCCTTTCCAAAGAGCAGGGACGGCTACTCTCCGCGGGGCGGACGGACGCGGTGGGTTGCGGCGGGTTGCGGTTTGTGCTCGCCCCGTCCGTATCTCTATCTCCGTCACACTCCCAGTCCCCTCCCACTCCGCACCTCATTCCCAACCTCTCCAGCAGCGCGCGCCTTTGAACCGCGAGCCGCTGGTTGGCATCGGCGGCGACTGGATGCGGAGTGAGAGAGAGAGGGTGGGTGGGAGGAGGATGGGTAGAGGCAGCTCCGACGGGGACGTATCAAGTAGACGCCTGTGGCGCAGCCCGCGTGCGTGCTCGTATGTATGACGACCACGGCAAGGACCGCGAAGGCCACGCCCAGAAAGCGGTCAACGCGACGCCGCCGCCCCCCGTGCACCGCCCAGCATGCCGTTCCAGAGGGAAAGAGCGAGAGAGAGAGAGAGCGAGGGCGAGAGAGATAGAGAGAGGAGGGGGATGAAAAGAGGGCATTATTCATTCATTCCTCCTGACACTCTTGCCTCCCTGATCTGGAAGGGTTAACGATTCCGTAGAACGCTCGAACCGTAACAAACTTAGATGATGACAGCCGCCGTCTCCTACTCCCCACTCTCTCTCTCTCTCTCTCTCTCTCTCTCTCTCTCTCTCTCTCTTTCTATGTCTCTTTTCTGTCTCTATTTTCTCTCTCTCCTCTTCCAGTCCAAATGAGCGCTGGAGTACATCGGAGTGGGCAAAACGGACTTCCCGGTTGCATCCCTGTTAGAGCAGACATACCAACGCCGATAGCAATCCCACATTTCTAACGAGTCTCCCTAAGGGTCGACAGTTCAAAGACGGCACAAGCCAGTATGGCATGCCAGCAAAGGTCCTCTCTCACTCTGTCCCCTTATTTCTTTTTTCTCTCTATCGCCCTCGGTCCGCGAGTACCGGGTACCGACTCGGTCGGCACTTCAAACTTGTTTCCGCCGTCGTGTGAGTGCAGCACAGCACAGCAGCAGCAGCAGCAGCAGCGGGGGCGTACAACTCCGTCGCCGGTCGCTGGGATGAGAATTCACGCCAGGCGTCCCAGAGGTTCCCGAGGATTCCATGGGCGCTTGCCACGACCCACGTGGACCTCCCACTGGAACTCTTGACTTCACTGTGCTCGTGTGTGCGTGTGTGTGTGTGTGTTGTGCGCGCTCTGTGGACGACAAAAGGCCGCGTGCGCAAACTTGGAGCGCTCGTCGTCTCCGACGACGGGCACGTGTGCGTCGTGGACTCGGACGCGCCCTCCTGGCCGAGGACGCCGAGGACCGTCCGGTCGTCATCTATCATCTAGCCGGGTCTAGACGAAAAGCGCAGCTCTATGGGCTGGGATAGAAGGAGAGGGGAAAGGGGAGTGAGAGAGAGAGAGAGAGAGAGAGAGAGGGGGGGGGGGGGGGGTGATGGAGGTGGGCGCTCCCTTCCGCAGCACGCACGACGCCCGCTGCTTTATGAGCACCCCGATCAGTGGACCAGGTAGGCTGTTTAGTACAGGCTGCCGCAGAAGGAGAGGAGGGGGGGCGGTGAGGGGGGATTAGGGGGCTAGGGGGAGCAGTGGGTGTTGGGGAGTAGGGGGTTGACGGTCTGCCTGCCTAGGTCCGTGCACCACGGCTACATCCCCGGAACGCACACCGCTTTGCCTGGAGCCACACCCACGTACACACGCACACACACAAACGCGCGCGCGCGCACACACACATTACACTGATTTCGCGCACTGTCGCTCCGACATTGCTGGTTGTGTGGCGAAAGGCAACAGGGAGGTGTGCACTGACAGAAGGGTGGCGGGAGCGTGAGCGTGGGAGTAGAGAGAAGGTGTGCGCAAGAGACGAACGGGAGGAGAGACAACAGCGACAGCCACGGGGAGAGATAGAGAGGCAGAGCAGAGGGAGGAAAAGAGAGGCGAGTAAGAAGTGTACACGAAAGTAAGCCGTTTGGAGAGCACTCGGTGCGCGGCCGCCGCCGCTGCCGCCGCCGCTGCGGTGGAGCGGCGTGGCGCAGAGCGTACAAGCGCAGCGGGGCGCTGAGCGCGGCAGCCGCGGCCAGCCGGGCGGGCGGGGTCTGTTCCAGGAAGAGTTAAGCGGGGCGGATCGCGCTTGGCTCGGCTCGGCTCGGCGCCGAGGTCGCCGCAGCCCGGCCGTGCCGAGCCGGGCGCTCCGGTGTGTGTGCCGTGGTGACGCCGGGCCCGAGCCGGGCCTCCCCGGCAAACGAAATCATCGTCGCCCTAATGCCGCCCTGCCCCTCTCCGCCCGCCGTCGCCCGGCTCGTGTTTGAACGCTCAGTCATCCGAGCCCGGCGGCGGCAGCGGCGGCGGCCAGGCGCAGTGACGGCGGAGGCCTTGTTGATACTCGGCGCTCTGCTTTACCTTCGGCGCGTTGATTTTGGTGGTGCGGCGGCCCTGCGCGGCCCCACAGGGCCCCGTGGCCGGCGCGGCGTCCCTGCGGTGTCCCCGGGACCGCCACCCCCGCCACCGCTGCCGTCCTGTCTGAGCCTCGCAGTCGCTCGCAGATTCCCATCAAGTCTGTTTGCCGTCGCCGTCGCCGGGTCTTGTAGAGATCACATAGTGCGAAAAAAGTTTCATCGAAATCTGAGTCTGACACCTCGGGGAATCCCCTTGTGAGTCGTGTGCGCCGCGTGCGCCCTCACCTCCGCTGTTCCGCCCCGCTCCCGGAATCGTGCTTGGCCAGGGCTGCCACTGACCCTCCCCTCCGTCTCGTTCTGAGAAGGGGTTGAGGGAGGTAGCGGCGGGGGGAGGGGCCCCGGCGGGCCGCGCTGGGACAACAGTCGCCACGCCGTCCTTGTTAATTTTAGGGGCGAAAGCCTCTAATGAAGTGAAAACATGCCGCTGGGAGACGGGCCGGGCGAAGCAGGGCGAAGCAGGGCGAAGTCAGGGGGCGTTGGGAGGGGGTGGACGGACGGCTGCGTGAGGGCTTCGGACGGCGCCCGGCGGAGCGGCGGCGGCGAGGGAGCAGCGCCGATGCACCTTCAAACTATTTGTCACTGTACTGTATTTCTTTTGGACAGTACAACTCTGCAACACTGTGCCCGCCGCTTCAACACGGCGCGAAGTGACCTTTCCCCCGTGGGTCCACTCAAGGTGGGTCCACTCAAGGTGTGACGTGTGCAGCCAGCACAAACACACACACACACATGCTGCCCCAGGGCCATTACTCCCTTCCCCCCTTCGCTCACTCGTCCTCTTTCCCGTGTGCTTATCCATGAAATCGGGACGTTGAACGAATTAACATTCCCTCCCCCCGGCCGCTGTCCCGCTGCCTCCCTGCCCAGCCCCCGCCCCGGCACAGGGAATGGAAACGGAAAGTAATTTATTCCGCTTCCTTACCGCCGCAGCTGCCGAGCTCTCGTTTATTTTCGAGAGGGGAGCGCGTGAATTTGTGCGAGAGCACGGCCAGTAGGGGGCCGGCCTGCCGCCGCTGCGCGCAGGCGGTGCGCGGTGACACCCCACACACCGACGGCAGTGCAGCGTGCCTTCCACCATACGCGAAACGCCGGCCAGTCCGGCGAGGGCGCCGCCTTGGGTGTGCACTGCACTCAGCCTGAGCCGGTCGGTTGTAGTTATATTATATCGATATCGCCATGTGGTCACGAGGTTGAGAATGCTAGTCGAACAACGACGAACGGTGGCTCAAGTCAGGCAAATCCCTAACATGTTTTTGGGAATTTCGATTTTTTTTTTAAAGTGGGCACAGAGTACATAAGAGCCTCTTCATTCTCTCCGTCCGTGATATTTTTACGCGCTCTTCCGCCGCGCCAGGACGCTCTTGTGCGCCTTATGTACTGGCACGGGGAGGCAAGGACTGTGAGACGGAACGCAATGCGGTTTGGCGGGAGATTTGAATGCGGCGGTGTCGCGGCTCTGCGAGGATGTCGCCGCGGCTGCCTGCTCGGATACCACCCCTCTCCGACGACGGCTCAGCGGCAGTTTGCTGCGACGCTCCGCTGGCTGAGGTTTGCTAATGCATCGTCTGGCGCTGCTCTAGGTGAAGGGATGTGTCACCTCATTCCCCGCAGAAGGCACTCACACTCTCTCTCTCTCTGTCTCTCTCTCTGTCTGTCTGTCTGTCTCTCTCCTAGAACCTAAATCATCATTCTCTTTTGCTGTATACCGTGAACCAGCTGGCTGCACGCTCTGATGTAACGGATGACGTTCCCAAGCGGCGGACAACGCCGAGCAGCGGCAGAGACGCACATCCGTGCACGACTGTATAAGGAGAATGCTACGCTTCCGCAGCACCGAGTCTCCCCACGCTAACCGGCTACCGAGCTGACTCATCACGTGACGAGAGATTCGTACCGGCACTGCCGCGCTTCCACCAACGTCCTCACTCACCAAAAGAAGTGTTGCAAATGTTCGTTGCTAAGAAATTTCCTGAAGAATTTGTGAGAGTGCAGAGGGCTCGGAGGCGACACAGTCAACAGGACGCACTAGCGGCAGGCCGGGCAGCGACAACAGCGGCGTCAGTGGGGCGGACGGCGGGCGCCCAAGTCCCCTCCCTTTCTTTTTAACCCATTTTCACATTGTTTTCACGGGCGCGGCCTCTTTGCGCGGCCGTGCGCCGCTGTGCTGTTGCGTGTCTCCGCTGTCGGCCCCGGAGGTTTCCGGAGCCCGGAGCCCGAGGCCCGGCGCCCGGCGCCCGGAGGCGCGGCAGTTCTTGTCACGGCCGTTACGATACGCTGCCAGCGGCGGTGACACGGGCCGGAGCCGCCGGAGCGGACAGCCGGGGACAGCCGGGGACAGCCCTTGGGACAGCCGCGGACAGCTGCCGGCCCTCACGGCCCTCACGGTGTCCACTGCGGGGCGCGGAGGGCTGGCGCTGTCAGCCGATGTGTGCGTGCGTGCGTGTGCGTGCGTGTGCGTGCGTGTGCGTGCGTGTGCGTGCGTGTGCCTGATGACCGGAACCGCGCCTCGTGATAACAGCCGCCACCTCGATAGCAACAAGTTACTATACCACAATGCTCGAGAAAGGGGACATAGGGTGTGAGTTTCGGAGTCGATTAGTCAAAATTTTAGAAAATTTCGTAGAACTTAGCCGGATACTAAATATCTCGAAATTTCGAAAATAAAAAGACGACCGAAATTTTGTAAATTTTATGAACTTGTGAATTTTGAAATTTTGGCTAAACTTTAGGTGATTCGGTCGAGTTTTGCGTGAGCTTCTGAAATTTGTGTCGGTCCCCCAAAATTCAGATTTTTAATTTCAGGGTGCGCATTCGGATCTGTAGGGAACATGTCTCTGCAGCAGGCAGGAACGGGGTTCGGATCCACTGGCGCCGTGCGGGCCGGCGGAGACTCGCGCGGGCACACAGCCCACGGGGCTTTGGCTGACGGACGGAGATTCGTCGCCTCCAAAACTCCGGAGGTACTTAAGTGCGACTTGCAAATAAATGGCGGCAGCGGGGACTCTGCTGCCGGCAGAAGCCGCGTGGGCGGCTGTCCCTGACACAAACAGAGCAGCCGTGACAAGCCCTTCACGCGCTTTCACACGGCTCTCGCCCGCCTCCGCGCGCCTCGAGCGCCGGAATCTTCTTCCGGCCCGCAGTGATTCCGTGGTGGCCGCGCCCCGTGACTTCGGGCTCCGGTGTCGGCCGGACCCGCCAATCCCGAACGCAGAGGCCGGCAGGCGGGACATTTGAATAATTCAGACGTTCAGACGTCCAATCTCGCGGGGGGTCGGCCGAGGCACCGGCTCCGTCACCGTGACTGGCACGGTGCGGCAGTGCCGAGGGCAGCGCTGACCGCCCGGAAAGTAGGCAGTCTGCCCAGCGTGGGCGTGGCGCGGTGGCCTACCTTCCCGACTGCAGGCGCCCTGCAGCCGTGCGGACCGCCTGGGAGGTAGGCAGTCTGCCCAGCGTGGGCGTGGCGCGGTGGCCTACCCTCCCGACTGCAGGCGCCCCGAGCGCCGCACCACCGGCAGCGTCACGCCGCCGTGTTGCTGTGCATGCTGTGAGAAGACCGTCGGGTCTCTGGGCTTGAGCGGGGATCGGGGTAAGGCGGTCGCTGCCGAATATCGGGGAAACTCTTGGCGCTGCCGCGCTGCCGCGGCGCCAAGCCAACTCGCGGCGTGAGGGTCGGACAGGGAGGGTCCGCGCCACACCCGGGGGAGGCGGCCGCGCGCACCTGTCCAGGGTTACTGCCGGGGCGTACCTGATCATCATGCAGAGTGCACGGCGCCGGGGTCGGAGGAGTCATCCTGGCGTACTTACGCCGTCCCTCCCTCCTCCACCTCCCGCCCCACTCTCCCCCTGGCTGGCAAAGTTTTGATGGTATCCCGCGCCGCGGAAATGCTACTGCTCTGGCACGGCTCCGACGCGGTGCCACCCGGACACGGCGTGGACACGGCGTGCACACCCCGAGGTGCATGTGTCGGTGACTGCGCGCGGAATGCGCGTGGTGTGAGTGCAGAGAGAAAGAGATGGAGAGTGATAGGGCGAGAGGACCAGATACTGACGTTACCCGCTAACCCCCTCCCATTATTTAGCTCCACCGCTTCCTATCCTGTTTAGCATTTCTCTCTCTGTAATCAGCGCATTTTTTCCCCACTGCCGGCAGACATCCTTTTTTTTCGGCCCCCAACCCTTTCCTTTTCCATATTCACTTGTCCGTTTAATATTATTTTTCCTCACCCCGTCCACCGCGCACAACCCCACACCATTTCGTTTCTCACTCCCGCCACCTTCTCTCTCTCTCTCTCTCTCTCTCTCTCTCTCTCTCTCTCTGTCTCTCCTTCTCCCCCTCTCTCCTACACACACACCCTCTCCCTCCTCTCTCTTTCTATCATACCTATACAGTTAGAGAGCACGTGCCGACGCCCAAGAATACAACAGCGGAGGAGAGTATAGAAAAATGTGTGCGAAAGAGAGAGCAATATCGTGAGAAGTTCGGGAGTGGGCGGCGAGTGAGGGAGAGAGAGAGAGAGAGAGATAGCCGCAGCAGAAGCCTGCCGACGGCGAGCAAAAGGAGGGCATCACCTCCGCAGTTGTACCGCAGGTGCTGGATGGATGAAAAAGCGTGAGAACACAATCTCCCGTAGTGCCGCGGCGTGCGGGGGCCGTGTGGGCGGCTGCGTGCCGCACCGGGGCACCGGGGCAGCCCCGCCTCACGGGATACCGCGGGGTACCGCACCATACCCAGGATACCCAGGATGCCGCACGCGCTGCAGAACTGCACGCCGCAGCACCGTGATCACGTTCGGGTACTCCGTGCTCGCATTAATTCATCATTTTTATTTTACGACATTTTGTTGAAGATCGCAGCCCGCAGAAGAAAAGGGATATACACAACCGAAAAGAAAGGAAAAATGTGTTTTCAATGAAAAGGAGGGGTGCGGCCGCGCGCGGTCACGCATGCTGATCGGGGGCACCTTGCGGGGGGTGTGTAGGCGGGCCGTCGGCAGGCCGTCGCCCCGCCGCCGGCGCCGCCGCAGACCACACGGCGTCGACGAAGATCGCCAAGCCGAGATAACGCCCCACTCCGTGATGGATCACGTGATTATGATGGCGCGCTACAGTATAGGGGGACCATCGCCCCCCCCCCCGGGGCCCCGCGGCGGGGTCGGTACACGGCCGGGGGTTAAGCATCGGCAGCTTTCGGCGGCGGCGGCGGCGCGCGCAGCAGCTCTTCCCCACCGGCCGCTTCCGGCGAAATTGAAACTTTCCAAACAAGGGGATGGATGGATGGTAATTTCGGTACGCACGCCCCGCGATAATACTTGTTCCAAAAAGTAATCGTCCGTGATGCAGAGTGCCGCGCGGCACGGGGTCGTGTGTGCGGAGCGTCGCGGAGCAGTGCGGAGCCGGGCCCCGGGCCGGTTGTTGCAGCGCCCGGAGCACCGCCGGCCGCCGCGGCCCCGGCGGCCCCGGCGGCCCGGCGCCGCCAATATATACCGGCGGGATATAAAGGGTCCGCTGCATATTGAGGGCGCTGAGCTCGACGAATGGGGAAGACAGTGGCGGCGGTGGTGGGGGGCCGTTTGGTGTTCCTGCAATGCAGGCCGGAGAATGGACCGCCGGCGCGCGGGCCGCGCGGGCTCCCGCAATACCGCCAGTCAATCCCCGCGAGGCCTCCCCCAGGGCCGCCCCCAGGGCCGCCCCCAGGGCCGCCCCCAGGGCCGCCCCCCTCCCCCCTCCCCTCCCTGTGGGCCTCCGGGATCTCGTCCCCTGCCCGAGCGAGCCGAGCCCGTGAGGGCAAGTCACTCCCGCCGGGACACAAAAAAGACTGCAGTTTTTATCAATTTGGTCAAGCTGGATTACTGTTATGTTTGTGTTTGAGGCCACATGATTCACAGGGTTTTTGCCCAGGTTTTGGGGCCGAAGGACAAAGAAAAGTAAATGATCATTGTCAGACCAATTTTTTGATTGATATTGTACCACAAAAATAAATGTTCGTCATAAACGTCAGACCGAATGTTTCCTCGCTTTCGCACCCACCACAAAATTAAGTCCCGCGAGAAATGCGATTTAGTTGGGACAACAAGATGTTAGTCAAACCAAAGAAAAGTTTTAAAAATCACACTATGTTGGAGGTACTCACTTTTTCGAACTTGGTCTCAACACAACTAACTTTGGTAATGGGTGCAAAATAAACGAACGAATTGGTTGCCACGACTGTTATTTTTTTCTGCCAGCTGCTCACATTCAGTGGCAGTGGCGCAGTTCGATGCCAGACCGCTGATGAGTGGCGCGGGTCGGCGTGCGGCTGGAATCCGGCGGGGGTGTGGCAAACAAGCTAGGAAAGCCTTCAACAAGATGACAATAAGCCACGGCCGGCAAGGTAGAGGAGAGAGGGGGCTCCTGCCGCTGCTGCCATGCTGTCGAGAGATGAGTACACGTCAAAGGAATAGACAGCCAGTTAACTTTTAAGCTCACGACGAGAATTGGCCCAAAATGAAAATAGTTTCCACGACACGGCGCCCCCCGCCTCCGCGCGGCGCGCACTCTCCGCCAGCGGGGCTCCGTCCCTCGGCCCGCGGGCGGTGGTGGTGGTGGTGGTGGGCGGGGGCGCACGGCGATGGAGTGGAGGGCGATGTACATGGCCTTCGCCGTGCGGCCCGAGCCCTACCAAGAGAAGCAATCTTCTTCCCTTCTTTTCACTCTGGTGTAAGATACACGCCCAGCGGGCAGGCAGACGCCGCGCACTCTAAAAGTGCCCAGAAAACAAGTACCCGGCGGCTCATCCTTCTCAATCAATTTGTTTTTGATGATGCGGGACGAAAGAGATGTGCGTTCGGTGTGTGTGTGTGGGGGGGGGGGGGAGTTGGTGTTGGTGTGCTGTCCACTTTACAAAAACTGTTGGTAGTAAACATCTGCACCACAGTTTCTTTTCAATCTTTTTCTTTTTGCACAATGCCGGAGATGAACACTACACTTGGCCTCGCGACAGCGTCAGGGAGGCATCGGCCCGGCAGCGGCTGGCGCGCGCGCACACACACACCGCCCCGCCGCGATCCCAATCTAGTAGTTGTAAAATGTTTGGGCAAACTTGAGGCGCGGCACGGGAGGAGCGCGGGGAGCGGGGCGACAAAGCCACCGTAAAGTACAAATTTAGTAGGTCTGCTGCCCGGAGCGCTCCGCCCTGCGCGCGCACACACACGCACGCACACGCACACACACACACACAGGCTTTGCGTGCGGTGAGGCCGGAGTATAACCGGGTGAGCGGCGTAGTCTGCGAGGCCGCGCGACAATGACATTACGCTGATGGCTCGCCTGGTGAGCGCGGCAGGAGAGCTCGAGCCGCAATAAGTCTTTGGTAAGGAGGCGTACAGGCAGCACACGCGGCTTCGGCATGTCTGCATCTCCAAGTTGTGAAGAAAAAAAATAAAGAGAGAGAGAGAGAGAAAGTGTGTGGCGAGTGGACTGAGAGAGAGAGAGAGAGAGAGAGAGAGAGAGAGAGAGAGAGATTCGGGGGGAGGGTAGAGATGGGAAGGGGTCGCTTCGCTGATGTTTATTGTTTGCCAAGAGGAATGAAAAATGGACTCATGGGGAGTTTGGCGCACTGGCCTGGTGGTGGTGTTGTTGGTGCGGGGTGGCGGCCCCGGTGGCGGCCCCGGTGGCGGGGCCGGCGCGGTGGTCGCCTGCCGGTCCCCGAGGGCTGTACTACAGACGGTGTGCCCCCCCCCCCCCTCCCCCCTGGCGGGCGGTGGCCCCCGCTGCCCCCGCGTAATCCACAAGAGGCGGCCGCGCACAGCGCACCGCACACCAGCAGCACGGCGCGTACCAACGGCAGATACACACAAATTATTTCTGTTACGGCGTCGGGGAGGATGTAGAGTGGAGCGTTAGGCCGGCTGAGGATGATTTAATGCGCGGGGACGGCTGCTGCTGCTGCTGCTGCTAAGCGTTACGCGTAACAACTTTTTCGCACTTGTTTGCACGCGTGTGAGGCGGGGTGGGGGGCGATGGCAGGGGGGTGGCCGGCCAGGTCCGGGTGGGCAGTGCGGCACAACGGCTGGCGGCTGAGTTTTGCTCCCTGTTCCGGCTGCTGGCGCACTCCGTGAGGAAGAGGACGAGGAGGCGGGGACTGTTCCCCGCGCCCTGCGAGTTGTGTGAGTGTGTGTGTGAGAGAGAGAGAGAGACGGGGGAGAACAGGAGAGGGGAGGGAGGCGTGGCGGCGTTTTGATATAATTTCCCTTCCCCGACATACGAGGAGGGTGGGACGTGGAACGCAAAGCCAGCAATGGTTCTTTGCAAGGGTTGAGTAGTTGTCCCGCGAAGCTTTCAGTAATTCCCTACTCCATGCTTTCTCCTCTCCTCTCTCTCCCGCACTCTCCTCCGCGTCCCGGCTCCCGTTGTATGTACGAACGGCACGGCACGGGCACACGGCACGACACGACACGACACGGCACGACACTGCACGAGCGCGAGTTACTTCGTGGCCCAGCCGCGAGGGCCGCCGCACCGCCGCGCTCCTGTGAATGTGCCTCTTGCCTTGGAGTAAAAGTTTGCACGGCGGGAGCGTGAAGGACCGGCGGGCAGGAAGGGGGAGGTAGAAAGACACGGTGAGAGCGAGAGAGAGAGGGAGAGAGAGAGAGAGAGAGAGAGGGGGGGGGGGGGCGAGCTCCACGGGGTCACCAACCAGGCGGTGTTTGTGGAAGTAATGAAAAAAAGAAATTGAGTTTTGATGAAATTGAAATTCTGCTGTGTGACAAGTCGGAGTGCATTCCCGGTGTTGTTTTACGGAGCCGCGCCCCGGGGCTCGCTGACGCCGCGCGCTCGTTTCGAATGGATGCGTTTGGTGGCGTTTCCGTTTTGCATGGCAAATGTTGCCGTATAGTTGGCCGGCTGTGTTGCTGTTTGGAGATGGTGGACTGAACTTTCTCGAGGGTGTGTCGCACGCGGAGTCGCAGGAAAGGCATGTGGTTAGTGTGCCGCGAGCGCGAACACGTTGTGGGGGTCCCCGGAAAGGATACTTGTCGCTGCGGTAAAGTGGTTGAGAGCTGGGAGAAAACGGCGCGCCACCGCACCGCGAGTTTCTGCTCCGGGAAACTGTGCACCAGTGAGTGTTGTAAAATGTGACTTGAATAAAACTGAAATAAAAAAACTCCAAATGAAACCTTTTTTTTTATCCGTAGGAAACAAAAAAAAACGAAGAAATATGCGAAGAAGGAATTCAATTAAGTTATCAAAAGTGAGACGGGGAGGGGCCTTTGATGGCTCCTCGACCCCGGCGGCTTATATACGACATCGCTACTTATGCCGCGCCTCGGGCCGCCCCGCCCGTTCTGTTTCCGCGTCCAGAATTTGAATCAGGAAGTGTACAGAGAGCCGCCCGCCACCCTCGCCGCTGTGCCCCCCCCCCCCCTCCCCGCTCTAGCAGCCTGCTTTCTCAAAGTTTGCCAGAGAAGCGCAGAGGTGAAAGTGATACTGACGTAATTTGTAAGGCTTTTCGCGGGGGCCGCTGCATTATTTCAGTAAGAACAGCGTGCGGCGTGTTGGGCTGCCGCTGCGCCCGGGGTGCTGCCAGGGTGCGGCCGGGGTGTGGGCAGGCGTGCCAGATTAAATCTTTTCAGGCGCCAGGTGGGGAAAGTGGTGGAGGCGTGGTCGACGAAGAGGCGAGGTAAATCCCTTCAGTCCAAGCCCTCCCCTTCTCCGCTGTGCTGCCGCGCTGCTGCTACTGCTTCAGCGCGACCGCACAGACTCAGGTGGTGGTGGTGGTGGTGGTGGTGGTGGTGGTGGTGGCGGTAGGTGTGGTGAACGCCCACCGCTTCACAGACGAGTCAAAGAGGGGGATAATTGACCAGCGTTGCTCCAGGTTGTCCCCGCCTGCTGCCGTCTTGCACACCCTTCTCCCATCCCCCTTTTTTTTGCTTGCATCTTTTCTTTGCCTGCCTTCCACACACGCAACGCATAAAATTATTAATTGCATTGCACAATAGTCGTACATTACTTTTACCACGGATATTGCACATGACATGTACAACAATTTACCAGTTTTATAATTTCTGGTACATTAAATGTACAAATTTATTTATTTTAAACGTACAATGCTGTGCATTTGTAATGTATGCTCAGATCTGTGCAATGTACAAAATTGAACAAAATTGCACGTTGACTTTTTGTGTGCATTGTGCACCCCACCCCCTACAGTTCTCTCTCTCTCTCTCTCTCTCTCTCTTATTTCTTTTGCCTCTCTCCCCCTCCCTCTCCTCCATAGGAACGGTATTCCGTACCGCAGCAGAGAGTCCCCATAATACAATTTTAATTGAATTCCACTCGATCATAATAAAAGCAGCCTCACCGCGCCCACAACTGCGTGCACCTCCCCTGAGTGCAGTGCGGCGGACACCCCCACCGAGGCCCCATGCCTCGGTGAGCCGACAGCGACCGCAGCCGGTGGGCCCGAGGAGCGCCCTGAGACCACCCGCACCCCACAGCGGCTATCCCGAAGGCCGAAGGGGTTCTGGTTTCGAAAGTCTTCAAAACGCCATTTGCGGAGTGCCGCGGCGCTGCGGGTCCCGCGGCCCCCACGGCCCCCACGGCCCACGGGGCCCGCCGGGACCGGGAGCCCCCGCAGGGCGCGGGGGTCATCATTAGGGCCAAGGAGGGAATCAAGAGGACGACAACTCGGGCGGGCTGCGAGCCAAGAGATGAAAAGAGGGGAAAAGTAGTACTTACAAGCCGCGGATAACGGATAAATACCCGGACGTTAGAGAGGCTCCGGGCGCTTTGGGCGGGGTGCGCGTGCACCGCGCAAATTGGGGAGTGCGGGGGGGGGGGGGGGGGGGCTTGAGAGAGAGAGAGAGAGAGAGAGAGAGAGAGAGAGAGAGAGAGAGAGAGCGCTTCTCGGCTAATTTATGGAGGCGGCTCCCGACGTGGGTAATGACGGCAAGCAACGCGAAAAGGATCCCCATTCAAGTGGCGTAGTGCACCGACCATGAGTGTTCAGTCCGGGCGGGAGGCGCCTCGCACAAAGCAACCCGCCGTCCGGCACCATTGTCTCAGTGCCGGGTGGCACGGCAAATCGACGGGGCCTCAGCATCGCAGAGGGTACACAACCTCAGCGTGCCCGTGCACGTGTCCGCGTGTGTGCGCGCGGTGTGCGCGGCGTGCCCCTGGCGACACCTGTCGCTGCTGCCACCGCGGCTGCCGGAATGCCTCCCCTTCTCCGCTGATTTCGCCACCGCCCTTGCCGCCTCCGCCACCACCAACCCCACCACCGCATACTTCGGTCTTGGGGCGGAAACGGACGCCGTCGCGGGAGGGGCGGGCCGTCGGGGGGGGGGGGGGGTCTCTCTTGCTGACGACGATGAAGCCCTGCGAGACGTCGGCCACGACGCGCGCGGTCAGCGTGTGTGTGTGTGTCCGCGCGTGTGCGTGTGTGTGTGTGTGCTGCCGGCCGGATTCGTCTTGGGATCACGTGCCCTTGTGTCGGTTTTCCTCGGCCGGCGAGGCGGCCGTATGCCTTAGTCTCCTGCCCTCCGGCGCTGCGGCCGGCCCACCAGAGCTCATGTTTCAATGTCACGCTGCTGGCTCGCGGCCGCCGCCCCGCCCCGCAGAGGTCTGCGCCCTGTACGTGTCCGGGGCGCGGGCCGTGCGCGGGCCGTGCGGGCTGTTTACCCTCCTAAGTGACGGCCAAGTCTTTCCATACGCCGTCCGAGCGGGCCGCCCCGCGCGGTGTCCTTCCCCGCCCCCCTCCCCCCCCCCCCTCCCCAGAGCTCCCCCTCCCCCCCCCCCCCCCCCTCCCCCCCCCCCCTCCCCCTCCCCCTCCCCCCCCCCCCCCCCCCCCCCCCCCCCCCCCCCCCCCCCCCCTTTCTGTCTGGTCCGTCCCGCTAACTGTCGAGTTCACGCGGACGGGGAAAAAGTGCCGCGAAAAGGCTTCTAATAGGTCAAATATTTGGAGCGTCCGTGACGCGGCATAATGACCTCCCCGTTCACGATTCTCCTCGCGGCGTCTCGTTTAGTTTACAGTCTAATTTTTTTAAAAATACAAGATGCCAGAAATTTTAGACTCAGGTCACGTTCCACAAATCATTGATCACTCTATAGTAACTTAAGGACGTCCGTGGTAGGGTTTCTCGTCTCGAAATTTTCAAAAGAAAAAATCCGTAATTGTCGGAAAATTTGTTAAATTTTCTGAAATGATATGGCGTTCTTTTGAACCGCCGGGTGGATTGGGCGGGCACTAAGGGATAGCCCCATGTCAGGGGCGCCGCCTCATTTTTCTCCGTCGTGCGCGACGTCCCGACGCGGCGCAGTACATGTGTCAAAACAGGCGAGAAAAAAAAATGTGTGTCTTTTACAACTAAATTCTGACGTATGAAAATGACAGGCAAACGGGCAAAAAGGTTTGGTGTAGCCGTATAGTGGCGTATGACGAATGCGGCAGGACACGGCACGGCCACAGAGCTGCGGCTCCCGCGCGGCGGGGAGGGGCGGTGAGGAGGGGCGCGGCGGGGCGCGCGCTCGCCATCACACAGTCATCTGTTTCACTTTACAGCCCGGGGCGGCCCGCGGGCACCCAGGCACCCGCGGGCCGGTGGCGGCGGCGGCAGCTCACATCGATTCGTCGTGCGCATCGCGCCCGCCGCCAGCCCTGCGTGTTTGTCACACAAACCCCGCCGCCATATGTGGAAGTAGAGTTGCGCGTTGTTTGCTTTAATGCAAAACAATTCGATTTTGAAAGCGGGGCGGCCATAAGGGAGAGGGTTGTTAGGGGGCCGGTCGGCCGATAGTGTGACTGTGCTTTTCGGGGTTCAAACGTTCCCCCGTGGGGCCGCTGGCGAGGGCGGCTGGGGCGGCGGCTGGGGCGGCGGCTGGGGCGGCGGCTGGGGCGGCGGGGGCGGCGGCTGAGGGGGGGGGGGGGGGGGCAGAGAGCGGAGGGGGAGGGGGCACATCCCTGCTGCTAGATATTAAAGGGCAGTCCCGAGGGGGTGGACAGATTGGATCACGCCCTCCACCGGCCATTGCCATAGACCCCCCACAGAGAGGAGCACATTAAGGTGGGAGGTTGGAAAAATATTTACTATTCACCCGGCACACCCGACCTCTTCGCTAATCAACACGTACGTTTGATCTTCGCGTGCGGAACGCTGCTGAGTGTTGACCGAACAAAGTTGGCGGTCAGTGCGGGTGACTATCTCGCATCCAGATCCAGAATCGGCTAGAAAGTCATATCTCTGTGAGAAGTAGAGAAATGATCTAACGCCTTGCCAATCCGTGGTGTAGAAGCTTTCATTAATTTGTAGAATTCTTTTCAATATTTGTTACTATTTTAGTTTTGCACGCTCTACAAAAATATGGTTATAAGCAATCTAATTTTCAGCGAGGTAGAGTTTTATGAAATGTAATTTCGGTCTCTCTCTCTCTCTTTCGGTCCCAGATTATTTCTCTCTGTCATCTTTGAGATCAATTAGCCGGAGCAGACGGAGCCGCCACCGCAGGCAGGGGGGTCTCGGAGGCGGCCACAGGCGGCCACAGGCGGCCACCGCAGACGCCGACCGCGAGGCGACGGCCTCACCCCTGACGGCCCGCGGCCGCAGACAGGAGGCCGCAGGCCCCGCAGGCCCCGCAGGCCGCAGCAGCGCCGCCGTGTACAACATGTACACGGCCGCGGCCATGTCACCCCGGCTGCTGCCGAGGCTGCTGCCGAGGCCCCGACGGCCTCCCCGCCAGCCCCGCCCCAGGACTTACCGCAGCAGCTGTCCGGAACATGATACGTTTCGCATTTACAAAATTGACCCCACCCCGCCTCCACTGGCACCACCACTGTTGATCCACCATGGGCAGGAAGGAAAAAAAACTCGCTGAAGTTATGACGTGTGTGTTTTATTTTACGTGTTACGGAGTAATTTTTATCACTGAACCCTGTCCACGTCATCCACACGTCGCCATCTCTTGCGTGGCTCAATGTCGGGATTACAAATAGAGAATAGGAACTGCAGCACTAAATCAGTGTCGAAGACGGAGGCGGAAGGTAGGGAAGTGAGTCGCTACCCACTCGCGAACAAGGCACTCCTGCACTTACTGACTGGTGCTGGGGCGATGGCACGTCACTTCACATCATCGAGGGCATTCCCCTGTTGCTTTTTACACCCTCCGTGTCCTCTCTCTCTCTCTCTCTCTCACACACACACACTTTCTCTGTCTCTCCGGGCCCCCTGCGTCGGGCAGGCGAGCTTCACGGCGCCAGCCACTCTGGCCGCACGACCCCCGACGGCGACCCCCCGACGACGGCGACCCCTGACGGCGGCACGCGCGGAGTGCGTCCTCCGAGGCGGCGACGTCAACGGCGACGTCGATGGCGGCAAACGCGTGGCGGCGCGGCGGCGGCGGCGAAGGGGGCGTGAGCCTGGAGGGGCCGTGAGCACGGCACGAGCGTTGGGGTGGTACTGAGCGCGCACCGCACCGCGGCCGGCACCGGCTCCGCTGGGCGCCGCCCCCGCCGCACGGCCGCCGCCAGCGCAGCCCGCTCAGCCCGCGCACCCAGCCGGCGTGTCGGAGCCCCGCGGAGACGGAGGCCGGAGGGGGCGGACAGCGGGGGGCTGCGCGTGGCGGCGCGTGGCGGCGCGTGCCGGCGCGTGGCGGCGCGTGGCGCAGCCGAGCCCTGATCGCTGTGTGCGCCGAAGCCGGCGCAGGCCGCAGGCCAGTGTGGGTGTGTTGTGTGAGAGAGGGGACGGCGGCAAGCAGGGCCGTGCGGCACGCTCCACCACGGCCACCACCGTCCCACCACCACCGCCACCACCACACCGCACCATCCCCATCGTTACTGCCAGCCTGTTGACTGTAAAATAGGGTGTAATAATACACTCGCCCGCTTAAGCCGACTCCTGACGCGTGGCAGATGGAAAGCGAGGGGGCTGGACTGTTGGGGAGACCGCACCCGCGAGCTCTGACCACCAACTCGTACGGCGCGCGTTTCAAAAAGTGCGCGTGTGCCCGGACGGGTCAGTAGTGCGAGCTCATTCTGGACCGCTCAGACGATCGGTCTTGGCCGCAGAGTGGACCGAACGCTGTTGTTGGCTCGATATAAATGCAAAAAAGATGCAGCTCCGGGAGAGGGGGGGGGGAGGCAGTCGAGGACGATCATTTCCGCCGCGGGAAAGGTGGTCCTGTGTGGGGTGGGGCTGGTGGGGGGAGGTTATACGGGAGGGACATTAAGGCGATGGGACCGCACGGCGGCGCTGCGGGGGGCCTCCCCACCCCCGCCGCCGCCTCCAGAGGCCTAGCGATGCGAAGACGCGCGGTGCGAGCGCGACTTGTGGAGGGGGGAGGGGGGGAGGGGGGGGGGGGGAGGGCGCGACACAGCGCTCGCCAACTCTATCGCTGCCGACCTATCGCCACAGCGCCTTAATGTCGGCTCCATTCGCTGACTCGCCGGAAAGAGCCATTGTCGTCCCTCGGCCCCTCCGACCATTACCCCCGCCCTCGCCGTCCACCTCCCTTCGCCGTCATCCTCCCACCGTTCCCCCCTGCTGCCGGGCCCCGCTACCCCTCTTCCCCGCCAGCAGAAGCAGCAGCAGCAACAACAACAACAACATCGCTAAATATCGTGCGCCTGCGCGCACCGCACGCCGCCCTCAACAGATGCTTTAATTCCAAATTTATGTCCCGCAGCCAGCAGGCGGGGGCGGGGGGCGAACTCGAGAGGCCCCCTTCGGCTGCGCGGGGACTCCGGGGCGGCTCGCGGGCTCCGCGGGGGCTCCGCGGGGGCTCCGCGGGGGGTCCCTCGCCTCTCCTCGCGGCCACCGACCGCAGCTGTCGCTGTTGTCACGCGCGTGTGCAAATTCCGCTGAGAAGCGTTTGGAGTGCGGGGGAGGCGGCGCAGAGGGCGCAAGATTTCGCCTCGTCGGCGGCGTCGCCGAGATACGCCCGCGGGGGAGCAGGGAGACAAATACAGGGCGGTGATGGAGGACGGCGCGGACGGCGAGGCGGGGCGGGGAAGGCGGGGGCGGGCCGCAGAGGCGTGGCTACGGGCGCGGCTAGAGGCTTCGGCGGGATCTCAGAGCCGCGGAGCCCCGCGTGGGTGTCAACGCGAGAAGGCTTCGGAAGAAAGTAAAACCGGCCCCCCCGCAAGCAGATGAGGGGCCGAAATAAAACGTTCTCGGCCACCCCTTCCCCCCGCCGCTCCACAGACCCCCGAGAGCAACTGCTGGAGGAAAAGGGGGAAGTGTGGTAGTACAGTACCCCGGTCTCAGCTACGGATGCTGAGCTTAAGACTGTAAAGCATGAACTTAGACTGTTGTAGGTAGGAGACGCCAAAACCTGGAAACTTATTTAAAAATCCGTTTACAAATATTGTCATGAACCGTTAGGGAAACATGCCGCGGGATCCGTCAGTGGGAGTCGAACCTACCGAACTGTGACCAAAAGTCCAGGCCCCGCCACTGGCAGTTTAGCCCCTAGCAGCCCCTCCTGGCGCTTTTATTAAATTTAATTTAAAAATGCAAGTTTTAAAATATTCCTTTTACTTTTGTTTTATTTGTTTCCGATCTCGTTGCGCCTGCATCACGAGTGAGATAAGCCTTTCGCCGTCGCCAAAGCAGGGCCGAAGCGCCCCACATCACCGCCGGAATGTTACCTCAGGGGGAGGGGGGGGGGGGGGGGGTCCGCCGGCTGGTCCTTTGAAGTGGGCAGAAGGGCTCGCCCAAGTTAGCCGGAGTCCGAACTCGAAGAATTTTGCCGCCCGCGGCACAGTGGCCCCGTGGGGATGTGCGGGGGCTGCGGGGGCCGCGGGGGCTGGCCAGCCGCCCTTGCCACCCGCAAGTAACCGCATCACCCCCACCGTCACGCGCCGCCACGCACCGCCACACGGCCAGGAGTGCGTGGAGCTCAGAGTTAGAGGCGACAAATCGAGCTTCCAAAGTCAACAAAAAAAAAATGTTTACGGGCCTCGGAGAAGGCAGGATCATGAACACGTATCCTGAGTGAAGTGCCTAAGGCACTGGGGCGGTTCTCTCACCGTACGGACCGGGCCACACACACACCCATACATACATACACATACACACACACACACACACACACACACACGGCGACGGATAACTTTGGCGAACGTCCAATTTGGCCTACACGGCGCAAGCTGTTTGTATTGCACGGCTGGATTGGCCCCAATTTTCCACTTCGATATCGCGTTGTGAAAGGCGTTCACCGACACAGCCGGCTTCCGCTCTTTTCTCTCTCTCCCTCTCTCACGCCTCTCTCTCTGTCTCTCTCTCTCTTCCTCTCTCCCAGCCGCCCAGCTGTTGCTCGCGAAATGGAGCGTACGCACCATCTTCAGCGCCGTACGTCCGGTACGTCGTCGCCGGGTCCCCGCGCGGGTCCCTCTTACCTTCTATCTGAGTTATTTCAGCCCGTGACGTGTCAATAACGAGAGAGACAGATAGCCGCAGCCAACTTCCTCCGTCGTCCCTTTATTACACTTCTCTCTCTCTCTCTCTCTCTCTCTCTCTCTCGCTCTCCCCGTCTCTCTCGCTCTCTCTCTCTCTCTCTCTCTCTCTCTCTCTCTCTCTCTCTCTCTCTCTCTCTCTCTCTCGCTCTCTCCGTCTCTCTCTCTCTCTCTCTCTCTCAGGTGGCGAGGGCTTTATCGGAAGGGGATTCGCCTCTAGTCAGTCCCCCCTGCCCCCGCTTGGCCGCCCCATGGTTCCCAACTTTGCGGCTTCCGTAGTTGGTCCCGCCAGGCCCGCGAGTCCTCGGCCCCCACAGCGGCTCGGAGGGCGCGGCCTATGGCTGCTGCCACGGAGCCTATGCCGGCTCAGCGTGGTCAGTGCGGGGAACGTCCATGTAACGGGGTCAGCGGGGGAAACCAGTCGCGTGTGACGGCGGAAATATATTCGGAAGTTTCACGGAGGAAATGATGAAACAGATCACGGGTGAGAGAGGCTGAACGCCAAAGGGGGAGAAACGAAAAAAAAATCAACAGGAACCTAAAACAAATGGCTGTTTAATTTTCTTCAGTGCCTCCGGACCCGCCGCGCGCCGCGCGCCGCGTGTCCTCGCCTCCTCTCGCGCGCGGCGCCCCACAACGAAAATAGATTTTTATCGGCGATCCCTTTTCTGGCGTTATCAATCTCAGGACGCGCGGACTGTCCCCGTCGAGGACCCGCGCGGGAGGCGGCCGGGGCGGTTCGATCCGAGCCGAGCAGGCGGGCGGCGGGTCACCTTGCCACTCAAATTTATAACCCCCCAACGTCCACACGGCGCGGCCCGGGCACGGCGCCAGCACGGCGCCAGCACCTCGGCACCGCCGGGCCCCGCCGGGCCCCGCCGGACTCAGCCTCCACCATCGACAGCGCCGCGCTCAACAAACTTACCGGCCGCCCAAACTGTATCGCGGGCGGGATATGCGACCCTCGCGATACAAGAGAAAAGGGGACAAAAAACAGGGGGATAAAAAAAAAGTGTGGAAGATTGTTGTGTTGCCACGGGAGCGGCAGCCGCGCTGGACGTGTTCCACAAGTGTGTACTCCAATTTTCCATCCACCCGAGAGCCCTGCTGTAGGGCCGAGAGGTGGAGAAGGAGAGAGGGTTAGGGGCAAGTCGGGGACCATCATTCGCCAACGACGACAGGTAAATCCCTTCCGATTTCAGTGCACACTGAATAAATTAATTACTTCAATACTGAAGGGTATCGTGAATATCTGCGTGGGTAGAGCCACCACCTGCTTGCTGGCCGCCAGACCTGGCCGCCCCGCCGCAGCTGCCGAGGCTGCCAGCCCCGCCTGCCCCGCAGCTGCCTGCTCAGTGCGCGACGCCCAGCCCGGCGCGGCTCTTTGATCAGCGAGGCGCACGCCACCGGTCTTTAGGCACGGCGCCTCGCACCGCCGCCCGCCGCGCGGACCGGCGACACACGCCGGTGGACACGCACCGCGCACGCGCCGCGCACGCCCGCACGCCCGCACGCCCGCACGCCCACGCGGCACAGCGGAAGCCCGGCGGCGCTGCAGAGCTCCGAGTCCTCGGACGGATTGAAACGGCGCCGCGGGCTCCGCGGCGGCAGTATGCAAAATTGATGCGCCGCATATCGCGGGGGTGGGGGCGAAATAATTCGGAAATCCGAACTGTTATTATTCACCGCTGCGGGCGGGGATTTCGCGCAGCGACAGCGGCCGCCGGGCGCCGCCGGGCCCCGCCGACACGTCGGGGTCCTTTATCACGCCGAACAACTCCCCGGGACGCGCGCTCGGGGGACGCATAGAGACTCGGCGGCTGGCTGGGCGGCGGCGGCGGCGGCGGCGGCAGGGAGGCAGTTTGAGTCGACAACTTTTCCGCGCAAGAGCAGAGCAGCGGAAAACACGCCCCGGCCGCGTCGTCTGTTCGAGCGCAATCAGTGTCGCTCGTTCAAACATCACTTTGGCTACGCGCGAGAGAGAGACGGAGGAAGGTATAGAGAGACAGAGAGTGAGGGGGAGAATGGGAATGAAGGGAGACCGAGAGGGGCCGTGAGAGGAGAGAGACCGTGAGAGACGGAGAGAGAGAGAGAGAGAGAGAGAGAGAGAGGAGAGAGAGGGAGGGATTGGCAGCTTCCCGTTGAGTGACAGCCTCGTGCATCTAGTCGAGCGTCGACGTGTCTGCAGAGAGGAGGTGTCAGCGGCTCGCTCGCTTATCTCAGCCCTGCCGCCCACCCTGCCGGCCGAATCCGAACACTGCTTTCGTCGCGCTGTCTCTGTCGCACTCGTGTGGTGCTTCGTAATGGAGAGAGAGAGAGAGAGAGAGAGAGAGAGAGAGAGAGAGAGAGAGAGAGAGGAGGAGGGATCCGAAAAGGCAGCCCGCTGTCCCGCTGACGTTGACTTCCGCCGCGCCGTGGGATAGGCAGCCCAACTTGCGTGCGTCGCTCGCGGCGGCGGCGGCGGCGGCGGCGGCGGCGGCGGTGGCGGCGGCGGCGGCGGCGGCGCGCCCTGTACGTAGGCAACTTATTCGGCTTTGACCGTGTCCGTCGGCGGCCGGCCCCCTCCCACTCCCACCCCAGGCCGGGCCTGGTCGGGGGGTTGGCGCGCGGAGCTTGGCCCCCCCGCCGCCAGGTGGCGGCACGCGGCCGACGCGGCGTGGGGCCGAGCCGGACGCCAGCGGCGCGTAGAGTCTCTGCGGACGAGGGGTAGGGCCGCCGGGGACGGTCACGGAGCGGGGTGCAGCTACCCGAGGGGACGCGCTGCGAAGCAGAGAAGCTACGCGGAAAGGAGAACGCCAGCCAGGGGAAAAAAAATCGTGAGGAAAGAAATGACGGATTCGGTGGGATATGGTGGAATCGGCCCTCCTCAGAGCCACTTCGCTCGGCTGGAAGAGACACTTCCTTAGACCGTGCGGTGGCGACCTGTGCCGTGTGACCTTATCAGAGTGATCGTGACACACCAACAGCGAGCCCCAAGCCTCGGGTATATTCCAGTCGGCTCGTGGCTGGAGTACTCCCTGCTGCGGTCTGGACATGTCCGAAATACCCTTGTGGCGGCTCCGGGAGCTCCGGGAGTGACGGTGGCTAGGCTAGGTGCGCCGGAGACGCCGTCGGGGGGCCACCCCCTCTGCTGGTCTTATTACACGCCCCTGCTCCCCCGCTGGCATCGCGGCCAACAGCCAACAGCGCCACCCGAACGCGGTACACATTGGTCTCTCACTCCCTCCGCCCCACGAGAGCGACAGAGACAGCACGACGCACGCAGTGTGGGTGGGCGGCAAGGGGGAGAGGCATCTTCGCGGCATCGCGTCATCGCAAATGCTCCCTCCCCCTCCCTCCCCCTCCCTCTCTCTCTCTCTCTCCCTCTCTCTCTCTCTCTCTCTCTCTCTCTCTCTCTCGCTCTCCATCTCTGAGTTCGCAGGTGCGAGGACGAAATCAATTGGAAATGATGTTCGCTCGCGCGGCGCCCACTCGCCCACAGGTGGGTGGGGTGGCAACGGGCCTGGCAGACAGCGAAACAGAACACGCAACCGAAATGACGAAACGCTCGCGCGCTTTTTTCTGCCGCGCGGCGTCAAACTTTTTCCGACTTTTTCTCCGGCCGGTTCTTCGTTCTTGACAATCGGCTTCCATGATTCACAAGCCACACGCTTTGTGATAGGCCGTGGGCACGTGGGGTGCTGGGGGCCGCCCCGCCTCGGGCCCGAGGGACGCTGGTGAGTGAGTACAGGGGGGGGGTAGCTGTGGGGGGGGGGGGGGCTGGGGGAAGACGTCGGGGGGACGTCGGGGGGACGCCGGGGGGCGGACGCCGGCAGTGCGGGCGGGCGGAGGCGGGGCGCCCGGTATATTTTATGATTTTTGATGGGAAACGGCTGCTGCCGCCGCCGCCGCGCTGCAGGGGAGGGCAGTGGGGGCCATCGAACAACCTAACCCGCTCGTTCCCTGCGGCCCTGGCGCGCCCTGCGGTGCTGGCGTTGGCCACGCGCCGCCGCCCTGCCGCCGGCTGGAGGCTGCTGGAGCGGGGCCCGTACGAGGCATAACCCGCTCCATACGACCCGGCGTCTCGCCAGCCACACACACACACACACACACACACACACACCGCCCCCTTCCGGCCCTGCCCCACGCTCCGGCGGCGCTACCCCCGCCGGCGCTACCCCGGCCCCCCAGTCCTAAGCAGTGTCGGGCCACTTAGTCCGGCCCCGCGCTGACCCGCGCTGACCCTGGCCGTGACCCGGCCCACCACCACCGCGGGCGCGTCCTCCGCCCTTGGCAGTGCCGCCCCTCTGGTGGTCTCCCGCACGTGGCCATGCCCTGCTATCTGCTCCGGAACCTACCCGCACCACTGCCCCTCTCCCTCCGAAACACTTACAGAGTTCCCTGCGCGGTTCGCGCGCAGCCGCAACCACTTTCCAGAGCCCGTGTACGTGTGTGAGTATCCCCCTAAGCTTGGGTTACACAGGCACCTCCGTGCACCTTACACATGGCCCGACAAATAAGACATCGTCAGATTATCGCTATTACACTAGAACAAAAAGTGCAAGCGGTGCAAGCCCGTGACGTCCCTCGACGGCCTCCCCGTTTCGCAAGCACCCCGCTGCCTCGCCGCGCCGCCGTTTTGCCTGCACGCTCTTTGCCACTTCACGCCACCAGCGGGGCGCGTCGAGCGGCGGCGGAGGCGGGGCGGCGAGACAGGAAGCTTTGCCGCTGCCGCCGTCCCGCCCCGCCGTGGATCCTTGCGGCCTAGACTCCTTCTGCCGTCTCTCTCTCTCTCTCTCTCTCTCTCTCTCTCTCTCTCTCGCACGAAGAGTCTCTTCCAATAATGACTGCCGGACCGGCGGCGGCCCGGGCGGCGCGGGGGGCGGACGCCGTCACCGTCGCCGTCCTCGTCAACGTCCCCGTCGGCTCGGAGTCGGACGGCGTCGACGGGGGCTGAGGGCGCCGCCAGCGCGCCGCCGGGGAGCTCATCAGGCCGACATGAACTCATCAGGGCAGAAAAGGGAAATGGCGGGGGGAGTCGTCGCGGGGGGTGAGGCGGGACGGCGGGTGTGAGCCGCCGTCGTGACTACCAACAGGGCGTCCCGGAGAAGCAGCGGAAGCGGAGAAGCTGACCCGAGGAGTACTTCCGGGTCCAGAGGCACGGAGTATCTCCACCGGCGTCAGCTACGTGCCCACTGAAAATCTTTGGGCTTCACCCTCACTGGCGATGTGACGCGACAATTCCTAAAACTATGTGTCTCGTCCGGAATGGCCTGTTCCTCATCTTCTGCTGTGCTGCCCTCCCTGCCCACCGTTGTCAAACACGGCCGCTAAGTCAAAATTGATTTCTTATCCACTTCCTCCTTTTTTTGCGGAGTGTAGCGGCGGCGGCCGCGCGGATTTCCTACCGCGATCGCCGCCTACCGCCTTCTCCCCTCTCCAAGTCAAATTGCGTCGCCGCGCCGAGCCCAGTTCACTTCGCACGCCGCCCGCCGCCGCCTCTCCCGCCCCCCCCCCCCCCCCCTCCTCCTCTGTGCCGACGCCGCCGATCAGCGAAGATTCCCGCGCCGTTCATCCAATGACCGTGCCACGCTTGCCGCAAGCAATTTCGCGAGACGTCTTGTTTACTTCCGCCCCCCCCCCTCCTGCCTCCCCCTACGCACCCCCGCGCTTCTTCCTTCGGGGAGGGGGAGAGGCGTCTGGATCTCACCCCTTGGACATCCAGGAATATTTGAGAGACTGAGCGGCTGCGGCCACGCCTCGGCTCGGCTCGGCTCACGTGCTCCGGCTGCGCAGCGGCGGCCGCGCTCCGCTCGTCACGGGGAGCCGCTGCTCCCCGCACGCGTGCGCGCGCGTTTCCTCCATGTCACATAAAAACGGCGGGGGCGGGTCGGTTGCAGCCAGTTGGTGTCCTGCCGGTGGGCGCGCGCTGCCGCCGCCGCCGTGCGGGCGCGCGGGCAACACAGGAAACGAAAACAGTAAAACACTTTTGTTGCAGTGGAGGCGGGACATTCTCGGCACTGTCCGTCTCGCTCCTTCTAGGTCGCCTCGACTTGCTAGGCTGGGAGCCTGGACACCCGGTACTGCACATCCGGCTCGTGTCAGTATTCGAACCCGGGCCTCTGGCAAGCGCCTGCCTCACCCCCGTGCGCCTGCTGTCTCTCGTGGCGTCAACTTTCGCACCTTCTGGACCAGGAGGAAGTAAACCACAGCAGGTGCGTTTATTGTTTGTCCCTGCGAGTCCCATCCGCCGCATCCTAGCAACAACTGCCCACCCTACAGCGATGCGGCAGGCGGCGAGGCCCCGGCACCAGCGGCTCCAGCGGCACCCGCAGCCCGCCGGGGACGTACGGGTGCCCCCTACCCCTCCCCGATGTGGAGGACTCCTTTTTCGGCCGTTCGAGAGCCTTGTCGCAGTCCCTGGAGCGTGTCGGGCCGGCCCCCGCAGGCCCCCGCAGCCCCCGCAAGGCCCCGCCGCCAGCTTTGAGTCAGCGCCACCACGCCCGCCCCATGAGGGCCCCCTCGCCGCCTCCCTCAACTTCGCCGCCGTGGTCTTGCGTCGTGATTTATTTCCCTTTCTGGCCACTATTAAAACGGGAATGGTGCTGCGCTCGGGGGCCGTCCATAAATAATGCAGCGCCGTGCTGTGTGACCGAGTTCCCTTACTGCACCCGTTCAGCTGTTTTTGTACCAAGATAATTCTATGCAATGCTACCGGACCAGTGTCGCACAGAGTGTTCTCTACGCGGTGGCCTAGTGGTAGTCCTGAGGGCTGACGCACTCGACGTGGTGCTCCGCGAGGTTGACGTTGATCCGGACATGACGACGACGTGTGCTCGTCGATGGCCTACCGGGGACGTCAGCGGCGGCGTAGGGCATGTGGCACTTGTTGGGGTCCATACGCGGAGCCCTGGCTCTGGCGCGGCTTACGGCCGGGGCTCCGTTGGCTTCCGCGAACCTTTTGTACGTCTGGGTGTTGTTTGTTTCCGTGTAAAACACGGAGGCATATGTGGCGGCAGCGCCGTCGGCGGTGTAATGCGGTTAGTGCAGTGTTTGTGCAGCCTTACTGCCGGGGACCACAGCCACCGCCAGCGTCCGTAGGGCGGTGGTAGGCAACGCATTCGACGTATCGGCCTCGGACGCCCGGTCCAGTCATCTCAGAGCCGCACCGGTGCTGCTGCCTCCTGCTCCAGGACCCGAGGGTACAGCAGCAAACGCCAAGACCAAACTGAGCCCCTCCCCACTGCCCGCCTCCCCACTGACTCTAGTTTGATTTGTCTGCGTGTTTGCTTGGGCCGGGCCGAGCCTCCTCAAGGTCCGAGCCGCTATAGCTCCGCCCTTTCCCTTCTCTCTCTCTCTCTCTCTCTCTCTCTCTCTCTCTCTCTCTCTCTCTCTCCCTTCTCTGATCCGGTGATTGCTTTGGCGCCTCGATAAATTGGTACGGTTTTCCTTCGAAGTTTCGGGAAATTTTATGAAACCAAAATTACCGTGATTGATAATGTTAGGTATCGATAGAAAATGAAGCGCAGCCGCGCGGTCAAACGTGTGCAACAGGACGCCTGAGGCGATGCGCCGCGCTGGCCACAAGGCCTGGAGGGGGGGGGGGGGGGGGGCACGGTGGGGGCGTCGGCTCGGCTCTCCCACCGAAACCGATCTACTTCATCGACGAGGACGGGGGGAGGGGAGGCTGCTCGGGCTGCCGCTGCCGCCGCCGCCGCCGCTGTGGGCCTTGCGGTCTTGCCAAGCGCGTCTTGGCGGGTCGGGCGGTAATAACATGGGACGCGCCTTTGACTGGGGTTGTCATCCTGTCCGCCCCAATCTCGGCCCGTCGTCCACCGCCGCCGTTTCCGCGGCCCCCGCCCGCGACCCCCGCCCGTTTGAGCTGCACGACGAGTCTATCGGAGGGGGAGCTGCTCTGCCACACACGCAGAGCCGACCGAATTTGAAGGTGCACTGTGCGCCACCCCGGTTCCCACAGGCAGCCGCGTGGTACAGCGCAGACTTTTTATATCCAAGTCCACCCTCTCAGAGACTTCACCCTGATCGAATCAGCCGTGACCGCTTAAACCGGAAAAGATGGCATCAGTTTTAAAGACTCGACCGCGTCGGCGACACATCCAGTGTACAATGTAAGCATTTAGGACCGTGGTAATGTGGGCCTTAGCGCCGCCCCGGGCCAGCGGTGTTCTCCCTTTGTGAGTCTCTCTCCCTCCCCCCCCCCCTCTCTCTCTCTCACGCACACAGTATTGAGGCCGGATGCCATGTGACGAATGCCCCCTTCCTCTGGTGATAAAGCGCCTGGAGGTGCGGACGGCGCTGAACAAGTGAACACGAGGCGCCGTACAGATCCTTTGCCAGAAAGGAACTTGCTTTATTATTTTTTTCGTCGGCGATATTACAATACTGCTCTTGTTTACGATTCTTCTCAGGAGCAGTGCACTCGCCAAACGCCGCCGTATCCTGTCCGGGCCCCGCTCCGCGCCGTGTGTGTGTGTGTGTGTGTGTGTGTGTGTGTGTGTGTGTCGCCTAAGTCGCGCTGCTGTCTGGCGCTGATGATGGCGCCGTAAAGGCCGTCGCGCTCATAAACGCCTGACATGTTTGCATCGTACAAGACCGGCGAGTTGTTACATCTCGTCCCTAATGTTATTTTTATTTATCCCCCCCCCCATCCTCACTTCAGCTGCAGGGTGGAGACTGGCGAGGAGAGGGTTCCAGTGCAACTTCCGACTGCGTTCAAGTGAACCACACATCTCAATAGGGTTGCTCGGGGGACTCGGAGCGGACGCGGCGGCGGCTTCAGTGGAAGGTCCTCGCCGCCCTGGGCCCCTGGGCCCCTGAGCCCCTGGGCCCCTCTGTCCGGCGACGCTGCGCAGCGCCCCCCTCCTCGACCGCCTGCTACGCCGGGCCGCGCCGCCGCGCCACCGCGCCGCGGTCACTCGGATCCTTTTTATCGCGGTGCCGCCATTTTGTCTCTCGTTGAGCCGCGCGGCGCGGCGGCCAATACGCGCCGAGCAATGGAGCGCGAGAGCGGCGAGGCCCCCCGTCGTCCCTCACCTGGTGCACCGGGCCCCAGGCGGCCGGCAGGCCCTCAGGTGCTCGAGGTGCCACTAATGGCCCAGGTAGGCGCGGCCCGGCAGGCCCGGCAGGCCCGGTCAGGTGTCCGGAGCCCCCCGAGCGCCGGCGGCAGCAGGCCGAGGCGCCATTCATGGATTCGAAAAAAAAAGTCATTCTGGAAGCCGGCCGGCCGGCCCACGCGTCGAGGAGGCTCCAACCTGTCTGCGGGTGAAAGAAGGGATTACACGACACGCGAGGCGCCGTGGTCAATGGGGAGGCCGGCGGCTACAAAAAGAAGTGTCTTCAGCGTGTCTGCGGCGTGTCTCCGCGTGAGACAACACGGAGACTGCTGGAAGACACGGCGAAGACAATATTTTCGTCTCCTGGTTGCCTCGCGAATGTCTATACTACATCTCTGTCAAGTCTCACTTTGTGGGTTTCTGAGACACGCACCAGACCTGCACAAGAACTCCTGGAGACGTGCATCAGACGCTCGGGAGACACCCCAGAGCCGCACAGAAGATGTAAGTGAGACCTCGAGAGACACCCCGGAGATGCTTGAGACACTCGAGAGTTATTCTGGAGACCCTCGGGAGACACCCCTGCGTTCCGGAGGCACTCGAGAGTCATCCTGGAGACGGTCGGCAGACGTGAAGACTTTCGGGAGACGCCCTGGGGACACCCGCGAGACACCCCCGAGACGCTCGGGAGACACCGCGGAGACGCCTCGGAGCCGCTCGGGAGACACCCCGGAGACGCCTCGGAGCCGCTCGCGAGACACCCCCGAGACGCTCGGGAGACACCCCGGAGACGCCTCCGAGACGCTCGGGAGACACCCCGGAGACGGTCGGGAGACACCCCGAAGACGCTCGGGAGGCGCCCCAGAGACGGCAACGAGACGCGCGGACGATTCATTGCGTAGATTCATCGCGAGATTCACGGAAGATATCGAGAAGAGTAACGTGAGATAACCAGGAGGGTGCGTGGGGACTCGGTAGAGGCCTCGGGAGAGCCCTCAGGCAGTGTGGAATATCGACTTACGTGTATGTGTTTAAGGAAGACCTGTGTGTGCCTATCATTTTTTTAAAAGTTGGAGTAGTTGACAATAATACTGCATAAATATTTTAACAATTTACTTTATTGCAAAGCATTAATTGAACACCAAAACCAAAGGTACACAATGACACACAATAATTACTTAATGGAAAAAGTAAGCACATAACAGCTGTCATCAATAATTACATTAACAAACTGACTAAGAGCAAAACTAAACAAAATTAAGTTTTGGCAAGGAGACAGGTGTTACATAACAGCTGTCATTAACAATTACATTGACACACTGACTAAGAGCAAAATAAGAGCAAAACTAAACAAAATTAAGTTTTGGCAAGGAGAGTTTTAATTTTATCTTGCACTTCTTTATTTTTTCTAACTCTACTTATTAAATTAAGTGCCGATTTGGTTGCGCTCGTCATACTGCCAGTGCAGCTCACGTTGGTGTACACTGAAACATTGCAAAACGACGAATCAGAACAGTAGCACAGAAACACATCCGGCACAGATCCGGCACTTCATGTCATCTCCTCCACTTCCGGTCTGGGCTTCCCTGGAGTACCGCTAAGGCCATGCGGCCCGCAGCTGCGGCTGGGCCGGCGCTACTCTTGGCGCTGGCAACAGCACAGGGAGTATAGACGCAGCAGAGACTAGAAAGAAACAATGGTACTCACTCGTTACAGCATCAACAATTTTTTTGGGTAACCCCACAGTACTCTTAGTGCCGCTACAAGTAATGTAGGGAAGCCCCAATACGATCTCCGGCACACACATTAACAAAATCTGGTGGAAGAGCTGAAGTGGTTTGTTTTTAAATGCTTTCTTATACCCCCAAGCCAAATCTTCCCGCACGTAGACTTCCTGGTTGGCTGCCAGCTTTCTCTAAAAAAACAAGCAAATTTTCAAGAAAAAAGTACCTAAAATCTAAAACAAAATATGACATTATAATTACCATCTTTTCTTTGTTCTTGTTGATAGTGATGCAGGGAAGGCTGTTGACTAATTTCTGCACATGCTGTTTCCTTAGTGGTACTGGTAGCCGCCTAATCATTTCCTCCTCACTCTCACACCCATCAAAGTTAATATCTAAAGTGACAAGGAAATCAACAATTATTTTAAAGTAACACATGGATATGCTTCGAATAAATAATTTTGAAGACATCTTCTTTCACCTTCATCTACGTCTTCATCCTCACTAAGATTGGCATCCTCATTAGTCGATTCAACTGGAAAGAAAAAAATATATATTGCCTATTTATTTCACAGCTTAATTTTATTATACCTTACCAGATTTACGCACAGGTCAAATTGTATAGGGCATGGTCCCTTGCTGCCTCACTCGCCTTCTTATGAGCTACGGCCTTCCTACGCCTCTCATCTAAAATACTTTGCCTATCTGCCACTGCCACTGCCTGTCCCTCGGTTCTGATCAAGTTCCTCACCATCCGCTGTCAACTTGATGGTTTTTAAGTATTTCTGAGTGCCTTCGGTAATTAAAAATTACATGAATACATGAATCATAAAATAATGAAGCAAACAATAGGCACAACACATTAAAATTTCAATCATTTGGCTCTCCAGGTTCAAACTTACCTGTCCTGATAATCCTACCCATAATATCTTTCCCATGCCAGTTGACTAATCTATTTTCCCCCTCATCAATACCCCCCCTTACAGTATTTTTGTGAACAACACTGCAAGATGCAGGGTTGTCCCACAAAACCAACACATACGCCATGTCCGCGGAATTCCCTACTAAGCAAAACCACAAGTGAAGAGGCGAAAGGGGGGAGGGGCGGGGAGGGGGGTGGGGGTGGGATAGAGAGCGAGAGACGGAGACGGAGAGACCGTCCGGATCAGACCTGACAGATAGACTGACAGACTCAGCTGACGAGGTGCAAAATAAAAAATGACAGTCAGGTACACCAATCCACACGTAATACCGTACGAGACTATTTGTAGTAATATTTAGGGGTATCACGTCCTACAGTATTGGTCGACTATTAAAACACATTAAAACGGCAACTGAAATAGAATTGCCGGTTAGGGAGCTCGCCTGTCCCCTGTTACCGATGAAAAACGTCATCGTCTCGGCGTGTGTAGGTTGGTATTGAAACATCGTCGCAGCTGCGGTTGCAGTTGTGGGTGTGGCCGTGGCCTGGCGGTGTCGTGCGTTTTGGTTGTGCCGGGTGTATCAATTTTTAAGGAATTTAAGATATTAAGATATAATATATGGTTTCACGGCTTTGTCAGAAACTAAATGACACCCGTGACTCGATTGACAAGCTACAGTGACTGCTGGCATCGGCTATGGACGACAATAACCATGATATCCCGTAAGTGTGAAAACTGTCACACTAGGTTATGTTCGTGTACTAAGTGTATGATATTTACTGAAGTGGCGTGACTTTGACTTGAGGTAGGGTGACTTTGACACACTCCAGGAATAAAATTTGATTCATATGATTATTATTGTTAGAATAGAATTTTGTTAGAGTGTGCCAATGTCACTTGTGACCAAAGTGACGATACGCCCACACGCCTACTGTGTCTCAACCATAACCATTATATTGTTTTCTTTTGCAGCGAGCAAGCCCACCGAGAGACACACAACAAACGGAAGAAGAAAAGTTTTGTCGTGGATCTGGAAATGTTAAGCACAGCGAACCAAAAGAGATTCTTGGCTGCCCTCAGAGAAAGCGATGATTCTATTCCATCTTCCAGCTCCTCCACTGCACATGGTACGTTGGGAGCCATTTTGTTTGATGTGGTAAATCATGGAGTTTTGTTTCAGGTCAAGCTAACAAAAGATGTTTTTCATTTGTTCAGAGTGGACAGCAGAAACCGTGACGGTGTCACAAAATGAAATGTTAGTTGATGATTACCATTCTGACGTTGTACTCCCATTGTTGGCTTCATCTTCAAGTTCCGCTTCAGTGACTCTGCCACCCCCACCATCTGTGGCTGCAAGATTTCATGATGAAGAAAGTGGATTCTATGGTAAGTTTTTTATTTGAGTGTCAAGTCGTTTCAGCTGTGTTCAGTCTTTTTCTTTTTATAATAAATAAGGAAATGTTAGAATTTAAGTTAATTCCAATATTTTTTTTTTGCTTGTTTCCAACAGACTGCAGACCACTCCTTCACTCAGATGATGAAATTGGTGAAGATGACTATGAAGATGAAAATTTCTTTGATCCACACCCTGCAGAAACAACTGAAGCAGAAACATCTTGTGACACTCCTCTTTTTCAAGGTTCAGACCACAGTTTAAATACTGTTATGCTTGCTCTTCTTACATTTGTTATGGCCCACCGTCTTTCTAATACTTGCTTACATGATCTGCTGTCCCTTTTAAAGTTTATATTACCTCGTGAAAATAATTTGTGCTGTTCTGTTCATTCTTTTTATAAACACTTTGAGACTTTTCAATCTTCTGGTACCAGGCACTATTATTGTAGTGTATGCAAGAAGGTTCTTGGTTCTAAAGATGCAGTTTGTGATCAATGTGGTGTTTCCAAAGTAAGTTATTTTCTTCATATTTCTATTACTGAACAGTTGAAGAAGCTCTTTCAGTTGCCTGGTTTTTTTGATAATCTTTCATATCCACGAAACAGAATTAAATCTGATCCAAATGCTTATGAGGATATTTATGACGGTAATATTTATAAGGAGGCAGCAACAAATGTATTTGGTTGTATGAAATGGATGTCTTTTACATGGAACAGTGATGGCTTTTCTCTTTTTAAGTCATCCTCATTTGAAATCTGGCCGTTCTATTTAAGTATTAATGAACTTCCTCCAATGTTAAGATTTAAGAAAGAGTATATGCTGCTAGGTGGTCTCTGGTTTGGTTGTGGAAAGCCTGATCCTAATTTATTTTTAGAGCCTCTGTATAAGGAATTAAAAACTTTGAAGAAGGGTGTGTATTTTAATGTCTTTGGGCATGTCAGACATGTTTTAGTTAAAGCTGGCTTATTAGCAGGCACTGGTGATTCTCCCGCAAGGGCAGTGTTTTTATGCCATAAGTTTTTTAATGGTCTTTACGGCTGCTTAAAGTGTTTGAGTCGTGGTGAAAAGTCAGAACGAACTTCCATGCATTTTGTTTATCCCTTTGAAGAAAACTTAGTATTAAGAACAGAAGTGAATTATTTGGAACACTTAGCAGAGCTGAGGCGTTTACGGGTAACTAGGCCTGCTATTACTGATAGTTTTGGAATCAAAGGACCTACAATTTTAAAAAACATGTTAATTAGCTCACTTGTACGTTCCACTGCTATTGATGTTATGCATTGTGTTTTCCAAGGTGTCATGAAAACATTTATGGAGTTATGGTTTATGGAGAAGTTTAAAGATGAAGCTTATAGTTTGTTCGCAAGGAAAGATGTAGTAAGTGATTTGTTATTGTCCATCAAACCACCTTTATGTATTCAGAGGGTCCCTCAGTCATTAGAAAAGTTAAAGTTTTGGAAAGCTTCGGAATTTATGTCATTTTTCTTCTACTATAGTTTACCTATTTTCTATCTTGTTATGGAACAAGTTTATTTCAATCATTTCAAGCTTTTATATTTAGGAGTTTGCCTTTTGTGCAAACATAGTGTCACTGAAGCTGATCTTCTTTTATCTCAATCATTGTTAGACAAATTTGTTCAACGGTATGAAGAATTGTATGGAATGTCCAAAATGGTTTACAATGTTCATATTTTAAGACATTTACCAGGTGTTGTTAAGGAAACTGGACCATTATTTACTACTTCATGCTTTACTTATGAAAATTTAAATGGAGTGTTAAAATACATTGTTCATGGTACACAATATGTTGGCCTGCAGGTGCAAAACAATTTTGAACTTATTACAAATGTGAATGTTATGTTAGGTAATCTTCAACCAAGCAATTTTAAAGACTTTTGTATAGAAATGGCATCAAATAAGTTACGTGTTCGTGTAGTGGAGGAACTTGGCAACGGTTTATTTATTTTAGGTCCAGTTAAGAAACAGTATCTTTTACCTGATTTGTTACAAACAGTAGTTTTAGAAGGAAATGTTTCATATTTTCGAAAGCTTAAGGTGAATGCAGATATATATGTGAGCCACTCAGTCAATGCAACCAGAAAAAAAGATTCTTCATTTGTAAAATATTATTTTAATGAGCACATCCATTATGGAATTGTTCACATTTTTGTTAAGTTAACCACGTGTGCATGCCTAGGTATTTGCTTATGTGCTGGGGAATGTTTTGCTCTTATTCAAAGACTAGACTGTAAATTACCATTTCAAACTCTATTTCCCAATGAAATAATTTCTACTGTATCTAAGTACACTGTATCCAATATTGTTGATAAAGTTCCTGTCTCTGCTATTAGTAGTCAGTGTGTTAATGTAATTGTTAATGACAGCTGTTATGTAACACCTGTGGTAAATGCTTACTTTTTCCAATAAGTGTGTCTTTCCAATATTGTGTGTCTTTGTGTATCTTTTGATACAGTTTTCTTTGGATCAGTTTTGGTGTTCAATTAATGCTTTGCAATAAAGTAAATTGTTAAAATATTTATGCAGTATTATTGTCAACTACTCCAACTTTTAAAAAAATGATAGGCACACACAGGTCTTCCTTAAACACATACACGTAAGTCGATATTCCACACTGCCTGAGGGCTCTCCCGAGGCCTCTACCGAGTCCCCACGCACCCTCCTGGTTATCTCACGTTACTCTTCTCGATATCTTCCGTGAATCTCGCGATGAATCTACGCAATGAATCGTCCGCGCGTCTCGTTGCCGTCTCTGGGGCGCCTCCCGAGCGTCTTCGGGGTGTCTCCCGACCGTCTCCGGGGTGTCTCCCGAGCGTCTCGGGGGTGTCTCGCGCGCGGCTCCGAGGCGTCTCCGGGGTGTCTCCCGAGCGTCTCGGGGGTGTCTCGCGAGCGGCTCCGAGGCGTCTCCGGGGTGTCTCCCGAGCGTCTCGGGGGTGTCTCGCGAGCGGCTCCGAGGCGTCTCCGCGGTGTCTCCCGAGCGTCTCGGGGGTGTCTCGCGGGTGTCCCCAGGGCGTCTCCCGAAAGTCTCCAGGGCGTCTGCCGACCGTCTCCGGGATGACTCTCGAGTGCCTCCGGAACGTCTTTCGAGGGTCTCAGGGGTGTCTCCCGAGGGTCTCCAGAATATCTCTCGAGTGTCTCTCAAGCATCTCCGGGGTGTCTCTCGAGTGTCTCACTTACATCTTCTGTGCGGCTCTGGGGTGTCTCCCGAGCGTCTGATGCACGTCTCCAGGAGTTCTTGTGCAGGTCTGGTGCGTGTCTCAGAAACCCACAAAGTGAGACTTGACAGAGATGTAGTATAGACATTCGCGAGGCAACCAGGAGACGAAAATATTGTCTTCGCCGTGTCTTCCAGCAGTCTCCGTGTTGTCTCACGCGGAGACACGCCGCAGACACGCTGAAGACACTTCTTTTTGTACGGGGAGCCCCTCCCCCTTTTCCACTGCTGTGCCGCGCGGCTTTGTGGTCCGCGGCTCAATTTTGGCGCACAGCGATTGTAATTTTGTGGGGCGCGATGCGATGCGATTCGCCGGCCGCGGCTGCGAGAGTATCGATTCTGCAGCGCCTGGCAGCGCCTCCGTAGGCGGCGGCCGCTCGTGTGTGTGTGGGGCCGCTGCCGCGGAGCCGATGCAGCGCGGCAGCCGCTTCAAAAGCCCGCGCGCCGAGCTGCTGGTAATTCTATTTCTTTGCCACTTTGGCCGCGTCGGTCGCCCTCTTTGTCAGCTCCGGCAGCAGCGCAAGGCCGGATCAAACCCCCGCGGCCACCGCCGCCAACGCCCATCGCCATGCAGTACCGCCATCGCCACGTTCACAATTCCAGTCCCTGTCCCTGTGCGTATGCGAGAACGCGGTGTGCCGATTCGCGGCATTTGACTTCGCTCCCGCATCTCCCGAATAAAGACGCCACGTTTGCGCGGTATTGTGACACTCGGCAGTTTCTCCACTTGTACGGCAGCAGAGAATGCTGTGCACGGCAGCAAGGCGAGGTCCCCTGACAATGCGGCCAGATGTCGCGGGTGCGGTTATCGCACGGCACAGGAATGTGCCGCTGCCCGCGGCCATCTTCCCGTGGAGCAATAAAAAAAAACGTTTTGGCGGAGTGCGAGTCGCTCCTCTCTCTAATGTGCCGGCGGCGGACAGTGGAGCAGCGGCACTCTGGGCCGAGGATGGACAGGTAATTTACGGCAGCAAACTCGCCGCCCCTAATCCCCCTCCTAAGGGGTGCTCTGCTCCGGGTGCCCCGCTCCGCCCCGCTCCGCCCCGCCAGGCCTAGCGCTGGCCGCGCCGTTGTCCATTGAGGTATACAGCGTGTTCCGAGAAGCCCGCGCCGTCCGCCGGCCGGCGAGGGTCCGGCCGGCTTAGCCCGGGGTGCGGGGCGGGGCCCGGGCGGGGCCAGGCAGGTCCGGGCAGAGCCGTCCGCAGCTATTGATGGGTCATTGATTCCGGAATGGAGCCCGTGGGGCGGGATGGGACAGGGGTCGTGCCCCGGGGCCAGAGTCCATCCAGCGGCCGACTTCTCAGACGACAAAACAAAGAGGAAAGTATTTGGGTCCGAGAATCAGGGCCGGGGTGGCTGCAGAGTCGGGGCTGCTGCTCGCTGCAGCTCCCTGCTAGGCCGGAAAAACAGGTAGGAATATGTGCGCACGGTGGGTTTCCGACGAAGAGACGAGGCTCGGATAACGGGTCTAGACGCCCGTTATGGACCATCCGTGCTCGTCTCTCATTCTGAAGATCTGTGCGAGGGGCAGCCAGCACCGACCCCGGTAACCTGCCGATAAAAACAAGGTGCGGTGCAAGGGAGGGGCCACTTCGGTGATCGCGTGTACGCACCTTGCTTGGTTATCACGATAAATCATATTTCGAAATACTTAGACTTTTCCTGTTTTTTTTTGGTGATTCGTGATCTTCTCCCTGGACCAGATACTATTAAATCGCGTTACATGGCCAATGAAGACTTGAAATTAAAATTAAATGCCCAAATTCTTTGGTATGACAAAGTGATGCAGTAAGCGACAGTCCCGCGTCAGCCTGCGGGCTAACCTAAGACGAACACTGTGGACGCTGGCCGAGGAGGGTCGTGGATCCCACGGCCCCGCGGGAGGGGAGGGGAGGAGGCAACGGCCGGAGTCCGACACTGTGAGGTACCGGTGCGGCCATGTGTCGTCGCTGTCGCAGCCCGCCAACATGTGGCAGCGCAGCAGCGCAGCAGCGCAGGTAGAGTACGAACAATTATTCGCGACCTTCCGTGAAAATGCGTGCACATTTAGCAGCAGGTTGCGGCGGCGTGGCCGGCGTGGACAGCACGTGCGGTGCAGTCCCGCGTCAACAGGTGGTGTGGTGGTGGTGGTGGTGGTGGTTGTGCTGCTGCTGCCACCGCTGCCGCCGCTACAAGCGGGACAATGTGGCTGCCAGGTGGACCACACCAAATCGGAACGCTGTTGGCGGAGGGCTTGATGGCCTTTATGCGGGCGCGTGACCGCGGCGGCAGCCATTCCGGGTTCCGGACCGTCGCCATCGCGGCGCGCCGAGGCTCAAAAGCACCGCGGCAATCGTTTTGGCGCGCGGGGACCGTTGGCCGTGGCGCGGCCGTAACAGCGCCCGGAACCGTCCCCATGCCATCCCCTCGGCTTTTATTTAGTAAGAGCTCACGGGGCGTCGCCGCGACCAACGGGCAAAAAATAAAGTGAGCTGCAAAATTAACACATTTCAAATATTATTATTAATGTTTGCTATATTTGGTGGTGTTATAGCGCTACCATGTTGTTGAACTTTTCTGGGAGTGGCGGTGCAGCCCGCCCCCTCCCTCCAGGAGACGCCGCCGCCGGCCGTCAGGATCCGCGCGCTGTCGGGTCGTTACTGAGCTTCCGCAACTGGGTGTCGGGGCTGCACGTGCATCGGGGCCCCCTGCGGGGCACGCAGGACCCCAGCTCAGTGCGGGGCCCCGACAGTGTCATCAGGTGCCCAAGCACCAGCGGCCCCCGCGGCGGGTCCACACGACAACTTATGGCGCAGCCAGCGACACGACTCACTCGCTGCAGCCGTCACAGTGAGGCGTGGCGACATCGCATCAGAGCCCCCCACCAACAGTATAGCACATTACGGTATGGTATTCAAGAGAGAAAGAGACGGAAAATAGAGGGCGCAGAGAGGAAGATGGGCGAGAGAGAGAGAGAGAGAGAGAGAGAGAGTGGCAGTAAGTGCGCTGAAAAAGAACAAAAAGAACAAATATAAAGTTTCTTATATGAGTGATGATGCACCTGTTGCTCCCGAAGGAGATGCGCCGCCCCCCCCCCCCACTCCCCGCAGGTTTTCCCACGCTGTGTCCCCGCCTCGGCCCCCGCGACGAAGATGCGCGGGGGGGAGGGGGGCGCATGGAGCCCCAACACTTGCGCGCCAGATGTGCGCTGAGCGCGGACGGCTGCGCGACGCGGTGTTGACATTAGGATTATTGTTAGTATTATTAATCCCGGCGGGGGCCCCGCTCGCTCTCCGGTGGCTGTGTGAGGAACAAGTGCGAGGCGCACCTGATCTGCAGCGGTGCCACACACCGGCAGGGCTCCACAAAGTCCCTGGCGATGGCGGCCGAGAAAGAAAGACAGAGGAGGCGAGACAGAGCTGTTGTGTGAGGTGTTTAGATGAGCCATCATTCCGTGCTCAAGGCCCCCTGTGCCCTGGGCCGCTCCCTTTGTCGGGGCCGGCCCTATAGCCCTTGCGCGCCGCTGGCACCGCTGGCACCGCCCCCGACGAGTCAATATAACTGGCGGCGCGCACTGCACGTCTCGGTGGCCCGGCCGGCCGGCCTCAAAGGCTTGTTTAGGCGCATAAGCATGCATGTTCCAGGATGCGACGCACCGCGCGGTAGCGCAGCAGCGCAACGGCCCGTGGTAAAAATCATGTCATTAACCCTCATACACACACACACGCGCGCGCTGCGCCCCGCCGCGCACGTAGTATATTCTGTTTTTGTTTAGACTCAAAAGGCCAGCAGCAGAAGCGGAGCGGGAGAATAAGACAACGTTTCAAACAGGCCCATATAGTGTCTCAAGAAAACAGTCGGGACGCCGCCGCCACGCAGCCGATGGTACTAATAATACGACGGACTGCGTTCAGTAGTAGTAGGAGCAGTGTGAATAACGCACACACACAGACGACGGCCGTCGTCATTATTTTCAGCGCGCGGGACGCGCCCTTGTTCCCACACGAGGGTGTCGTCTGCTCCCGGCGCGCTCCGACGCCGCTTCTCATGTGGACGGCGGGCAAAAAAATAGTGAGGGAGAAGAGGGGGGAGGGGGGAGGTAGGTGTCAAAAATGAGGCGAGCAGGTCCCCCGCCCCCCGTTACCCCTTTCTTCCAGTTTCCGAACGGAGAAATTCCCCGACCGGAGCAACAACGACGTAACTGATGGCTGGGAGATGACACACATACGCGGGGGAAGATGACAAATCGTAGCCGAAGGAGACGGAGCCAGCCAGCACAAGAGAGCGGGAGAGGGACAGAGATATGCCCCGCAGACGACGCCGCAGACCGGGCTGCGTGACATTCCTTTGCGAGTGGGAGAGAGACAGGGAGAAAGAGAGAATGACGGAGTCGAATGGTAATTAGAGAGAAGAAGCTCATTATATTTGCGCCAAAGTCCTCTCCGCTTTCTTGGAATCTGTCTGCTCCAGAGAGGAAGGGGCGGGGTAAGAGACGGAAAAGGGGTGCGGGTCAGACTCCCGCAGACCGACAAAAAGGTCAGGAAGGGGGCGGGGCGTATTCGAGCCAGTGCGGCACCAGAGACTGTGCGAGGCGGAACGCCTCTCAATCATTAATCGCAGAAGTGCAAACGGCTGCAAAGTTCTTTTTTTTTTTTTCGCGCAGCTCCGCGCAACTCTCCGAGGGAGCTGTGGACGGTTTCTCATGGCCGCGGGGCCGCGGGGGTCTCTTCTGGCCGCCGCTGTGTTTGGGAATCACACTTCCAGCCAGCAGGCGACCCCACAGCACCGCAGCGCCGCAGCCCTTGCTTCGGCAGGTGGCGCACTGCCGCGCGATTTACTTTGCTAATGGTTTTATCCGGCCGATCCTGGGTTTTATTGGCCTTCCGAACACCTCCTTGTTCCTCTGTGGAAGCACCTTCCCCGGCCGCCGGCTGGTGGCGGCGGCGGCCGTGCCGACGGGGGCCTCCCACCGGAACAAGCCGCCGCCCAGCCGTCCTCTTAGCGCCACGTGGTCCGGGGGGGTGGGGGGGACAAAGGACTGCCGCCTACCTCGGCCAGGTAGCCGACGACGGCGGCGGCGCAGTGCCTCCGTGCCCCCGCACCCTGCTCGCAGGCAGCGCGGCGGCGGTGGCGCTTGCAGACTCTATTATATTTGCAGAGAGAGCCTCCCTGCTGCTGTTGTTGTTGTTGTCGTCTGTCCCCCAGTGGCCGTGTGAATCCGCGCGGCGCATCCTTGTGTCCGTTGAGGACTCGCGGCGGAGAGGGTGGTGGGTGCGTGGCGCAGCCCGCGATGCTGCAGAAGGCGGTGGCAGACGGCAGCCTGGGGCGGGAAGGCTATCACCGGACCACCCCCGGGTCCCCGGGTGACATCACAGAGTGTTTCACGGAAGGTTTGCTGCCCAAATGAGTCAGCCCTTGATGCGGTGGCGGCGGTGGCCGGCATCCGGCTCTAGCAGGCGGCAGGAAGCACGAGCGCCACATGCAGCAGCGCTGAGCAGCGCTGAGCAGCGCCATACCCTCGAAACCTCCGTCCGTCGTTGAAAATCGGGCGTGTATGGAAAATCTCCGTGCGCTCAGGGGGTGGTCTTCCTGTGCGGTTGGGGGCTGATTCGGCGGGGAGCGGCCGCGCGGCAGTTAGTCGGTTTCGCGAGCTCCCCCCCCCCCCCTCGCAACCCTTCCCTCCCCTTCTCTCTCCCGGGGGTGCGAGTTTGAATGACGCGGCCATATTGCGGTCGGCTCCCAGCCGGCGTCTAATGGGGCTGCCGGCAGCGCGGGCACCTGTTACGCCAGCGCATTGCCTCTTGTGAGCGCTCTGTCGTTCACGAATGCCGTAACAGCAGCGGTATTACGTCATTTAGGAACGGACCCCCAACGGCAGACAGTGTCCTCTGCTGCGACGACGGCGCGAAAACTGTCTTGGCGTGGCGGTGGCGTGCCTTTGGCCCCCGCTGCTGCTCCACCAGCAGACGCACATCTCTCGCCCGCCTCCTCTCCCCTGACACTGCTTGCCGCGTCGGCCACCATCGGGATTTATACGCCGTGCCGCGGCTCAAACAGAAGCTGACGTCGTGTTTAACGGGATGAATGAATTTCAACAGGAGTATTAATCGAAATTTGTCCTGCTTTGTCGAGCGGGGCGCGCGGGCGCTCGACGGGAGACAGAGTGCATCAAGGTGAATAGAGAGAGATGGTGAGAGGCAGACGCACAGAAAGAGTGGGCAGTTCGTAAAGCACGAGAGAGAGAGAGAGAGAGAGAGAGAGAGAAGGGTGCGCGTTTCTATTCCTTAGACGCCACGCAACACCGCCACGCGATGTGATGTGCCCACTGGCACGAGGCCAGTGTGAAGAGCAAAGCCCCGCACCGCTGTCGGGAACCGGGGGAATCAAAATGATGCGCCCTGTCACAACATCAAAACCCATTTCATCCCTCTCTCCCTCTTTCAGGTCTGCACTTCGCGATCGCGGTTCGTGCTATGACGGCTCCGGCGCACTCTTGGACGCGCCCCACCCCCTCCTCCTCGTCTCATTATACTGTCCAGCTTTGCCCTGGCAAATAGTCCTGTGGCGAGGCCGACGGCCCCCTAACGACCATTCCGAACAGTTCCGGACAAAAAGGGCAGGGTGAGGCTCGGCCGTGAGAGGCCGGCGACGCCCCGCAGGACCCGCAGGACCCGTAGGACCCCGACATCTCCGGGGCGGCGGCCGGGGAGATGCGTGGGTGCGGCACGGAGCCCGGCCGTGAGGTGGATGTCGCCGCCGGGGGTGCAGGGGGAGGGGAGCAGTGCGTTCATCTTCCTAGAACAACAAAGCGAGCTGCGCGGACAGCCGCCCGCCCTGCCCTCTCTACACTCCTGGCATATTTTTTACTATTTTTTTCCCGCATGCTAGAGCACCATTTTTATGGCTGTCGTCATCAGGTTTACGAGGAATAGGACGAATTGGCATTTTGAACGAGACTCGAGTCCTGAGGGCGGGAACGCGGGTAGTATGAGAAATCGTTCGGCGAGGAATGTTTCCACCGCGGGTCACTCACAGCGAGCCAGGAGCCGGCCTGGCCCAGGTCTTTACACGAAATTCCTCAGAAAATCCATATAGTTTCAGAAAATTTCACAATTTTTCAGAAAAAAATCTGAATTTTTTTTTCCTGAAAATTTCTTTGACAATTTCGGGGCTAGGAGCCCCGCGCAGCACCTGCGATACCGCCGCGCCGCGGTCGTGCGGGCATGACACGCCTCGTTACACGCCCGCCCACTCGTTCATTAATATTCACACCGCCGGACCGACTTTTTCCTCCACTTCCAGGAGGTCCGCGCCTCACAACGCCCCCCGGCCCGTACAGACAATGAGTGCCAAGGCGGCAGTCCTATTTCGCTCCGCTCTCGGCCGCCTTTGTCCTCCGGACGGCCCCGGACGACCCCGGACGGGCGGCCCCGGACGGGCAAGGACGCCGACGACGACCGGCCGGCCGCACCGGCTGCCCGCACATGTTCCACATGTCCCACATATATCGCATGCAACAACAATGTGGAAAGCCTCATCTCGCCGCGCCGCCCCGTCACAAGCCGACTGCTCCCTCTGTCTGCTTGAGGAGGAGGAGGAGGAGGAGGAGGAGGAGGAGGAGGAGGAGGAGGAGGGAGGACCGCTGGACCCGGAAACACGACACCTCGCCGACCGCCGTAATGACCTTTATATTTGGAAAGAAAATGCCGCAGAACCCGGCGGCGGGAGAAAAAAAAAATATCACTCTGTGATATTTCTAGACGTTGTTCCCACTGGGAGGTCTTTCCTCGGGCGGCCAATATGGGAGGGAAGAGAAAATCTGTAGCTCCCTCTCCTGGGCCACTCCTCGATCCGCCCCTGCCGCTCGTGGCCGACGGCCGTTGAGGGAGCGTCCGTCCTCCGTTTAGCGTTCACCGTTCACCTGTTGCGCCGCGGTGGCCGTCGTGGTGGCCGCGTCGCGGTCAGCGGCGTCCGCGTGGCTAGATAATGGGGATAATGCGGACACTGTGTGGCCGCGTGACACGCCGGTGACACGCCAGTGACAGCGCGCACACACGTGGTGTTCGCGGGGCTGTCAGAATGCTCCTTTCCGCGTACCCCTGCGGTCCGCGGGCCCGGTGGCGCGGCGGCGGCTGCGGAGCGCGAGCGCTGGCGCTGCCGCCGCCGTCGACTCGCCTCTCCCCCCACCCCTTCCCTTCTCGGACTTCCATCGCTGGCTGCGCCGGGCTGCGCCGGGCCGGGCGGTAGGCGGTCCTCCGCCGCCGGCGTTTGGCTCGGCTGCCTGGCTGCTGGGGCTGGCCGGCTGCCGAGGGCGGTCCTGGGGCCCCATGGCCCCACGCACGCCGCCACCGCGCCGGGGCTGGCGGGGCTGGCAGCACACCCGAAGGAGCCGCTGGCGCAGGGCGGCGCACGGCGGCGCACAGCGCTGCGGAGCCAGTCACACAGTCAGTCTTTGACGTGCAGTGGCGCAGGGCGCACAACCCCTCCCCGGTGACCCCTGCCCTTCCCAGTGTGAGAGTGAGAGTGATACAGTGATCAGTGAGAGTGACAAGGACAGCAAGCATGTCTCTAAGCTATCTGCCCGCGATGGGCCACGGCACCATGGGCGGCATGGGCGCTATGGGCGCCATGAGTGGCGCCATGGGCGCCGTGTACAGCACCTTGCCGACGCACAGCCTGGAGGACCGCCTGCACGGCCTGCCCCTCTTCTCGTCCTCCGTGCCGACCTCTTCGCCGTCCTCGACGCCTTTCCTGGACGTGACCGCCGTCGGCGGCGGCGTGCCGCTGTCGCCCCCCAGCAGCCCCACCAGCAGCATCAGCAGCCACGGCTCGCTCGGCGGCGCACAGCTCACCGACCTGTCCCAGTACCACGGCTACTACAGCAGCGCCCCGCCCGTCAGCCAGTACCACCACCACCCCTACCACCAGCACCAGGACCTCAAGCTGGAGCCGGAAATCAAGCAGGAGGACGGCGTCAAGCAGGAGCCGCTCGGCTACCACCCCGCCTTCTACCAGGACTCCAACAACAACAGCAACGTAGCGGATAGCACCACCAGCCAAGTGAGTGATGGCCTCCACCAGCAGCACCCCGCACAGCCGCTGGACCATCTGGGCCGCCTGGACCTCCACGACCACCACGACCCGACCCAGCACCAGCAGCACCTGCCCGTCCACCACCACCACCACCACCACCACACCACGACGACTTCAAACCCGAACGGACGACCAGCGAAATCGACGAGGACGAGGACGACGTCGACGACCTGGACGGCGCGAGTGCGTCGCCCGGGTCCAGGGCACAGCAGCACGACGGCGCGCCCCGGCGGCGGAAGCGCAAGCTGACGGAGGACACCGAGTGCAGCAGCTCGGAGGAGCAGTTCCAGCGCCACTCGCTCACCCCCAAGGCCTGCAAGGTCCGGCGCAGGTCCGCGCAGTCCGTCGAGGAGATGCAGACGCAGCGCGTCATGGCCAACGTGCGCGAGCGGCAGCGCACGCAGAACCTCAACGACGCCTTCTCCGCCCTGCGCAAGATCATACCGACCCTGCCCTCCGACAAGCTGTCCAAGATCCAGACCCTCAAGCTGGCCACGCGCTACATCGACTTCCTGTACAAGGTGCTGAACGCGGGCGGCGTCAGCGCCGTCGCTAACCTGGCCGGCGAGGTCGTCCACGGCGGCGACTCGGACGGCGACGACTCGGGTAAGTCGGGCGGCTGACCCGCCCCAACACCGCCTCCCGCCCCCTGCAGGCGTGTCAGGACGTCCGTGCGGCGCGGCCCGGCGCAGCCGGCAGCAACAGTTGTCAGGCCCACCCCCTGCCGCCCTAATCTCCTAGGGAGCGCTGCCGCTGGCTGCCCCCCCCCCCCCCCCCGGGGCCGGGGAGGTGTGTCGTGTCCCACATCCTCACACGCGGCCCCTGCTTTTCCCTCTTAGCCCGGTAAAAGCCCCTCGCATTGCATCGCCTCTTCCTGTTGTTGTTCGCAGAGCGCTCCGGCTCAGGTCTCAGCCCGGGGCCCCAGCAGCCGCAGCCGGCCTCCCGCCTCCCCGCGCCGCCCGCCGCCAGCTCCTGCTCCTACGTCGCCCACGAGAAGCTGAGCCTCGCCTTCTCCGTCTGGCGGATGGAGGGCGACTGGAACGACAGCGACAAGTAGTGAGCCGAGGTGAGTTACAGCTGCGTTAAGTTTTACCCCTCGTCCATGACGGTCTATCACGGCCTTGGCGCTGTCGAACCCAAGTGAATGTCCAAGTGAATATAGATGATCGCGTGAAAAATGCTCGTAGCCCCCCCCCCCCCCTACCTTGTCCGTCTCGCCACTTCATCTTCTGTCCTTGTCCCCCTCCCACGCAGCTGCGTTCTCCCTCTCTCTCCCTCGCTCTGGCTCGTGATCGTGTCCTTTCATCCCCCCCTCACCTCGTAATAAATGTTGTGTGCGACACGACGCGACGTCCTGAATGACCCTATGGGAAATTTATGGGCTCGCTATGCGCGCGCCGCCGCTAGTGTGTGTGTGTGTGTGTGTGTGTGTGTGTGTGTGTGTGTGTGTGTGTGTGTGTGTGTCTGTTCGCGTGCGCTGCCGCCGCGGGCTGGCAAGGGTTGCTGATGCTGCTGATGCAGCGGCGAGAGGGACGGGAGAAAGAACGACAGATAGAGGACTGTGTGAGTGTGAGCGGGAGAGAGAGGGGGGGAGGGGGGAGAGGGAGAGAGAGAGGGAGATAGGAGTGGAGAGGGAGGGGAACAGGGGAAAGGCGGCGGGCCGTGGGAGGTACTGCCGATTTACCTACAATTTCTGCGTCGATGCGCCGAGGGATATGCGAATGGTGAATACGGAAAACATTTGGTTCGGCATCCGTCGGTGACCTCGGTGCTCCTGTTGCCGGGTGGTCGGTGGATAAGGGGAGATGGGAGGGTGGGGGAAGGGGGGGGGGGGGGGTTACTCGTGCGCCTTGCGACACAGGCGGGCGGCAGCAACGACAGCGGCGGTTGCCGGGCGCACTGCCGCCCCATTCTGGCCGCGGCGGGCATTGCGCGAGAGCATCCTCATTTACGATGCTTTCAAACTTTGAGGGCAGAAATAGTGGCTTCGTAAATCACGTTTGTGTGCGGCGGAGAGGGCTTGTGTGGAGGCGAGCGCGCGGCGCGGCGCGGCGCGACAGCGCGGCCCACGGGGCGGCACGTGTGTAGCCGCCTGCCCGTAGGAAACGCACGAAACCGGCGCCGTATATTGTGTATAAAACATGGAGAGGTCGCGGCCGCGGGGCGTCGGAGGCGCGATCCGCGTTGACGTCGTGCGGTACGCCGTGACCCCCTGTGGCCGCGGTGGCCGCGGGTGGCGGTGCCGGCGGCGGTGCCCGAAACTGACTGACGAGCAGGACGCGGACCGAGTTTGTTTGTGTTCCGTTCTGTTTGTTGGCGCAGCTGTCACTCTCCTTGCTTTTGCGTCAGGGCCCCCGCAGCCCCTCCCCGGGGGCCCCCCCTCCCCGGACAGCATCCCCTATGCGTCTCTGCATCCTTATTTCTTTCCCCGCTTTATTCTAATTGGGGGAGTCAGCCCCCGTGTCTGGTCCGCAGCACTGCCCTGCCCACGTTACTGCAGTGGCGGCGGCGGCGGCGGCGGCGTCGGTGACGTCGCAGCGGGGCCCCGGCGGGGTGGCGGCGTGCCGTCCGTTTCTCACGTGTCCCTTTTCTACATTGCGGAACGTCCGGTTCCTTGCGAGGGCTTCTCAGGAGTACCCTATTGTCAGGGAGGACGTATGCAGGCGCCAGAGTAGAGCGGGCCCGGCGCTTGGGGGGCTTCCCAGGTTCCAGTCACATTCTCACACATCGTCCTCTGCCCGCTGCGGGGGCTGCGGGGGCCGCGGGGCGTGTGCTCCCAGAAGGGGGTGGCGGCTCTATATTTAGTGACGGGCGCGGCGGCGGCGCTGGAGGCATGTCGCACCACGTAAAAACGTGACACGGAGAGGAGACGGGGGAGGGGCTGCAGGGCGTGAGGAAAAAATGACGAAGTGCAACGTTAACAGGGAGGAACGAGAGAGTAAGAGATACAGAGAGAGAGAGAGAGAGAGAGAGAGGGGGGGGGGGGGGGAGAGAGAGAGAGAGAGAGGGGGGGCAGAAAGACAGACCAGCCCATCTCCCCCTCGCCCGCGTCTTCGTTGTGGCCCCCTCTCCTCCCCCACGATGCGACTTCATAAACCCCCTCCCACTTCCCTTCCTCTCCCGGGGGTCCGTCTGATGCCCCCCCCCCCTCCTCTCCCGCTCTATAACGTCTCCCACCTTGGTGCCTCCTGCAATGATTCATGAACGACACATGGCTGTGTCGCCCCTTCCTGTGTAGCAGGGCCCCCGCCGTGCCCTGCTATCACAGGTGCGGCCCGGTGTCGTCTGCTCTGGATTTGAAGTGGTGGCCCCTTTTTGCCGCCCGGCTGCCGGCGGTTGGGGGCGGAACCAGGCGGGGCGGGCGTGGCGGGCCTGCGGCTGTTGGGTTTCAGCTGCGGCAGCTCCGGCGCCAGGAAGCTCGGTTCCACACGTGAAATCTGCCGCCGCAGGGGCATTACGTTTAATTAAGTTAATTAGAGAGGTAGTTTCGGATAGTTTAAGCGGGGAGAGAGCGCGCGCTACAGCGCAGCAAGAGGCTCCCGCGGCGCTGAAAAAAATAGAAAAAGGAATAAAAGGCCACTCTTCTACGCCGAGTCGTCGTGCAGCGAGCTGATTTTCCTTTCCTCTCTTTTGTTTCAGATCTTTGGTGTCGTGATGCGATGCCCGTTTGCTGTCTATTTTTGGACGGGGCGGTTGGCTGGGCGGCTCCCCCTCGTCTCCGTATGGCCGTCCCCGCGATGCCATGGCGATGCCCGGCTGGTGCCCGGCCGGCGGTGCCATATCCCCCCCGCTATCTGGTCATGCTTCCTTCGTTGGCGGGGCCCCCCAGGACCCCCGGGGCCCCCCAGGACCCCCCCCCCAGGGCCCCCGCAGGCACCGCTCATCTGCGCCCCAGTTCCTTGGCGCTAGTCACAGGCTGCGCGTTTAGCAGCGCGATACGGCCAGCGGTACTCCACGAGGCGCCGGCCCGAAATTATGTTTTTTGGCTAGTTGTACAAATGTTAAAGCTTGGGAGGGTGGGGATGGGGTGGGGATTGAATGTTATGTACTTCATGTATTATTTATGGCTTGATTTTGTAGAAAGTCGATGTAATGTTAATTTTATTGTTTTCGATGCATTTCTTGTGTGGCGACGAATCAGGAGTTCGCGCGGTTGTATCAGAGAAAACGTACTATGGCGAAGAATGGTGTGTCGAAGGCATGGGCTGGCCTATGGTGCTAATTGTTTGGAACTTACTATCGTCAAGTTTATCTTCGTAGAGAGAATCTGAAATTGTGATATTATGTATGTACAAAGTCTACGGACCAACGCTTTAATTTGAGAGCTCGCTGCAGAGTCATGACTTTGGCCCCCTTCCTATTAATGCAGTGTTATTCCACGTCGGCTCTGTGATCATTTAACGGTTAATCTCGAATTTTCGTTTAGTTCGGTGATCGAATGCAATCTGATCACATCTTACTCCTTAGATGTCAATTACCCGATTGAATGTTTCAGATCATCCTGTTGTTATTGATAATCCAAGAGTTTATTATGTGAGTGCTCCGGAACGTTTGTGTGATATCAAAAGTTTTATTTTTGTAGGAGTAAGCACTCCACAGAGTGTTAAATAATTTTGTGTAAATATGCAATGTACATTCCTGGTCAAATTGTACACTCTTCAAAATGAACAGTAAAATATGTTATATTTCGAAATGTGAAATGTATTTTTCGCCCCTTTTCCCCTCTATGCACACTATTCCTGAGTTAGATTACACGATTCGCACTTATGGCACATCTGCATATACACATCAAAGACGATCCTACGTCTTTATTTTTGGTGGGGCAGTCGATCGGCTGTTGCGCCGCGACGGGCCGCGACGGGCCGCTCCGGTTGGCCCGAACAGTGAGCGCTGTGTCCGCAGCAGGCCGGCCACGTCCAAACTGGGCGCAGCTCTCGGGCTCGTCACTGAAAAATAAAATACAGCCGCACAAAGTCAACTCAGCTAGCACCAGACAGTAACTATTAAAGTATAAATGGTGCTACAAGTCACAATAAAAAGATAAACCATAACCTCGAAAAGAATATTCGCAAATGTCAATGCATGCGAGGGGATGCTTTTGAAAAAAAATTGCAAAAATGGGTGGGCACTACCTCGTCCCAGGCCTCCGCCTGGAACCCTCCTGCTTAACTTCGGTGTTCGAATGGGAACCGGTGTACCAGGTATCGACCGCCGCTAAGACACGGGCACAACGCAGCGGCCTTTTTCAGGGGCACGCTTCCGCAACGGTCAATGTAGCCCCCTCCGCCAGCCAGATTTCCGGAATCAACTCCCTTCGACTGGCTGGTTGGTCTGTGGCACTGCGGCCACTCCCGAGCGGACTGGGGGGGAGGTAGGCTTTCCTATATCGTACACAGCCGAAGCTGCTGTACTTCACGACGAACCCTAGTCGCGACGGCGTGTCCTCGTCTGCCAGATTCACAGGGAGCGAAAACGAAGGTACCGAACCCTAGGTACCCCCGTAGCATACACCCGAGTCTCCGAACCAAGTTTCCTTGGTAGACACAGAGCCCCCCCGCCGGAAACCCCGGGCGACCGAGAGAACCTCGGACCCGGGAACGGGGGTAAGCCCGACCGTGCTGCGGGAATCTTCAAGTTGAAACCCAACGCTTACATCTCTCAGTGACGCAGCGCGCACGGCCGTTCAGACAGCCATACCGACGCCACGTTCGGAAGTATATTTTACCCTCTGTCTTCTGAGCGGAGACACAAGAAAAATTTTGAAGAAGTGGGGAGAGCCGAATCCCCGACCTTCCGGTCACCGCTCAGCCACTCTACCCATGCGGCCACTGAGCCACGATGGTGACCGCGCCGCGCCCCCTGTATTTTACACACCGTCGTCTTAGCTGAGCCGACAGAAAAAATGCACGTACCGGCAAAGAGTTGAACCTCCGACCACCCGCCCGCCAGCTGGACTCGCTAACCCCGCGGCTACCGGGATTCGGTGCGAGACCGATACGCACTCCCGGTACTGAAGCCGCACGACGTGTCCGACTGGACATTGGCATTATTCACGCGACTCTCTTGGCGCTGACCTTGCGGGGCCCGAGTCCTTCTGCTCCCTGTGATACTGGGCGAGGAAGTGAGGTTTGTTTCGCGGGGAAGTGACCCCTTCCGCTGCAGGCCCTGCCGCGTGCCGGGCCGGCCGGGCCCCGCCGAGATGGAGGCGGCGGCGGTGCTGGCGTGTTCTCCTTTCCGGGAAAGAGCACTCAGTGACTTCCCGGCTCGCGTCCCACTTCCCGGACCGCGGTCAAAAGGAGTAGGGGCAGTGAGAGAGAGGTAGAGAGAGAGAGAGAGAGAAAGTAAGAGCGAGAGAGAGATATAGAGAGGAGGTGAGAAAGGGCTGCTGAGAATGCGCCGCGAGGGAGGCCGCTGTTTCTGAGCTTGTTTGGGGTCCTTCTTGCCCAGGATGCCATTTGTTTGGCAAACCGCCTCCAGGGAACAGCCAACTGACCACCTTTCTCTCTGTCTCCCCTCTCTCTCACTGCCGCGTCCTGCGCCCCTCTAGCTCTCTTCCTCCCTCCGCCCTGTGCGGCACAGGTCGTCATTGGCGGCAGAACAAAACAGCACTCCGGCGCCGCGCAGTTCCCGCCGCCGCTGCTGCGCCCTGGCGGACGGTACCGGCAACGGCGACACCCGCGGGGGTGCCGTGGGCGCGGGGTATCGCCGTGCGGGCCGTGCTGGGTCCCGCGTGACCACGTTGGGTGGCCTACCTGCACGGCGCTGGGCCCCGCGGTGCCGCAGGTGCCAGTTGGGTTGCCTACCGCCGCGGCGCTGTTGTGGCCGCCGCCCTGGTCGCAGCGCGGCGGAAGGGAGCAGGGAGGGGGGAAGGGTGGGTCGCTTTTCTGCTTTATTCCGGTGTGGGAATTGCGAGAGAAAGTGTTTTAATTGGTGCCATTCATCACAGTGTCGCCAGCGGCCACCCCTTCTCTCTCTCTCTCTCTCTCTCTCTCTCTCTCTCTCTCCTCCCTACCTATCCCACCCACCATTTTATCTCGCCACATCGCCCCGCCCGGTCGGCAATAAATTGGTATCGCCCTCCCCCCCCCCCCCCAAACCTGGGCCGATCCTGACTTTTGGCAGCGCCGCGTCGCCTCGCCCCGGATCGCAAGCGACGCGCAAAATCCCGCGTTTGTTCTTTATTTTCATACCGACGCACTTGAAGGACATCGGTTTTACTTTATTCATACCACATTATTTGGTATTTTACGACCAAGCAGCAGCGGCCTTGGCAGCAAGTTGGGTGGTCTATCTTGTGTCGGGCAGGGGCCACGGGCACCGATAGTGTGTGGTGCAGCGCGAGGCCCGGCCGCTGTCCAGAAGGTACGGGTGAGGAGGCGCGAGAGAGTGAGAGAATGGGAGAGGGGGAGGAAGAGAGAGGTGGGGAGATGCAAAGGCGCTCGCGGGGGGGGGGGGGGGGGGGCTTGGGCCCGTGGGGACCCCGTGGGGACCCGAGGAGGGGACACAAGACAGTGTCTGAGCCGTACGTGTCTCGCCGCGGCCGCGCCTCGCGTGCTGAGCAGTGCACCGGCACAGCAGCGGCCCGGTATCGCCAGCCACGGTGCTCGGCGTCGCGGTTGAGTACCCGTCCTCGAGTGCCCCGGACTGCTCGCGTCGCCGCCGCCGTCCTCGAGCGCCTCGGCCACCGTCGCCGCCTCCAGGATGTACCGGGACCAGTCGTACCCGCTGACGCCCTGGACGGGGCGTTGCCGGTGACGTTGCCGTTGATGTGGAAGACGGCCTGCGAGGCCGCAGAGCTGAACAGTGTCGTGCAGCAAGGTGTTCAAGTGCTTGAAGCTCGCGGGATGTGCGAAGTCCCCGCGGCGCGGCGTGCCCATCGGGACGGGGACGTGTTAGGCCTTGACGGGCCGACCCGCCAGCGCACCGCGCGCCCCGCCTCCGCTTCCCATATCGGCGTCGTACTTTTCTGCCGGCCCCGCGGAAGCAGCATCGGCGGAGGGGTGCGGCCGGCGGCAGAGCGAGAGAGACAAGGACAGAGCGAAGCCCCCCGAACCCCCGCCGCCCCGCGCAGCCGCAGCGGGGCCGCGGCGGAGCGGGCCGGCGCCGCTGCCGCTGCTGTTTGATCCCTGAAGAGGAACGTCGGTGAGTGAAAGGTAGAAGCCCGCCCCGGGCGGCCCGCGGGGTCCCGCGGGGTCCCGCCGGCTCCCACCCCCGGCCGCCCCGCGTGGGCTGCTTCCTTCCGCTGCTTTCATTTCAGCGGCACGACGCGGCGCCCGCTGGTCTCTCGACCAGAGCCAGAATGTCGCCACCCCCGCACTCACCCCCCGGACCCTTCGAGGAGGATGACGAGGAGGCTGGGCTCGCAGCGAAAAGGTTACTCCCGCCGGAGCGCCTGCGAGTGTCCGGGCAGGCCGGCCCGCGCGTCACCGCCCATGCCCACGCCGCCGCGGCCGCCTACCCACCAGGCGTTATGAAGGAATCGCTTTGGAATAAGGCTACTTCCTTCCTTCCTCCTTTTTTTTCTGAGAGTGCGGTCGGGCCGGTCCGGCACCGTCGGCGGCGGCTCGTGGCGCCCCTCAGCCGCTCAAGGCCCTCAGTAATGAATGAGAGTGGGTGGAAGTGCCTCGTGGGGCACGACGGCCCCGACGGCCCCCGCGCACGTGGAGAGAGGGTGAGCCCCAGCCCCCCAACAGGTATACCCACATAGACGGCGAGGGAATGCGAACTAAAGCGTTGCTGACCTAATCCGCCCCGCAGAAGAAGCCACACGCATGGCAAGTGAGTGAGGGAAACACGAAAACAGAAAAACGGTCGCCTCTACAGAGGCTTTTTATTCGTGCCTGTTCACGTTTTAACATTCGCGTGGTTTCAGTTTGGAGGGTAACACGCCGTGCACGTCCTACCGAGTCGTGCACGCCGCGGAAAGCTCCCCCCCCCCCCCCATCCCACCGCCCTGGACTCCATCACAAGAGATTTGAAGGCGTTGCGGCCTGAGACGGGGATTTCTATCTCCCCAATAGGTGCAGGAGGAGACCTGGAATATCTCATTCAGGGGGAAAGCCCCGCACGGCGTGGCCTGGCCAAGTCTCAGAGCAGTCTCAGACGAGTCTCGGAGCAGATGTGTCCGGGCTGCAGGAGCCCCAGGGCCTCCTAACGGAAGAGGCGGAGGCGCGCGGGCCGCCCGTGGCAACACTCCTCCAGTCTGAGATTTGGAAAACGAAATAAAACCAAGGGCTGTTTCCCTTCGTCCGGGGTCGAGAAATAGTTTCCTTCCTGTTCATAAGTGCATACTAAGTGGAACCCTGGAGAAAGCCGTTTAGTGTGAACTGTACCATGAAACTACGCTGAATATTATTCTTACAGAAAACTACAGTTCATCTGCAGAAAAAGAGCTGCTGATAATCGAGACAAACCACAGTTTTCTGTGTGAGCTACAGTGCAGCTGCAATATAGCAACAGTGTATATGGAGCTACAGTTTGGAAAACAGTAGTTTTATCGTAGATCCTTCTGCCTGGGATATTCTTTAAAACATCATCTAAGAAAGCGGACAATATGCAATAACGCAGTCGGAATGCTGTCCGAGCGTGCCACAATAAAAGAGGGTTTAATGTGTGTTTTGATGCACGCGTGCTCAGCCGTGCATCAGGGCCCGAGTCATGTGCCGGGTATAACGACTTTGCTCACTGGTGCGCTTCGCTTGACTGGCCGTCGCGGCCACACACACACACACACACACAGTCACACACACGCGCGGTTGGGAATACAGTCAGAGTTTTCAGCCTACGTACTCGACTATGGCGACAAAGTGAATGCATTCGTCACATACCCCTCCCCAACCCACATTCTAAACCGTAATTCTAAAAACATTAATTCCCGTTGTTTTGTCTGTCTTGGCCACAAGAGACGCATATGTTCTGCGTTATTCATGGATGGGTATTAGGGACCCCCCGCAGCGGGGGGCCGAGCAGCACGCGGCCCTTACACACGGCCCTGCGTGACCGCGGGCCCTCCCGTTGGGCAAGGCAATGCGCTGCGGGGCTATCTGCATTTCCGGCCGGCGCGGGCACCCGCGGCGGGGTCGGGGGGTCTCGCACCGGACACATGCAGATAAGTGGTTATTTGTTCGTAGGTGTCACGGCTCGGTTGCGGTGGACAGAATGTGCCTAGGCGGGCCGGGCGGCAGGCCAGGCGGCAGGCCGGGGCAGGCCAGGCGGCAGGCCGGGGGACCCGTGCACCCGCATACCGCCTGAAGAAGCGGGCCGGGCGGCGCAGTTCAAAGTTTCGCCTCCGTTTCACACATGCAGTGCGAGAGGAGCTTTGGGCGCCAAGTGCTCTGTCACTCCAGTCCTCTCTCTCTCTCTCTCTCTCTCTCTCTCTCTCATCCCTCTCTCTCTCTCTCTCTCTCTCTCTCTCTCTCTCTCTCTCTCTCTCTCTCTCTCTCCCTCGCTCTATCACTCTCCCTCTCTGTTTCTGCTTCGATGTGTCCGTGAGACGGACGTCGTGTCAGCACTGTCCCCAATGGCCGGGGTCATGTCGTTAGGTTGGCACCCGCTTGGTGGCCCCGACGGCCGCCGTTCTGATGTGAGTGGTGACGAGGCGGGCACGAGGCCGCGGCGGCGCTGGCAGCGCGTCCCGCCGCAGCAGCGCGCGTGTGAAATGAGACAGAAAAAAAGTGCACCAACAACAACATCGGAATAAGTTGGTGCGGATGCACAGAAAAGGCGTGCGCGCTCATCTTGTGCACCATCGCTGGACCTAAGACGCAGATCTCAGGTTTCCGAGGGGTTTTCCCAGACGGTGATCTTCTTAGCTTTTTCTGGCCAAAAATGAACCTGAGTTGGGTAAAAATTTCACATGTGAGGACGCGCGCGCGAAAAAAACAAACATCAGGAAGGACGCGAAAAGCATGTATTTTTCGCACAGCGCTGGCCGTCGCTAACGACTTGTGGCTGATGGGCTTCAGAGGCGACTCTAGAGGCCTCCGGGAGTCATTGACAGAGATCCTTCATGTCTGCCACGTCGCCGGGGCTCGTAAAACAGCGCGCGCTGACATGGAAGCGGCCGCCAGCCGACGGCGAGCCGACGGCCACCCACTGGGCAACTCGCGCACATTCTCACAGAGAGAACTGACTTGGCGGTCTGAATTGAGCAGACTGAACGGAACTCTGCACGGCGGATCGCGGCAGGAAACGGATCTGGGTGGTCGGCTGCAAGAACGTTACCGACCGCGGACCGCGGACCCAGGCCCCAGGCCCCAGGCACTCAGAGCGTGATTCCAGAGAGGACCCCCTCGGACTGGGAGAGTTTCGTTCGTCGACCCCACCGCCGTGCTGGCTGGTCTTCAGAGACGCCGGCGCCGCTTTGGCCGCCGCGCTGGCGCCGCCACTGGCCGCCGCGAGTGCGAGAGAGACAGCCAGTGGCCGGCGCCTCACGCCCCGGGCTGAGGGAGAGAGAGAGAATGAGTCGTCTGAGTTAGAGAACAGTCTGCTGCACACGGTGCAGATATCTTCCGTATCTCCTCTCTCTCTCTCTCTCCTCGAATAGTGAACGAGAATATCCACCGCAGTGGAAAGCACCAGCCTCCCCCCTCCTGCACACGTTGCGCTCTCATTTCGTGGATGCTGCGTGCACACCCCTGTGGCAGCGCCGCCACACACGCCTCCCCGGGCCGCCTCGGCCGCCACGCTCCTGCCCTCATCATTTCTTCTCAACGTCAAACTCGATGCCGCTCCGCGCTGCGTCTGTAACGAGCAGTAATGATGGCCTTACCCCATGGCACCGCGCCTTTCCCGGACCCCCTCTCCGAGCTCACAGGCTCCGGTTCTCCGGGTTCCCCGCTTCGGTCCCCATCTCTGGCGACACTCGGCTTTCAGGATCGCAAAAGATGGCAAAATTTATTCAAATTCAATGAAACAAGAAAAACACTGAAGAACTGGCGATAGTCGAACTCACGACCTCTCGGTCACCGGCCAGCGACTCTACTATTGTGGCCACAGAGACACGATGCGTATGGCACCGCGCCCCCTATACTTTACACACCGTCGTCATAGCTGAGCCGACAGAAAAATTGAACAGATCGGCAAAGAGTTGAACCCCGACCAGACGACCGCTGGCTGGACTCGCGGTGCGGGAGGCCAGGCGCTCCCGGTACTGTAGCCGCACGACGTGTTCGACTGGAAATTGGCCGGGCTGGACTGGAAGGCGTACACTGACTGGAAGCACTGGGGGCCCCGACAAGTTTCTGGCAGTGGAGCAGGTCAGGGAGGCAGGCAGGCGGCCGCTGCACGGCCATGTTTGGACCTTTGCTGAAGAAGGGATAATAACTCGGGTCCGTCACCTGCTCGTGGTCCCCGGCGATGGCAGCAAACGAGGTCGCGTGGGCTTCCACTGACCAAAAAAAACGACTCATATATGACAACGCAATACTGCGGCCGCCATCAGCAATTGTTTTTTACTCGATGAAGTTGACGATTCGAAAGCCGAATAAGTTGGCGGGTCCCGCAGACCCACAGTCGCAGCCGTAACGCCCTTCGGCTGCAGAGAGCGAAGGCAGGCAGCCGTGACACATTCCTTAACGGATATAATCCCCCCCCCCCCCCACTCCTTCCGGGACACCTGTCGGCCGGCGGTGTCGGTGACAAGTGGACTCGCGAGCGGCGAGAGCAATGCGTGAGTGAGAAGCTCGCTGCGGAGGCGGCCCGCCGAGGCCCGCCGCCGCCGCGACTCGCAAACAAAACCTTTTCGCGACACACACGTAGGGTAAGTGCTGGTGAATAAGACGAGGGTAGAAAAAAAACAAAACAAGAAGGCACACACGGTGCAAACAGGTTACAAAACCAACCGTAAACCGCCATCGTGAAGAGAAGGAAAGAAAAAAAGTAGAGGCATCCATATGCGCAGGAGGGCAGTTATTCGGACAGCGACAGTCGCTTCACAACACGACCCGTTGCATTCGCGATGCTTTTCTTCTTGTTTCCTCGGCCTCTCGTTTCCCGGCGCTAAATTAGCTCCATAGCCGGCCGGGCGGCTGGAGCCGGTGGAGCCGGAAAACAGACCGGGGCGGCGTATCGGCGGGCTATTGGAGGTCCATTTCTTCGGACGGCATCGGGGGAGTGGCTGGGCAGGGGGGGGGGGGGGGACAGGGGGAGCTCAGGCGACCGAAAACAATCCCAGCCACGGACATCAAAGGGCAGCGCGGGCAGCGCACAGCGGAGGGGAGTGGGGTGGGGCCGCGGTAGTCACCGCATACAGCCCCTGATGGAGGTCCAGTGTTCTGCCGCACGTCATGTGGCACACGGTGCTGCTGCTGCTGCTCGTGGCACATGCGGCTCACACGTCCTCCGCGCTGCTGTGCTTTAAAAATTGCAACGCACATATCGAAATGAATTTGGGATAAGCCTCCGACATATCGTACGTGTTCGATATATAGAAATGAGAAATCCCGAGAAAACGAGGGAGAGAGAGAGAGAGAGAGAGAGAGAGAGGGGGGGGGGGGGGGGCGGTTCGGTGCGAACACTGTCAGCGGCACCGCTTTTATTCACGTCGTTGGCCTGGCCAGCTTCGGTGTCGCTCCCCCTCGTCGTTAAAAGTAGTTTAATTAACAGTTTTGTCAGTCTGATAGGGTGGTAAACGCGGTGACTGTGGAGGAGGCGAATGGGTGAGGGGGGAAGGGGATGAGGTAGTAGGGGCGGGGGGGGGGGATCACGACACAGAGAAAGAAGGGGGCACGGGAGGTGGGAGGGGGGTTTAAAGCAAAGGGGGAGATTGCTGTGGGGGTCCCTTCTTCGCCCCCGATCCGAGCGGTACTACTCACCGACTCTGCCACGCCGCGCCACGCTGCGCCGCTCCAACCCCATACTTTTTATTGCCTTCCCGCTGAACTTTGTCTCCAAAGCCTTTCGCCTTGGAACGAAAACAACGTCGCCACATATTGAAATACCTTCCCCCTTGGCCCTCCGCTTTCCTCTGTCTGTCGATGCCGAATCAGCGAGAGGGCCGCCTTAGCCTGCCACACGGACGAGTGTATACAATAAGAAATTGTTTAAAAAATATTTTAGCAGAGCTTTGGCCTAGCGAGCTCCTAGTCCTCCTGCTTATTTGCAGATGCCCGCCCCGACTCGGTCTTCTTCTCCTCTCACGCCGCTAATTCCCGCGTCGCAGCTGCTTCGTTTTCGCTGTTGGTGTTTAACTTGAAGCGCGCGCAGGGACCGCTGGCAGGCGCCGTGTACTTGGAGCCGGCCAAAGGACCGTAAGGGCGTAACTCCGGGCCGTTGCGTCGCCGAGGAGCCAGCAGCAGGGGGCCCCACGGGGGCCCCACGGGGGGTCCAGGGTCTGCCACGACCCCAGCAGGGCGGACTGAGGCCCCTAGCCGGCCGTTCGGGGCCCTCTTTCAGGCTGCACCCGCGGGTGCTACTTGCTTGCCCGTAAACGGGGCTGTTACGCTTGTGCGTGTGTGTGTGTGTGTGTGCGTTTAGCAAAAGGAAAAACAAGGGGAAAATTAGGTTATAGGCGTAGCAGAGCTGGTGACGTCTCAAAGGCAAGGCCTCAGAAGCTTTCTGGAAAATATATATAAAAAATACTTCACAAAATGAAATCTCATATTTTTTCCCCCTTAAAGTTTTCTGCTTGCACGCGCCTCTCCGCCACAGCCAAGCTGCGGGTGCTGATGATGACAGTTGGGGCCCGCACGGGTCGTCCAGGATCCGCAGGGTCGATGGTGACAGGTACGCCCCCGCGGCTACGAGCCTCACGCCGGCGTTAGTCCCGGCCCGGCCCGGCCCCGGGGCGTTGGCAGCTTGTCCGTCCGCGGGCGTGGCTGGCAGCGGCGTGGCGGCTGGACGCCGCTCCCGCTCCTGTCCTGGCGCCGGCCGCCTGGAGAGCCGTGTCCACAACTCGCGCCGGAACTCGCCCTCCGGCCTCCTCCTGCTCCTCTGGCTCCTCCGCCTCCCTGGTGGCGGCCGCGGCGGCCGCACGGCGCCGTCCCACGTCTCCGGCAAGCACCCCGTCTCCCCCAAACTCGTGCCGCCGAGACACCGTCCTCCCCCTCCCTGACCCCCTCTCTGCTTGCTGCAAAGTTCATCACCAGAAGACCTCCCCCCTCTCCTCGCCCTCCCACGGACTGCACGCGCGCGAATTCTCGTCGAAAACTGCCTCCTCCTACTTCCCCTCCTCCTCCTCCTTCTCCTCCTCCTCCTCTTCCTCCTCCTCCACCTTGGCCTGATGAGACAAGACCAGGACGGCCGCGCCCTTGTTAGCGTGGACGTGACCGCGGGCTCCCTCTCCCGAGTTTCGCGCTCTGTTTTTCTTTATATTCTTTCATACGGGACGTAAATCCCTCATGCGTGAGTCTGGTCCTGGGGGCGCGGCGCAGCAGCCTCGCGGCGGCGGCCACTCACCCGGAGTTATGTTTTATTTATCGCGCCCGGCCCAGCGGGCCCTGGCTGCGCCGTGGCTGCGCCGTGGATCGGGGCTTGTCCGTTCCGTCCGCCTGCTTCTCTTTACGGCTCTCGGATGCAGCCTCTTATTATTTCGGATGGGCGCGGTTCGGTTCGGCGCGGCGTGGCGCGGCGTGGCGTGGCGCGGCGTGGCGCGGGGTGGTGCGTGCGGCCGCCGCCCCGTCCTGTACTATACAAGTCGGGCTACCCGCACATGGTACGGCAAGTTTTCCAACAGAAACTAAACCAACTCGTCCGGAACAGGCCGATGATCATGACCGTTCCATTTCTCAGTGTCTCCTCGCGTGTAATGCGGCCGACAGAGGGCGCCACTGAGCCCGCAGATTTATCTGTATATTTTCCGACGTGGCCTCTCTCCGCTGGCGCCAGACGTCGCGCCACTCTTCCCATTAGGCGGCGGTGGCTGCCGCGGCGGCTCGGCCCCGGCCTCGGCCCGCAGCGCCCGCGGCCTCGCCTCGACGGCCTCCGTGGGACGATTCGAATAGGCCTCTCTCGCTTGTTTACCTGACAACTTTCTGTCGGCTTCAGCCCGCTGGACCGGACGGGACGCCGCGGCGCGCCGTCGGGACACCCACACGCACCCCGGCGAGCCCGTGCGTCACAGCGGCGTCTTGGCAGCGGAGCCAGAAGCACCACCGCGTCTGGAGAAAGTCTCCAGTGAGCCCGCGTAGACCGTCTACAGAAAGGTGGGCGTGGCTCCGCGGAAACCAAAATAGAAAAAATAGTTTGAAAAAAATAAAATTGTGCGCTCTGGAATAAAATCGTAGAGTACAAAGAGGTTCAAAACCCCTCCCCCCCCCCCCCTCCCCAAATTACTGAGAGCACTGAGTCGCCTCCTAGAATTGAATCGGATTCACTCGGACTCAAAAATATCGCATTGATGCAAAAAGCCGTCACCTCGCTCGGGCTTAAAAACTCTATGAAAGATATAATGGAATACGTTTGCCACCGCCGCTGAGCGCTTGGAGGGGTGGTGGCGGCGGTGGTTTCGTGCGAGGACGTCTCAGCCAGCAGTGAGCGGACCGGCAAGGCCAGGACTCCAGCACGGCTCCAGCGCGGCTCCAGCGCGGCAGCGACTCCAGCTCCGGCCTCCAGCCTCCCACGCCGCCATGCATTGACTTGGAACACGGCTTTTGGCACGGCCGCCGGCAATCTTTTGGTCCGACACTGAATCATAGCTTTGTCTCCATGCCAGGAGGGGGTCGTGCCGTCGGCCGGGACCAAGGGAAAAAGAGAGAGAAGGAGAAAGATGGTGGAGAGGAAGAGGGGGTGGGGGAGGATGAGATTGAGAGGGAAACAAACACATCGAGTATAACGCAGGGACCGAGAGTGTGCGAGAGAGACACAAGGGCGGAGCGGCGGGCGAGCACACGCGTTAGACAGAGACAGCCCAGTTAGTTGAGGGGAGGGCCGACAGAGCCTCGGCCAGGGCCCAGGGCCGTGGCTGGTGGCGGGTCGCTGACACTGTACCAAACTGTAGTGTCATCAGATTGCTGGCGGTGCTGTCCGGGTCGGGCTGGTTTGGTCCGGGCGCAGAGGCTGCTGCTGCTCTGTCCCCTCCTCCCCCCCCCCATACCCGCCATACTCCGCCCCCTTCCCCCGCCCCCTATCCTGCCTGGTCCTCGTTCCACTAAAAGCAGTGGGTGGCACAGGACAGACATCGGCGCCACGCTGGCGTCGCGGCGTCGCGGGGGTCCTTCCCGGACACGGCACTCTCTGTGGGGGCGTGGGCTCCGCGGGGGGTCGTGTCGCGGGATGAGGAGGTGGACGGCGGGCAGCCGCAGAGGAGGAGGGCTCTATCGGGAGACGTCACAAAATGGGATGCGCAGGAGATTCCCATTTAAGACATTATGAATCATTCATTCACACTGTTTAAATATGCGTTTCGACCGCATTTTTTTTTCTCGACAGGTTTTTGTTTCACAAAAGTCCTACCTTGATGTCCAAACTTTTTGTAGGACAAGGTCCAAAAATTGGTCAAAATGACGACGCACTGTGTGTGGAAGGGTGCCTTACACGAGGGTCGCCGCCAAAAAGTGCCACGAAAATACTTTGGACCGCTCGGCGCAGCGATAATCGATGCGTTCCCCATATCTGGTGCAATAACTACCCTCCGGGGCACCGAGCACTTATGGGGGGCCCCTAGAGACGTCTATAGACGCCCCGCGGGAATGTCGTGCGGACCCGCCGGCCTTCTCGACCGGGCCGCCAACGTTGCGAATCGGAATGTTGCAAGAGCGAGATGGTAAGGAAAGGGAGGAGGAGGTAAGGGAGAGGGAGAGAGAGAGAGAGCGGGAGGGAGGGGGAGGGAGGGGGAGGGGAGGAGACTGGCAGGAAAGGCCCATTGCGGAGCCAAACTTATGAGGCGCGAGATATGGCGGCAGTGCCAGGCAGTGCAGACTCCCCGCGCAGCGAAGGAAATGGGACGAGCCGGCGGAGGCAGCAGGCGACAGTCTGAGGCCCCCTGGACGGTGGGGCTGTGGGGCTGTTCGGAGAGGTTTGTGAGGGCAGCGCTTCCAAAAAATTCGGAATTCTGAAAAATCCTGGATTTTGTTTACGAATATTACATTGACATTTTTGTTGTTATCGAACGCTCGAACACAGTTCGCTCGGAACGCAGTGGCGACTCTACGCAGAGCACAGCCGCACGGCCGGTGCGATACGAGTGACACAGAGGCGCCGATTCACAATTCGGAACTGGAAACTACAGGCAATCGCGGAGCGCCGCAGCGCCGGTCAGGGGCGCTTTGTTCCTGCCGGCCCGCGGGGACGGGCGGTGGGGCCGCGGCCACACGGGGCGGCAAGCTGAATGAATGGCTTTTGTTCGCACCGCACGCCGCGGCCGTGGGCGCTGCCATGGGCGCTGCCATGGGCGAGCGTAGCGGTGGGCACTGACACGGGCGCTGCAGGCCGTGCCGCCACACCCCTAGCGCCGCGGACTGGCGGCTGCACCAGCCGGCACCGCGGACACACCAGCCAGCCTGCGGAGCCTGAGCAACCGGGGGTGCCACCGGTGTAGGGTGGCCTCACGGCCGCACTGCCCGACAGTCCTGTCCCACTCAATGCTCGTTGCTGCTCGCTGCCCCCCGGAGAGCTCCGCCCCCACCCGCCCCGCGCAGCTCGACTCTGGCTTCCAGTAGCGTAACCGTAACTGAATTAACCGCGACAAGCGGCGAGCATCAGCAGCCGCACCTCCGCCGCCACTTGAGCCCCCTCGGGGCCCCATCGTGGCCTCGCGCACCGCACCGAGAGCAGGCGCCCCCCGAGGGGTTCTTGCGAGCCGCAGCCGCGGCCACGGTGCCGCCCCGCCCGGTCCACCCGTCTTCAGGAATAAAAGCCACAAGTGTTCGAAAGACACCTTCGTCAGCGCGAGATCTCAGTATGACGATCTCTCTCACGGCGTCGACGGAAAGCTTTCCAGAGAATCCGACATTTGAACCGAGATGCGCCGCGCCGCTCACACGCCGCCCGCAACCTAGCCGACGGCGCGCCCTGACTAGGTCAGAGCACGTCGGAAACGCGCCGCGCGAGAGGCGGCGGCTGCCCGAGAGCCTGCGGCAAACGCCGCGCCGCCCGGCAGGCAGGCAACCCGAACACCGCCGCTGTGTGGCGGGCTGTCCGTGCCTACCTCCCAGGGGCTGCGGGGGGACGGAGGGGAAGGGTGGGGGGAAGAACTACAGAGTCCCGAGAGATGGCGCTGCCGGTCAGCGGCGGGACGTTCGCTCTCGCGGGGTGCTCCGTCCGGCGCCAGCACGACCTCCCGGCGGCTCCGGCGTCTGGGCCGCACCGTGACCAGAGACGGTGTGGACGTTATTGCCCTCGGGTGCCGCCGCGCCGCACAGTCAGGGCGTCCGTAGCCCCACCTGCCTCGCGTTACCTTATCAAAGCCGGGTAGGGGACGCGCACGGGCGTCCCTCCGCTCAAAAGTTATACCCGCATTATACGGACGGCGCGGGGGACATAACTCGTCCCCTCGGCTGGGCAGCGAAGGCAGCGAGCAGAAACGAATCAGGCGGGCCGAGGGGGGAAAGTCTGGGAGGGCAGTCGGAGTGGGAGGCGGGGTGCGAGGGAGTAGGACAACCACGGGAGAGAGAGAGAGAGAGAGAGAGAGAGAGAGAGAGGGAGCAGGACCGCCGGCTCGGGCTGCGCGCACAGCTATCCGGCAGGGACAAGCGTAATTTACGATCCTATGCGTTTTGCTTTGCCTGGGGCCTGGCTTGGCGCGCCGAAGTGGGGTGAAAGGGGCAAGGGTTTGGAAGTGTAGCCCGGGGGAAAGGGGAGGAGGGGGGAAGGGGGCGAAAGTGAATACCTGTGCGGGGCTGCGGGGCCCGGCTGCGCAATGTGGGCGCTCTCAATTACTCGTAAAACGTCCTCTCGATTGCATCCTGGGCCCAGACATCGAACACCCCGCCGCCCCTTTTGGAAACGTATCTGATCATCAAAGGCAGGAGGACCTGGACAGGCGGCGGCGGCGGGCGGGTGAGCGAGAGAGAGAGAGAGAGAGAGAGAGCAGGAGAGAGGATAGGAGAGACCGGTTTTGGGGTGGGAGCGAGAGCTGCAAGAGTCTTGAAATGTGACTAGATTGAAAAAAGCGAAAGAGCGCAGACGTGAAATGAAGTGCGAGAGAAAGACAGAGAGAGAGACAGAGCAAGAGAGAGACAGAGGCAGAGGGAGAGAGAGAGAGAGAGACAGAGAGGACCCGTGCCTAATCTGGTTCCAGCAGTAGGGAGCTTGAAAAGATTGGGCAGGAGCAAGGCACACGGCGAGAGTGTGTGTGTGAGAGAGAGACGGATAGTTGGGCGAGGGGTTACACCAACGGACGTCCTGACACCGAGCAGGGAAGCAAGGAAGATGGTAGTAAGAAAGAAAACTGACTTGGATGCCAAACGTTTTCCACTCAGTTTTCTTCCCCCACCCCACCATCTCTCTCTCTCTCTCCCTCTCCCTCATCCTCCTACTACTAGTTTTTCGCGCAATAGCCAGAGCTGAACGGCGGGTTGGGCTGCTGGGGGAGATAGCGCAGACAGTCGAGAAGGAGGGGGGGGGGGGAGGGACGGGGGAGGAAATCTTGGCCGTCGTGCTTTTTGAGAGCGCGGACCTCCCGGGCGGGGGCGGCAGCGGCGGCAGCGGCGGCAGTGGTGGGGGAGGACGTTTGGCAGGCGCACCTGTACCCCCCCCCCCCCCCCCCCCCGGCCGCACCGGGCCGCGCGGCCGAGCTCGGGCACACGCCAGGCTAAGTTACGGCTGTAATATTCTTTCTGGTTGACATGCGCCATGGAGCACGCCGTGCCTCCTGCTGATGGGGAGAGGAGATGGCGATGGGGGTGGGTGGGGTTGGGGCTGTGGGCTGCTGCGGGCTGCTGCCGGGGGTTGTAACGGGGAGGAATGCAGCGGGGTGGGCGAGGCGGCGGCAAGGACGGCACGGGCTGCTACAAAAGGAGCACACCGGGGTGCTCAACTTTGTTTTTTAAGAGGAGAATTTTTTTTTGAAAATACTGTCACTGCCAACATAATATGTTTTTTTTTTAGTGTGTAATTTTATAGTAGTTTAGGGAAGGTTGTGTTAGCAGTACTAGACTAGGAGAGAGTTCCTCCCTTTGAGGACGTTACTTTAGGTTAATATTTTCGGATTATATGTTTCGATTTTTAGGCGCAAAAGTTAATCCGTATATTTTTCGCTCGGCCCCAGCTCGCTGCTGCCGCTTCTGTGCCCCGTCGCCGCTGCCGCGCTGCGGGCCGACAAGGCCAAAGCCCCAGCCAGCGTGCAACAACGGACGATGTCGGCACATTTTAAGCGCCCTTTTGCCTCTCCTCTTCAGTGGCAGCGCGTGCCGGGAGCGTGGCGGCGCGTGGCGGCGCGTGGCGGCGCGTGGCGGCGCGTGGCGGCGCGTGGCGTGCCCTGCCGGGCCCGCCACTGTGCACGCGCCGCCACGCACTCGGCCCCGCCTGTGCCCCTCCATGGAGGTGGAATCGAACAGGAAGTGCGGGGGGAAAAAGGGGTAACCGAGGAGCGTGACACGGGAAGCGGGGTGAGGGGGGCCGGGCCGGGGGTGGGGGGACGAGGGATGCGGCTGAAGCATCAGCAGAATTTCGAGCGGATTCAGCAAGACGGAATGGGAACAGCAGCCAGCTCCGGCGGTACAACCCCCCTCTTCCCACCCCCACCCCGCCAGCCCTCTCCCCCACAACCCCCATACCATCGGAATCCTCCCTCCGAATCTTGAGACTTGGCTCTGCACCTGTTAATTGAGTCATACGTTGCCAAGGGCCTCATCAGGGTTAGCGTGGTTGGCCCGAGGGTTGGCCCGAGCGGCTGCCCCCGGCCTGCCCCCAGCCCGACCCCGGCCCACCCCCGGCTCGCCCCCGGGCCGTCCTCGGCCCGCCCCCGACCGACTGATGAAGCCCGCTGCGGTTTGGATGCGAAAGGGAGACCCCACCGACTCCGCCGAGACTCTCCGAGCGCCGGGCCGCCAGGGCTGATCAAAGCCGGAAGCTGATGAGGTCGCATCCGTCGGGGAATCCCGAAAACACGTATGTCGCGTCAAAATAATTGCAGCAATTATTTTTAAATTCTCGCCATGGTAAGGGTTTGGTTTTGCTTGCCGCCACCACAAGTAGGTGGCCGGCGGGTTCTGACGGCGGCGGCGCTGCGGCGGCGCTGCGGCGGCGCGGCCCACCCTCCGCCGGGGCGGCCTGCAGTGCCTGCGGGCGGCGACCAGCGCCTGCATCCCACATGCATGGAAAGCAAATGTTTGTCGGCGTCGAGCGGGGCGTCGCGGGGCGTCGCGGGGCGTCGCGGGGCGTCGCGGGGCGTCGCGGCACGAGGAGAGATCGACCCGGCGGCATTCTGGACATTAAGACGTACCGACGCAATTTTCGAGTCCTCACGACGCGCGAGAAAGAGCCCATTGCAGCGCGACAGTAGCGATTATATCGTTCTTACGGTAACACTGACAGCGAGGAAGCCCCGTATGTGTGAAAGCGTGTGAAAGATGCCTCCAGAGGGTTTCTAAACCCAAAAAAAATAAAAAAATAAAAAAAAATAAAAAAAAGAATTTTGAAAAATATATTTTCCTTACATTGTTCGTTAGAACATCTTTTCCTCCAGATTTTCAGGACAGGTAACCCTACACCGTCGTCGCCAACGGTTCATCTCCGGCAGGTCAGCTGCAAGGGAGGTGGTTGGCAAGGCGCTCAACCGCAAGGCCGCCCCCGCCGCGCGCCCGAACCGGCCTCGGCTCCAAGACGCGATACGCGGCGCGCGCGCACAAACTTTCGACTCTTTGCCGCACCTGGCGCGGCGCTGGGCGGCGTTGCTGGGCCGGCCACTGGAACGGCTCCAGCCGAAGAAGGCAATGGAACGTAAACTCTCTATACGTCGCCATTCCCCGCTCCCGGCTCCCGCGGTCCTGCTCGGCAACGCTTAGGTGTAGCCGGTTGCTGCATTGCCTAGGCAGCCGGCCCGCGGCGGCGGTGCGGCGACAGCTTGCCTCTCTATCCCTCTCTATCTCCCTCTCTCTCTCTCTCTGCCATACTCTCTCCCACACTAAGGAGATCTTATTCCTTCGCTTTCTCTCTTCTTGACGGGCCGTCGTTATTGGGCTTAAGAACCACGAGGGCAGTGTCTCCTCGTGGCAGGTCTGAGTTTCAGTTATAGTATACGATTAGTATACGATGCTGAGGGAGACGCTCCCAGGAGACTGGCCTCCGCGGCGTCTCCGGGGGTCCCTGAGGGAGACCGTGGAGGACGCTCAGAAGTGCCTCCCGGAGCCCGGCAGCAGCGGCGGCAGCGGCAGCGGCGGCAGCGGCAGCCCCCTCCTAAGCCACTTAACTGCCGTGTCAGGCGTCGCCCCGGCCCGGCCTCAGCCCGGCCTCAGCCCGGTCTCAGCCCCCGCGGACGCCCCCCGCCCAGCCGTGCGTGCGAGCGGGGCCAGGCGGGGCGTGTGAGAGAAATAGACTAAAGGGGAGAGAGAAAGTGATTTTCATAATAGCCCCCTCATTGCAGCGTTAACCCCCGCAGCCAAGCCACACCGAGGCGCGTTTTATATTCAGCATATTAAAAGAGCCCACACCCCTCATCTCTCTCTCTCTCTCTCTCTCTCTCTTTCTCTCTCTCCTACTCTTTCCTGCTGGCTCGCTCGCTTGCCCAATTCTGACCTCTTTTCTCTCTCACACTCTTTCCTGTGCCGACGGAAAGAGGTGGTGAATAGACGTGATTTGGAAATTTTGAGGTAGGGGAGGGAGCTGATGAATAAATTTTAAGGGGAGGGTGTGTCGTCCCACCATTCCCTCCCGGTGTCGGGTGTTCGGCAGCGACGGCGGCGGCTGGTCATATCGACTGCCACGCCATGGTCATGCTTTGTGCACGCGCGGCCTTTAAGCAAATGCATGGCCGCTAACGGGCCTCTAACCTAAAGCTGCGGTGCAGCGGCACGCAGAGGGCGCCGCGGATGGATCGCGGCGGCGCCGAGTAGCCCCCCACCCCTCCGCCCCCCGAGGCCCCGGTGGCCCTGGAGGCCCCGGCCGGGCGTATGGCCGGGGGTTAATTGCCATGCTAAGTGGATCATCCCCTCCGGCCCTCCGGCCGCTTGCCTCCCCCCCCCCCCCCCCCCGCCCATGGCAGAAACCTCGCTGAGTGATGCCGCGCGCCCTAACGCATATCGCCCCGCGCCCCTGCCGGCAGTCCGCCGACACTGCAGACAACAGCAGCAGCAGACGGGCGGCGGACGTCTCGCCTTCCGCGCTGGCTGGTACCCTCCCGCCGCATCTCATCTAGAATTTTGCGTTTTTAAATCGTCAACGAAATCGTCTCTTCAATTTTAATGGTTTAAAATGTTATCTCATCAGCTCCCGTACGAGTCTGACACCCATCGGTGCAGCCCCGTGGTGGCAGTGTGAGAGATCTCCGGCGGGCCCCACAACGATCTTCGGCTGGGCGTTGCGGTCACTGGTTCTGCTGCAGGGCCCGCCGCTCGGGGGGAGGAGGCGAGGGACGAGTCCACTTGGGCGTTATGAATAATGCAGCCCATCTTTCCCTGATGAATATTATTATTTCCCACGGAGCGCACTATGCGGCCGCGGCGTGGCGTGGCGAGGCCGCTCAGTCGTCAGTTGCCCGCAGCTTTGACTCCTGCAGCCGCTAGCACAGAAAGTCATGAACACCCGCCGGCAGAGAGAGAGAGAGAGAGAGAGAGAGAGAGACGGCTGATAAGGCAGGGAGAGGCTCCGCTTTGCAAACACGCAATCAGATTCCTCGGGTAAATAACTGTTTATAATTAGTTTAGGGATCCGTGTATAACTTTTATGCTCTGTGCTTAGAAATCTGTGGATGCTTTTGAAAAAAAATTGCAAAAATGGGTGGGCACTACCTCGTCCCAGGCCTCCGCCTGGAACCCTCCTGCTTAACTTCGGTGTTCGAATGGGAACCGGTGTACCAGGTATCGACCGCCGCTAAGACACGGGCACAACGCAGCGGCCTTTTTCAGGGGCACGCTTCCGCAACGGTCAATGTAGCCCCCTCCGCCAGCCAGATTTCCGGAATCAACTCCCTTCGACTGGCTGGTTGGTCTGTGGCACTGCGGCCACTCCCGAGCGGACTGGGGGGGAGGTAGGCTTTCCTATATCGTACACAGCCGAAGCTGCTGTACTTCACGACGAACCCTAGTCGCGACGGCGTGTCCTCGTCTGCCAGATTCACAGGGAGCGAAAACGAAGGTACCGAACCCTAGGTACCCCCGTAGCATACACCCGAGTCTCCGAACCAAGTTTCCTTGGTAGACACAGAGCCCCCCCGCCGGAAACCCCGGGCGACCGAGAGAACCTCGGACCCGGGAACGGGGGTAAGCCCGACCGTGCTGCGGGAATCTTCAAGTTGAAACCCAACGCTTACATCTCTCAGTGACGCAGCGCGCACGGCCGTTCAGACAGCCATACCGACGCCACGTTCGAAAGTATATTTTACCCTCTGTCTTCCAAGCGCAGACACAGGAAAAATTTGGGAACGAGTGAGATTCGAACCCACAATCTTTGGGTCGCCTGTCATCCACTATACCCATGCGGCCACAGAGCCGCGATGATGGCAGTTGCGTGCCCCCTATACTTTACACACCGTCGCCTTAGCTGAGCCGACAGAAAAAACGCACGGACCGGCAAAGAGTTGAACACCCGACCAGCCACTCGCCGGCCGGTCTCGCTAACCACGCGGCTATCGTGCGTCGGTGTGGGGCGGCCGTGCGCTCCCGGTACTGTAGCCGCACGACGTGACTGGATATTGGCTGGACTTAGACTGGAGAGTGACTGGACTGGATGGCGCACACTGCCACTGCCCGTTTGGTGACGCATCGACGAGTTGCTCCGGCGCCGTTCCCGAGAACGTTTCGCCAAACGGATCGCTTCCGGTCAGATCCGCGCGCCGCATACTTCTGTGCGCTTCATTTGCTTAAACTCGTTCAACTTTCCTTTGCCGCTGCACTGCTGCCGGGGCCGCGGCAAACTGTTTAGCGGCCGGCTCAGCCCCGCAGCCCCGCACAGCCTGGCCATGCTAGGAGCCTCGGCGGTGCCAACTTGGCCACGCCGAAACTTTAGCGCGGGCGGTGCGGCGGCAGGGAGGAGCCCCGAGGGCTGTAGCCAAGGCCGCAGGCTGGGGGCGAAGGCAGGAGCTGCAGCGAGAGAGAGAGAGAGAGAGAGAGAGAGAGAGAGAGAGAGAGAGAGAGAGAGAGAGAGGAGGTCCATGCTGAGTGAAGGCCTATGCTGCGCTACTCCAGCTTCCTCGTCGCTCAGATTCGGCTGCGTTCCTGCGGTGACTTCCCCCATTGCGATATAGAGTTGCAGCAGTTGCAGCGCGGCGCCGGGCCGCGCCTCACCTCCGCGTGGGGCGGACCTGTTGCGTCCTCGGCTCGGCGCTGCACGCCCGGGACGGCCGGGTGCCCGGGGCAGCAGCGCCTGTACAGAGGCGGCTGGTCCGCGGCGGGAGCAGGAGGGAGCTGTCGCGGCGGCCGGTCGCTGCTGCTGCTGCTGCCAACTTTCGGAAGGTTTCACGACGAGAGAGGCTCGCATCACACTCGCGTCCCGCACTCGCACTCCTGCACAATCCGATCAGCATCGTTCTTCACACCCTTTCCCGCGGTGGAAGACCCCGCACCTGTTTGTGTTTAGCGCGCCCTGCTCTGCTGCCCCCACCCCCCTCTGTCCCTGCTGCCCGTCTCCCCGTTTGGTAGTCGAGGGAGCTTGTTCACCTGGTAGTCCGGCGCTGTAAGCCGCTTTGCAAAGCCCTTTGCTTTGCTGCGTCCGGCGGCCCGCCACGACGGCCCCCAAGGGGTTAATAACTCTGGTAATCGCGTGTACACCCCCTCGGTAATCATGCCGTAATCAGTGGTAAGCCCTTTGCTTTGCTGCGTCCGGCGGCCCGCCACGACGGCCCCTCCTCTCCGCGCGCGCGTCTCGCAAAAGGAACTACTCTTATCATCAATTCATATGATACTCTTTAGGGCGCGCGCGGCTCAGCGCGGCACTCTTGGCGGCGGCGAAGACCACCGCGACCCACTTTGGCGTGACTCGATCCGCGCCGCCGACGCGCCATTTTATGTGAGCCTCTCACCCCCTCCCCTCTGCCTCCGCCACTGCCTTCGCGCCCCCGAAGGCGATGTCTTGCTGAGGGGAAAACAGCCCCCACCGCCTCGTGGGCTCTGCGGCCTACGAACAAAGCTGATGGAAATATCTTGTACGGCCCGTGTTTAGACGCCCGAGCCGGGCCGCCGCCTCCGCCAGGCCAGTGTTCGGGAGGGTGAGGACCCGGGGCCGTATCCTACAAAAGTGCGGACTCTGGCCGGCAGACAGCGCTCCCGTCAGCCCAGAGACTGCGAAACATCACGTAGCCAAACGTGCTTGATGGTGCACAGTACATGCCAATTACATAAGATTTAGAAACTGATTTCCTTTTCTCTGCAATATGGCGCTTTAGGTACATGCGATTGTAAATAAACCCGCGGCTATAAACCGCGGTAATGAAAGTCGCGGCCCAAGACTGCACGCCTAACTGAACAGGCTGAACAGGGCCTCGGTCTATATTGCCTGGGATCGGGCCGCGGGTGGCCGCTTGCTGCGGCGCCTCGAGAAAGCCGGGCGAACTGTGCGAGTCGGGGGAGACCGGGGATAGGAAGAAAAGGAAAACAGACAGAATGCGGATGCGATAAAAAGCGAGGGCGAGGGAGAGAGAGAGAGAGAGAGAGAGGGGGGGGGGGGGGGGGGAGTAGGCGAGAAGGAAAGAGAGAGGTGGCGGGGAATAAGTCCGAAATTGATTGTGGCCGACTGAGGCCGGGGGCGGATGGCTGCTTCTCGCGGCCACAGGGGAACGGGCTGCTTTTTTAACGACTGTTTGTGTAACTTTGTCAATGGGAGGAGGAGGAGGAGGGGGTGGGGGAGGAGGGGGGGGGGGGGGTGGGGGTGGGGGTGGGGGTGGGGGGGGGGGGGGGGTAAGGGAGGGGAAGAGGGATCCCTGTGGGCCCCGCCGCGGACAGTACAGGGGGCGCTGGGTGTGAGCTCAGCTCTGCTTCGCTGGCCTGCAGTCTCTCGCCTGGAGTAGCTTTGGCTGGCTCACGCGCGATAATGGAGGCGAAACAAAGAATGTCCTCAATTATGTGTGTGTTCGTGTGCGTGAGGGTGTGTGTGTGTGTACGGCAATGGTACGACGTATCGAGCTCGTGATCAGCAGATTTGGGGGAGGGGATGGATTTACGAAAACAGGAAACCGGAATTACTGGAAGGGTTTATTGCACTTGTAGGTGGAACAAAATACCAATTCATTAAATTCTTCCTAAAATTGCTGCGTTTACCGGCCTTCCCCTCGGACGATGCAGGGCGCTGGAAGCGGTTCACGCAGACGACACTCTTCATCGTGGTGCCGCGGCGGGACCGGGGCCTCGCGGGCCCCGCGGGCGGGCCGCGCCCCGGGCGGGTAAACGTCCGCGCGCTGTAAGCGGAGTTCGTCCATACGTGAAAGACGAACGAAGGTTGCGAAAACGTGCTTCGCCCCGCCGCTCCGATTTTCTTGGCGGAGCAGGAGAGGAGAGCCGCCGCGCGGGCGGGAGGATGTGGAAGTGAAAAAAGGGGTGGGGACTGTGGAGGCGCTGCCGCTGTGAAGGGCGCCGGACCCGCGGCCGCCTCCGAGGTGTGTGGGGAGGACGAGGTCAGCCCGCCTGTCCGCCGCGCGGCCTCGCTCACTCGCCGACTCCCCGCCCATAAAATGGACAATAAAAGAAACAAAGTGTTGGAGACAAAGGAGCGTAATAAGCACGCCTGCTAGCGCCGCGGGGCTGCGGAGCTGCGGGGCTGCGGGCCCACGGGGGCGCAGGGCCCAGATTTGGATAACAAAAAGAATGAGGCGATGGTGGAGGGGGAGGAGGGCCGGGGGTGCGGCTTTGAGTGTTACATGCCAATAAACTTTACACAGGGTGTTAGTCTCTGCGCTGCTCTGCGCCGCTGGGAGAAGCGGGGCTGCGAAGGGGTTGGTTACGCAGCGCCATCCGGCCCCCCTCCGCACGGCCCGCCGGGGCTCCCGAGGGCCCCTCGACTGCGGCGATAGAATTGAGTTTGGGCGCGCGCGCACGCACAACTGCGTCCTTATCAATTCCTCATGTTTTGCCGGTGATTCGGCGCGGCGATCCTACCTGTCGGGGCCGCCGCTTCCGCGTTATTGAGGGACGGCGCCACACTGTGGGGCGGGCGGCGTGTGGGCGAGCGGGCAGCCGCCGCGCCGGCCGGGCGCCTGCGGAGTCGGGGGTAGGCAGCCCGCTCGGCGGCGGTGCGCAGCGGGCCTCTGTCTCTGCCTACCTGCCGGGCGGGACAGCCGAGCCGGCAGACTGAGTGGCGCGGCGCCGTCCCGGAAACCTCGTCAGATTCCGCGCCGCTCCTCCAGGAGCGATGATGGAAAAGCTTTTTCCGGCGAGCTGAATGCGCGCCGACGCCGTCGGCGCGGGAGCCTCGGGGCCTCCGGCCGCCGCCGCCCCCCCCCCCCCACCCCGGCCGCCGTCGAGTGCCGAGGTAACTTGGCGCGGCGCCGGTGGAACGCAGCAGCAGCAGCAGCAGCGGCAGCAGCAGCAGCTACGCGCCCCCCAAAAAGAGGTGTAGCGCGGTAGTCCATAGTCCAGTGAGTGAGGGATGGTTGTGTTTTCGTGAACTTTTCCTCCAGCCGTTCCCGCGGGGGCCCGGCCGAGGCCGAGGACGGGGCCGCGAGGCCGCGGCGCCGAGGCCACGCTCGCGGGGGAGGGGAGGGGGGGGAGGGGAGGCGGCGGGCGCTCCCTGCAGGGCGGCGCCGGCCGGACCCCGGCTCAGACCCGGGGTGATCCGTCTTGCTGGGAAGACCACGGCTCGCCCCGCCGGGGGCGCCGCCAAGGGCCTGGCCGAGGGAGGCCGGAGGGGCCGCCGAAGTGCGAAGCGATGAGAGGTGGGATTATCATGCCCCCAGCCCGCGCCCCCACCTTCCTCCTCAAACGCCAAATACTTCCGTCAACAAGGACGGACAAAAAAAAATCATGTATTTTTTTTACCGCTTTCATCCGTGGGCCCTCTTATTGCACCGTCGAGGGGGACTTGTTGAGGGCGGCCGATGATGCTGTGAGGTAATACATGCAATGCCAGAAGTTTTGAGAGACAGCCTCTCTATTCAAGTGCCGTGGTGCGCAAAATTTGCGGGCGCGGATGTAGTCTCTCTCTCTCTCTTTCTCCCTTCCGCGCTCTCCTGCTGTGTGTCTGTCTCTCTCCGCCTCTTGCTCCTCTCTCGGCGAGAAGCGTGTACTTCGGACGTGGATATGAGGCGCGGCGCAGGGCCCTTTGTGAAGGCGCTGATGCACGACTGCTCGCGCTCCCGGCGGCGCGTCGCGCTGCGCCTCGCGGGGCCTCGCCGCGCCACCCAAAAGGGTAATGGAAATGAGAGGGCAATGCAGACGGCCCCGCGCCTCTTTTCACGCCCCCCCCCCCCCCCCCCCCCCCCCCCCCCAACCCCGGCCGCCGCCCCCGTTCATCCCATTTCCTTCCTCTCTTGTATCTCGGCCGATCTCCAGGCTATCCCGCCAGGCCATCTTCTCTCTGGCGGGTGTCCGGCTCCTGAGCGGCGTCTATGACTGACATTGTCTGCCCCTTTCTCTCCCTCTCTCTCCCCCTCCTCTCTCTCTCTCTCTCTCTATCTGTATCTCTCTCTCTCTCTCTCTCTCTAGCCCTCTCCCTCCTCCCCTTCCACCCCCCAGCCCCTCGTGCCTGCTGCGGCAGCAAATGCATTTCGCGCATCTCTGCAGCACCGATATACATTTAGTGTGCCCCACGCGCCGCTGCGCCGCTGTGCCGCTCGCCGGTAGATATTATAAAAGTGAGCCCCCCCCCCTCCTCCTCCCCGCCGGCAGCCGGCATCCCGCCGCGGCACCAGTCGTTGTGCGCTTCTCTTCTCTTTCTCGGCGTGTCGCCGCGGGCGCTGCAAGAAATGTCCGCGTCGTGGTGATGAAAAATGTGTGGCTGTGGAGGAGCGGCGTGGCATGGCGGCGGCGGCGGCGAGTGGGGCGGTGAGATAACGCCAAGACTGGGCGCGACGCTGCGTCCCAGAAAAGAAAATTAGTGCGCGACAAGATGGGGAAAACAATGTGTTGATGAGGTGCTGCTGCTGCTGCTGCTGCTGGCGCGGAGGAGGCGGTGCAGTTCGAGGGGCGAGGGGCGGGAGCGGGGCACCACAGGCCCCTCACTCGGAGCGACGTGCACCCGCCAGGCACGGTGTCGATATAGACACGCGACCAGTGCGGAAAGGTTTTACATTGTGAAAACTTTACCACTTGCATTTAATTTTTTGGTCGTTTGGAGATTTAACCCGGGCGCGAGCTTTTTTTTTAAAAAAAAAAAATGCGCGTCTACATACCATCCTTGGGTGAGAAATGAGAGACTTGTTGGCGGTGGGCCCGCCCCCCCCCCCCCCCCCAGGCCCACGCGCCGCGCCCTTGTCCTCCGCTGTGATTGTCCGCCCCTCTTTCTTTCCCCGGGCCGCCTTTACGGGGACTAATTTTGGTCAATTTATTTGTCCCCCGGCGCTGAAAAGAAGAGGGAAATGCGGGCGGCGGCGGCCCCAGGCGGCGGGCCACGGAGCCTGGGGGGGGGGGGGGGAGGGGGAGTCAGCGCCGATACCCCACCGCGGGCGTTAGCGGCGACAGCAGGGAGGTCTCGATAAAAATCAAGTGTGCTTGAATAGCGGAGGAGCCAGCTCAACCTCGCATATTTTTGGTGTGCCAAAAGTGCCAAAAGTTTAAGATATTTTTTTGAAAGTTTTTATTTTCCTCTCAAAAATTTGTTGAAAATTTCGAGATTAGAAAGATTAGTTGGGATAGGATTTTTTGCGCATTATACTCGACAGTATTTTGATTTGAACGGAATACGGGAAACACAGCATCGGCCCTGCGTGTCGCTGCGACGCCCCGCAGCTTCCGCCAGTTCAGGCCGGCGGCACTCACCGCGCGGCCCCGCCAGGCGATAGGCGGCCGCTCTTCTTATTACCGACAGATGACGACGGTGGGACTGATGGGGCTCCGCGGGCTCGGCCGGGCTTTGCTTAGCGAGACAGTGACGGATTGCCCTCGATGCGACACGACGCTGTGCCCCCTGTGAGCCGTGCGCTGTGCGCCCCAATAGGCCCGCGGCCCCGCGGCCCCGCGGCCCTGGGGCTGCCAAGGGTGCTAAGGGCTCTGACGGACCGGATCCGCGGCAACGCCACAGTGTGCATTCGCCCCTGCGGAATCCTGTGGAGAATATATCGTAAAAGGACAAGAGCGCCAATTTAACGCGTTTCGGCAACTGGGAGAATGTCTCTTTATTTAATTTCGCATACGACAGCGTGGCACTCACAGCCCAGACGAACCATGGACGACCCGAAATCCTCGCTTCCTCTTTAAAAAAATTGAAGTTTCGTAAAAACGCTTATTTGATCTTCTTTATTCTACTTGCCTCAGCATTATTACGCCCAATTCTTCTCCAGACACACACATACACAGACACACCTACACGCAAAAAGAAGCACACACGGAGCTCGAAATGGGTCTAAGCCACGTCCGCGTCCAGCCGCTGCTGCCGCCGCTGCCCGTGCTGCTGGAGATGATGAAGAGGCACCGAAACTTTCCTCCACTTCGGTTCGCCCCCCCCCCCCCCCTGGCGGTGACCGCGCTCCGGGGCGCCTACTCGGCGAGCTGCTCGGGGCGCCAGAACCAGGTCCTCGTTGGGCAGCAGCCGGGGGCGGCCGGGCCGGCAGGGCCGCTTGTCTTTATTGGAAACAACAACGGAACTGCCGCCGCGCAGCCGGGCGCCACTTGCCACTGGCGGCCTCTGCGGAAGTAGCCCTCGGAAACATTTGAAAGGTGCGGAAAGGGAGCGGCGGCGCCGGCAGAGTGAGAGAGACACAGCGAGCGAGCGAGAGAGAGAGAGAGAGAGAGAGAGAGAGAGAGAGAGGAGGAGGGGAGCGGTGAGGCGACTTCTGGTTCGAGGGCCATGTCGCGGGGGGGAAAGTTTCCAATGCGATCGTGTCCTGCTGGTGCTGCTGCGGCTGCGGTCCATGGGCGGCGGGAACTGAGAGTTGCATTACTTATTTGGCCTGAGAGAGAGAGAGAGAGAGAGTGGTAATGTTTTACTATTTTATTTTGAATCCGTAATTTTGTGAGGAGTGCCTTAAGCCACTGGGGCACGGCATGCGGTGCCAGCGGCCTGCGGCCCGCAGTGCTGCATGTGGACGTGGGGGTGGGGGGCACCAGGGGCATGCCGGGACGCCACGGCCGCGTGTACAGGCGACGTCAGCGAGCCCGGCCACTTGGTCACGTCCACCAGTGGCGGGCCCACAATGAGGCAAATTTGAGGCCCCTGACGGGTCCGGGACGGGTCCGGGACGGTCGGGGACGGGTCGCTGACGGGTCGCCGTGCATGGGGCTTTGTGATACGGTGGGGGGGGGGGGGGGGGGGGGGGGGGGGGGGGGGGGGGGGGGCAGGGCGGCCGTGGCCGTGACGGCGGCTCTAACACCCGCTCACCTTGGCCTCGCCGCCGCTCTCGCACGGCAGCATCAGCACGCCAGCACGTCCGCGCGCTCAAGAAGAACCTCCTGGGAATGGCGGCGGCTGTGTGTTCCTGGGAGGAGGTGGGGGGTGGGGGGTGTCGGCCGGCCGCCAGCACCAGGCCGGCGACAGGGCCTGGCACGGCCGGCCGGACCGGAGCGGAACGACGCGCCCCCGCCGCCCCGCCGCCCCGCCGCCCCACCGCCCCGCCGCTGCTGATCCGTCGCCGAGATTTATCCGAGAGCTTTTTCCCCGGCAGCAGCAGGGCCGCCTGTATAACAGCAATGCGGAGCGGAGCCCGGCGGGGCCGGAGGGGCCGGAGGGTAGCAGCCGAGCGCCTCACGCCGAGGTGCAATTGTTAAAGGGATTTCACTCGCCCCCTCCGGCCCTCCCCCACGCCCTCTCCCACGCCCCGCCGGGGCCGCGGGTCGGCAGGCTCCGCTGCTGCTGCTGCTCCGCGCAAAATAATAATGGCTGGATTGCCGGGGCGTAATACCAGTCGCTGCTGGGCCGCCGACGCTGTCTTCGGGCGGGACGGGACGCGGCAGCGGCAGGGGCGGGCAGGAGAGGGGGGGGGGGACCCGTTACCGGGGAGGGTGACCAGGGAGACCCGCGCCCGTGAGGGGGCGACGGCGTGGTGACGTCTACCTCAACCCGATCCCTCGAAAACGGTGCCCCCCCCCCCCCCCGGGTCCCCGCCCGCGGCAGCCCTGCAGCTCCCGTCCCACCGCGCGTGACGTCACGTGACGTCACGGCAGCCGGGTACCGCGCCAAGCACTGCCGCGACCCGGGCTCTCCTCTGACGTCGTCATCCTACACAGGGGTCGTCCACATATTTGCGTAGCGACGTCTCTCTCTCTCACTATGTTTTGCTCGTGTCTCTGTCCCTCTCTCTCGCTTTGCTCATTTCTCTCTCTCTCTCTCTCTCTCTCTCTGCTCTGCTCATTTTTCTCTCTCACTGCGCCACGTAATATGTGGACGGCACCTGCCTTAATGTGCCGGAGTTGCGGGGCCTGTTGTATTTTTGTTGTTGTTGTTGCTGTGTGTCTGTTTTAAAGTGTTTTATTAATCGTTTGATGTGGGAGGGGGGCGTGGTCCTCTCCGACCGGAGGGGCTGCTGTCGGGCTCCCCGCTCCGCGGTCCTGCGGGGCCCCAGGACCCGCGCGTTTTTGCCACCGCATCGCCCCCCCCCCCCCCCCCCCCCCCCCCCGTTTTCCCTTACCGTCGGCGCATGACGCCCCTCGGCGAAGTGGGGCACAACCATGAATAAATAAACGGGAGGCGTCGCGCTGTGGCCTCAGGGCGGCCACACACACACACACACACACACACACACAGTGTTGTGCGCGACCACAAAGGGCGCCAGAAGCAAGTGTCACCCCAAGGAAATCGGCCCAACTCAAACCACAGCGGACGCAATTTCTTTGACGTTCATTCATTTTAACCTTCAATTGTTTCTTTTTTTTTAACGACGTGATCTCTTAAAAAATTTAATCTGAAAAAAATTTGGAGTGAGTGCTTGTGCCCACAGCGGCGGTGGTGTGGCGGGGTCACCGAGGCGGAGAATCAAAAGGCGATCCGGCGTGACGGTCCACTCATTTATTTCTCCGTCTAGAAAGATGAGCAGGAGAGAAAGCGCAGGGTGGGAGTGGCAGCCACCGTGCAAATATTCCATGCCGTGCTCTCTCGCTCTCTGTCTCACTTTTCCTCTCTCCCCCTGAAAATGTGTGGGAGGGAGAGATAGAGAAGGGGGGAGGGGGGCACTAGGGTGGAAGGTGGACGAAACAGAGGAGCAAGAAGGGGGAGGGGGTGTTTTCAACGATTCATCTTACAGGTGAAATTGCCTTACTCGCCGGAAATGTCAGTCTGAGACGAGAAATATGATGGGATTCTCTTTCTCCGGGACGGAGTGGTGTCCTCGTCGGGGCGGCGGGGGCGGCGGGGGCGGCGGCGGCGGGGGGCGGCGGTGGCCAGCGCGCGGCACACCCTGAGGAGGCGGCGCGGCCGGGGCGTGGGTGGCGGCGCCCGTCAGGGGCCGATGCTGCTGCCGGGGCGCAGGGAGGGGGGAGGGGGGCTAATGGAAACCTGGAAGAGGAGCGGTACTCGACCGCCAGCCTCGCGGGGCCCGGAGGAGAGGGCATGAAGCGAGTCCGGCCTGCCCTTGCGCCCCGGCGGCCCGCGGCCCTGCGACCACTCGTGGTAATAGACTTGGCGTCTCACTCACCGCATGCCTGTGCGGCGCGGCCCGGCGGCTCCGTTTGTGCGGCCGCCCGGAATGATGTATGGTTCTCTGCGGAGGCGGCGGCGGCGCCCAGAATGAGGGGAGGGTGCCCCGCGCGGCCTGCTACGACCACCCGCTCGCCGGAGAATTGAAAATTCAGCTCTTTAGACCGGTACTTTTTTCTTGAGAAAAAAAAATACAAACAGTAGTGAGATAGAGTTGAGGTGTAGTAGGAGGGGTTGCGGGGCGTGAGTGCCAGCAGCGCTGCGCCCCGACCTTGGGGGCCGAGATGGGTCGCCCCGAGACGGGTCGGGTCAGCCAGGCCGGCGGGCCGGCGGCTCGGTGGCCCGGCAGGGGGCGGCGGCGTTCCCAGGAGTAGTTTGGGGCCGCTCTAAACGGCGACACGACCGGGGCAACCGGGGCCGCCAGAGCCGCCCGTCTGCGGGCCTCCGGCGGGCCGGCGGGCCGGCGGGGCCACAACGCGGGGTCGGAGGCGGGGCGGGGAGGGGCCGTTTAGGGGTCAGTCACAACAACCGCGGACCCGTGCCATCCGTGCTGTTGGCTGCTCAAGAGGGTGCTGCACAACAAACACACCAAAGCTTAATGTGAACGGTGTATGTTATTTTTGTGCATAATAATGTACAAAATTGTGAATCGACATTCAGCGTCTCTCTCTCCCTTTTCTCTCTTTCTCTCTCTGTCTCTCTCGCCTCCCCTCTCTCTCCCCTTCCCATAACGAGCTACAGCGCGGCCTTGTTGCGGGATCAGCGCAGCCCCCTGCTGCCGCGGCGCGGGGCAGGTGGCGTGGGACAAGGGACGGACATGGACGGTGTTCGCGTCAAAAAGAGAAAAGTGAGGAGTCTGCAGGGAACGCGCTGGCAGCGGAGGCTGGGGGTGTGGCCCGGGGGGTGTGGCCCGGGGGTGTGTGGCCCGGGGGGATACACGCCACATGCTGCTGGTGTCCGCGGCGACACCGTGCGGACAAAAATCCACTCTGTCCACTCTGAAAATATTTATCGCCACAGCAGCCGTCCACCAGGATCCTGTCATTGGCTAGGTTAGGCTCTAAGTGCACCACCCTCTTAATGCGGCGTTTCTTCTGCCTACAGGAAGTAAGATGGTTGATGGATCGTTATCTCGATCGTCATGCAATTTTTTTTCGGCACTACAAAAGTTTTCTGCAGTGCGCGGTCATTCCGTGAGGTTTACACCGATAATTTTTTTTTTCAGTGTCTGCCCTACTGGCTTTCCGCAAGGTCAATTGGCTCGCCGGAAACACCATTCCTACGAACTGCCCCTACCCCGTTCCCCACACCCATCCACTCAGAACTCAACCCGCGATATATATTTATTTATGTGGAAACAATCAACAAGCACGAAGCACGGCAGAGTGGAGCGGCGTACACACACGTGAGTGCGGCGAAACTTCCTGCTGCCACGCGCTCACATGTCCGCGTGATGTGAAAAGGAAAGAGGGGGGGGGGGGGGGTAGTCGGAGTCCTGGCGGGGGCGGCAACACCAACCGCCCCAGAGTCCCGCCCTCCAGAGCCGCGGCGCCCGCAGCCCGCCCCCGCCCCCTGCTGGGCTGGCGCTTCTTTACCGCGCTCCTGTCACCGCCGCACTGCGCTGGCCACCATAAACTCCTCAAAGAGTGATTCGCGCAGACCTGCGAGCCCCGGGACCCTGCTGCTGCTGCTGCTGCTGCTGCCGCCGCCGCCGCCACCCCGTGCCGCACCCTCCCCCCGCCCAGCCGCCTATATCTTGTGCCTGCATCTGCAGAGCGTCAGCTTGGTCCTCACAAAGAAGCGCCGCCATCCACATCAAATACCAGAGAGATGCCCACCTCTCCCCTCCCCTCTCCCCCCCGGACTGCGTCACGCCTCGTCCTGCGAACACAAACAGCAGCCTGTTTGTCGGCGGCGGTGCCATGGCGCCACCAGCACACGGAGCCAGCCCCCCCGCACACACAACCACACACACACACACACTACCACACACCAATTCCTTTCCTCGACGTCGCCCCATTCATTAGTTGAGCAGACGCGAAGAGCGTAATGGAACCAAAAATATTACGATGGATGGCGGGTCGCAATAAATTCCGCGGCATGTGTCCCTTCCGGACATCCACGGAGTGTGGAGCGGGGGAGGGCCTGGAGGACCTCGCTCAGCACGAGGAAGCGTCACTTATCTCCGTGTTAGTTGGCCAGAAAGAGGAATACTGGCGGCGCCTCTGAAGGGGAGCCGAGGGGGCGCCACCTGGGCGAACAGCCGTGCATTCTGCGGTGAGGGGGCCGCCGCTCTCAGACACGCGCCCTTCTCTCTGCCGCGCTCCTTTTGTTCTTTCCGCCGCTGTTTGAAGGGATTCTCATCACGCGCCGCCCCATTAGTGGGTCCGTGCGGACTCGCCACTCGTTGCGACGCCACGGGCGGGAAAGAGAACGAGCGATGTGTGTGTCTGAGATTATGTGCGTGTGTGAGAGAGACAGAAGAGGGGGGAGGGAGAGAGAGAGAGAGAGAGAGAGAGAGAGAGAGAGAGAGAGAGAGAGAGCGGAGGGTGGGACTTCGACCTGCCAAAGTCAGTCGCTCGCCTGCATAGTGCCTCCGAACTTGGTGTACGATCGTCGGCGCCTGCGAGGGTGGGGGTAGGCCAGCCCGCAGCCGTGCAGTTGTTGGGGTTGCCTGCCCTTCAGGCGGTATAGGGTGCCGGGTAGAGCCTTCTGCGGCGCGACCCGGGCCGTTGCAGTTCTTGCCTCTTGTCCGGCATCCTTCCCGGGGGAAGGGGGTGGACCGCAGCCTGCAGGAGGTGCCCGGAGGTGCCTCCAGGCGAGTGGGACGAGGTGCATGGAGGACCCGAAGCAAGGGACCCGAAACAAATCCGTCCCCGGTTCGGGTGGCTCGAGCACAAGCGGGGTGAACGAGAGGGAGAGAGAGAGAGAGAGAGAGAGAGAGAGAGAGAGAGAGAGAGAGAGAGAGAGAGCGACGTAGAGACGGGGGCGGCGCAAAGAGTGGGGGAGGGGGCCCGCGCGGCGCCGAGTCGGCTTCAGTCGGCCACGAGCCACCGACGGAGCGGCACGCGTACGGAGCACGAGCGCCGCGTCCGGACCCCCCGCCAGGCCGCAGCGCGCGCGTTGCGGCACGCGAGTTCGAGTACGTGGCGCGCCGGAGGCCGGGCGGCCGGGCCGTGCCGCGGTGCGCGGACCTTCCGCGTCCATCACCAGCCGCTCCGCGGAGTTTCCTCCGACGCCTTCGTCGCACGACGCCTCGACTCGTGCGCGCGCCGTTGGGACTTTGGCTGCCGCGTCCGCGTGGGGGCGACCGCGGCCGCGGCCTCGGCCGGGGGCGGGACGGACCATGTGCCGGCCGCCGCTGTCGCCGTGAGGATGGCCGGGGAGGCGCGCGCGGCCGCCCCGCGCGACACGGGCCAGTGATGGCCGTGTCCGCCGGCCCCCACCGCCCCCACCGCCCCCACCGGCCCCCCCGCCCCCTGCGACGCCAGTCCCCAAATGGATACCTCGGCATACCGCACGACAGGTAAAGGCAATTAGTCTCCAGCCGCTCTCCCCTCACCCCTCGTCAGAACAGGAGAAGTGGTCCAACTGTCATTCGGAGGACGGGCGAAAAAAAAAATCCAAGGTGAAATATTTATGAGCAAAGAAGATCTCGTAAAAGAAAATGCAGCAGTGTGCCGCCGTCGCTGCGAGGGAAAAAGTGCGTTTGTTAGTATGCGGCCCGGTCTCTAGAACCCTTGCATTTAAATCCATTTTCGTTTTGTGGCGAGAACGGTAATCTGACGTAATTTCACCGCCATAAAATCTCTGTAAAATTTTTTTTAACTGTCCGACAGAAAATATTGCCGCTCAAAACCAAATTAGTTCACACGAGGACGCAGTGGGAATGTGAAACCAGTTTCAATCCGACATTCGCAAGGATGTCCTTAATAGAGTATGCCCAGGTAGAAAAAGTTCCTGCGTGAATCGCGAACGACCGGCACTCTGTCTTGCCGGATGCGTCTATCGGATCTCGCCTGCTCAGCTTATACAGTTGTGTCTGCAGCGGCAGACAGGGTGGTCCGCACCGTCGCCCCACCACCCCGACAAACGGCGGCAACAGCGCGCGTAGCGCAAAGCGCACGGGAAACCCATAAATTCGAGTTAAAATCGTGCGGCGCTTTGCGCCGCTGGAGTTGAAGCAACACCCCGGCGGGGCGCGCCGGGCGTGATGTAGTGGCCGCACCACCTCACGTACATAACGATGGCTGCACGCTGTCGCGATCCCGGTTGAGCCGCTGGAGCCCGGCGCCCCGCCCCGCGGCGCATTATCGTCCCAAGTGTGTCACTGGTCCACGGAGCGGCGCGGCGGCGCCAGGCTGCCACTGGCAGCAGAGAGCAGGGGCGGGCTTAAAATAAGTACACCTTCCCGGGCAGCGGCGCGGAGGCGGCGGCGGCCGTTGGAAGCCCACAGCGCTGGAATACTCACTCACGGCGGCGGCGGCGGCGGCGGCGGCGGGCTCAAGGCCACGTGCCTGAGGAGGCCGGGCGCAGCGCCCCCGCAGCGGCAGCGCCCGCCCCGCGCCCCCCTCCTGTTTCATCGATGTCACTTAACTGTGACGACGCGAATGGGGGGGTTTGACCGCTTCCTCGTCGCCGGCTATAAATAGCGGGCAGCACGTGGCCGCCGCGGCAGCCGTGGCTGTCACGGCCGGGTCGATCCGTTTTGCAGTGTGCTATCCTCGAGGAGGCGCCGCCGCCGCGCGGGGCTGCGGCGGGGGCGGCGTGCGCGCCGAAGGGGTGCTCCAGGGGTGTGGCGCGGCAGCCTGGTCCCTGCGCCGAGAGTAAATAGTCGTACATAGTGGGCGCTGCAGGCGTTTCGGTTCAAACCTTTTCTCTGGAAAAGACCCCCAATAATTCAGATCGTGGTTTGTGTTGGAATCCTCTGCGGGTGTGGAGGGTTCCCGCCCCGCAGTCCCTGTTTTGCGTCCTTCACACGGACTCCTTTACGAGTGCAAACAGGGGATTCCGACTCCGGTGTTGTCAACGGGGCTCCAGCAGGCTCTGGCAGGCTCTCGCAGGCTCCGGCAGGCCGGGGTACCCGACATGCGACGGCTCACCCCCCTGCAAACAGGCGACACCATCCTCTATGTGTGGCAGGGCAGCCTCCGGCCGGTTGGCCTCCTGGGCGGCCTCCCGGGTGGGCCCCGGGCGCAGCCGGTCGCCTCGGGGCACTGCGCTGCGGGGCCTGCACCGCATCCCTCCCTCCCCGCCCTCTGACACGCACGAGTTACCCCTACTGCACGGACGCGCCTAACTGGGGGGGGGGGGGGTATAGCAGGGGGGTCTCAGTAGCCTCCGCAGTGCCACACACACACACACACACACACACACACACACATCGAACCGTGCGCGTTGGCAGCAGCAGGAGCAGCGGCGGCACGGGGGCGGACTGCGGACTATTTGAACGGAAGAGCAAAGGGACTGGCTATAAACCTCTGAGCTGTCACCCAGGGGCAGCGCGCCGCCGAGCCCCCGCGCCGCCGCGCCGCCGCGCCGCATCGTCGCTGTTCCCCAGCAAAGAATCCCGCCTCGTCACGGGCTTGTGTCCGCCGCCCCCGCGCGGCTCAGACACGAAGCAGCCGCGTGGGCGGGGGCGGCGCGGGGGCGGCGCGGAGTGCACAAAATATTTCACTTCGTGCACCCGCCCAGGGCGGCGCGGACGCGGGACGCGGGCGGGCGGGCGCGGGGGCCGCGGCGGCCGGTTCCTTTTGCCCGTCTCGGGGGATTTGCCGCGCGGAATGGAACCGCTAGGCCTCACCAGGCCCCGTTAGGCCCCGCTGCGGACCCCCCGTGGCGAGGCCTGCGGCGAGGCCTGTGGCGGGGCCTGTGCCGAGGCCTGCGTCCTGCTCCACAACAAGCTCGTCGGGTGGAAGGACGCAGATCTTGACGTAGATACATTCCTGGACACTTCTGCTACGTTTCCCAGAACAGTAAACTGAACTGTGGGTTATTCTTCCTCGAAAGGTTCTACACGAATCGGAACCTGACGGCCTTAGCTGGTGCGTCGCTGCGTCGCGGTGCCGCGCTCTTGGTCCCCCTCGCCCACAGTCGTGCCTGTTCCTTATCCCCGGCGTGGCGTGTGAGCGTGCAAATGTGTTTGCCCGCAGTGTGGGCGTGGTATTTACCCAAATCACGTGGGTGACTGGATTCAAGCGATAAGCGAAAGAAAGTCAAAGAAAGGGAAAGCTAGGATGGCTCTACACACAGTCGGGGGTGTATGCGGCATGACAGGGTAGTGGAGGGGGTGCAAGGCCGCCCGGCCGGGCTCCGAGGAGAGGAGGGGGTGGGCGTTCGTCACCGTAGTAAAACGGGGGCGCTCATTCACATATATCAGTCGCAGTGCTGCCTCTGTTCTCTCCACCCTGCCCTTTATCTCTTCTACTCTCTCCCCGTCTCCCTCCCTCCCTCTTGTTCCCAGCCTCTGTCTCTAAGTTTTAGCAGCTCCACACTAGTGTTAGCCCTGCCGCTGCTGTTTTGGTTTATGTTGTTGTTTGTTTAGGAGCCATTCTTTTTTTAAAAATTCCATCTCACAAACTGCAATGTAGTTTTTTGAGACAAGCTCCATTTGGGGCTTGTGGACCGCTGCAGTTTGATTCGGCGTTTCTCGTTGCCTTTATTAACGTAAAGTTATTCTGGCTGGCTGTCAATTGCCGCGCCGACCTATTATTGGCAGCCACTCGCGCGATGTCCACTACACGGTTGACGAATGTGTGTGGGGGCAGCGACAATAGCATTCACAATTACAGGGCACGCAGTAATGTTGTGCAATGCAATCCCATTGGAACGCCCCAATCGCCGGCTGGTGCTGGGAACGTGCGCGGTTCCACTGTTGCGCCGGGTCGGCCATATTATTTTGCGTTTTGTCACAGAGGCATAAAGTTTTCGGTCCTCGTATAGGCTCTTGTGTGTTTGTGTGACAAAGAGACGGGGATGGGAACTGTGCCGGGGGAGAGACGGACAAGAATGAGAGACTTGTCCCATCCCCCGCCGTGCCCGCCTCTGTTGCTCTTTCCCGCCGACTTTGAGACGGAGGCGCTCGGCTCGGGGCCGCCGCCGCCGCCGCAGCTGCCGCCGCCGCCGCCGCCGCCGCCGCTGCCGCCGCTGCCGCCGCCGCCGTCGCTGAGCTCAGCCAGATATGGGGGGCCCTCTGCGGTCCACAAGAGAATTCTAATACAGCCGCTCTGTTTGTGCAAGAGAAACTGTGCTGCGGTGTCATTCCGACCGTCATCGGGATCCATCGCCCTCCACAGCGGGGAAGTCAGTCTGTGTATCTCTCGGCTGCAACGAGACTGTGTTTTCGCGACATTATTTTGCCGGGCTCGTTCGGAATGGCGAAAAACTCTCTGCTGTCGTAATTCTGCGAATAGCTCACCGCTTCAATACGGACAAAAAGCCCTTCATTAATGTGACGGCCGTGCGGCGACCTCGAGAGAAACTCCACCGATACGGTCGTATGACGCTGATGCACGTTCTGTCAAATAATGCCGCGGAGTTGTGTGCGGACCTCTTTCAACAGAAAACTCGCTCTCCATGCGACACACACACGCACACACACACATGCGTGGTGATATGGTCTCCAGCCTCCTTTTTTTTTTTGCAGGAATCCAAACAAGGTTTTCATTCGCAGTGCTCTCTCCATCTCAGGCGCAGGGGGAGTGTAATTTTGATGGGTCGTCAAGATATCCTTCAGAACCGCCTGAATAAATCACACACCACGCCAACACCACTCCCCCGTCACCCTCCGATCCGGCCCCCCCCCCCCCCCCACTGGTTTATGTGGGTGGGCTTTCCGCGGCGCGGGGCCCTGTGGGGGCCCTGTGGGCTGTACCGAGAGCAGAGCGCCGTCCCTCGACAACGCGGCTCACCGACCACTGTGCCGAGAAGGGGAGGCCGATAGGCCTATTTCGTGAACAAACAAGAAACGAGAGTTTTAGAATTTTTAGATGGCACAACAGAGTTTATAACTCTGTGTGCTTCTGACGATAAATTATGACTGACCGCAAAACTGCAGTGAAGACGTTTCGGGGAGATGCCGGCCCGTCCGTACCGTCCCCTCGGCCTCTCCCACCTTTCCCCACACGTATATACCCTGCCGTAGTGCGGGGGCCCCATCAACCATTCGAACCGGATTTTGCGATCAATCAAGCAGCAACTACCCGGGCTACAGTGCTGGGCCGCTGGGCCGCTGGGCCTCGCTGACTTCGTCATCCCCCCTGAGGCGCGCTGACGTCCCGCGGCCGTCGGCCTCCCACAGGACCGCAGCAGGACCCCCGCCCGCCCTGCAATGGTTCTCCACTGTGCCGCCGACGGCACTCAAAACGTCGGCGGTTCTTCGGAAACGATGACGTCGTTCAGAATCAGAGTCGTTTTCTGGAGCAGCAGACTGGGGCCCATTGGGAGCGCTTCAAAGCACGAGACCGCAGGCGGCCGCGGGCAGAGGTAGCCTCCGCCCCGAGGGGGGCCCCATGACGGGTGTACACTGACTGGTGACTGGACCGGACTTTTCCATTGACTGGAATGAAAATTTTGCTATCATTTATGGTTTCTGTGTTCTGAGCTGCTACCCACCCCAAAGTAGGTTAAAAAGTCATTCCTGCAGTGACCAAAACTCAAAACAGAAATATTTTTGTTTCGCGTAGAAATATGTGGATGCTTATGAAAAAAAATTGCAAAAATGGGTGGGCACTACCTCGTCCCAGGCCTCCGCCTGGAACCCTCCTGCTTAACTTCGGTGTTCGAATGGGAACCGGTGTACCAGGTATCGACCGCCGCTAAGACACGGGCACAACGCAGCGGCCTTTTTCAGGGGCACGCTTCCGCAACGGTCAATGTAGCCCCCTCCGCCAGCCAGATTTCCGGAATCAACTCCCTTCGACTGGCTGGTTGGTCTGTGGCACTGCGGCCACTCCCGAGCGGACTGGGGGGGAGGTAGGCTTTCCTATATCGTACACAGCCGAAGCTGCTGTACTTCACGACGAACCCTAGTCGCGACGGCGTGTCCTCGTCTGCCAGATTCACAGGGAGCGAAAACGAAGGTACCGAACCCTAGGTACCCCCGTAGCATACACCCGAGTCTCCGAACCAAGTTTCCTTGGTAGACACAGAGCCCCCCCGCCGGAAACCCCGGGCGACCGAGAGAACCTCGGACCCGGGAACGGGGGTAAGCCCGACCGTGCTGCGGGAATCTTCAAGTTGAAACCCAACGCTTACATCTCTCAGTGACGCAGCGCGCACGGCCGTTCAGACAGCCATACCGACGCCACGTTCGAAAGTATATTTTACCCTCTGTCTTCCAAGCGCAGACACAGGAAAAATTTGGGAACGAGTGAGATTCGAACCCACAATCTTTGGGTCGCTTGTCATCCACTATACCCATGCGGCCACAGAGCCGCGATGATGGCAGTTGCGTGCCCCCTATACTTTACACACCGTCGCCTTAGCTGAGCCGACAGAAAAAACGCACGGACCGGCAAAGAGTTGAACATCCGACCAGCCACTCGCCGGCCGGACTCGCTGACCACGCGGCTACCGAGCTTCGGTGTCAGGCGGCCATGCGCTCCAGGTACTGTAGCCGCACGACGTATCCGACTGGAAATTGACTGGAGTCTGACTGGAGTCTGACTGGAGAGTGACTGGACTGGAAGGCGTACACTGACTGGAAGCAGTGGGGTACCCCTCGCTCCGCCCGCTGTGCTCCTCGCTCTCTCTCTCTCTCTCTCTCTCTCTCTCTCTCTCGGGGAGACTCTCCTGTTGATGCTTCCACGCTGAGAGAATAGGCCACCGCGCGGTATTCGGTCGGGTCTTTGACAGCCCCCCTCCCCCCGTGTCGCTGCCAGGAGCGGAGCGCGCGGGGGGCGACGCCCCGCGGCACATATCTTTCGGGCCGCGTCGCGCCCGCCTCAGGCCTCGCCACTCGCTAGCAGGCCTGCTGGGCCGCTGGCCTCCGGCCGCCCCCGGCCGCCCCCGGCCTTTCGCCTCCGGCAGCGCGCGGACCGACTGGAGCAGAAGCCGTATTTCACGATTACTGTCACAAACCCTGGCGCAAGCGGTTTCAACCTTAAAACCGAAAAGGTGTGTTCCGGGCGGAGCGCAGCAGGATTTATGGACAGGCCTTATCGAGAAACAGCTATCGCGCGTTCCTATCTTTCCCGTTTTTTGGGGGGCATTTTTGAAAATGAATATTTGAACCGGAATGCACCAATTTTGATAGCTATTTTTTTAATCGTTCGATTCAGTTTATTTAAAATTCAGAGAACGGACCGAGGCACGGATCGAAGTCCACGGCCATCGCGTCCGGTTCGCCGCCGGTATCTCACTGGGACGGGACACATTATTTTCCTTAGTCGGCGCCTCATCAATACGACGATGTGCATTCCGTGACAACGCCGGCACGCAATATGTGGCGTCACAGTGACGGCATCAGCCCGTGGGGCCCGGGGGGCCGGGGGCCCAGCGGGGGCCAGCGGGGCCCTGACGGAGGCCTGACAGAGGCCTGACCGGGGGCATCGATTCAGCCGGGATGACCCCCGCCGGGGCCCCACTGGGCTCACATCAGCTGTGCTGTGCCAAGACTGCCGTGCGGCGACCCCACCGACCAGACATCGCCATATTCTGCCCTTACCAACACAATCGATACAACAATTTTTTTTTTGTTTTCTCTTCTTGGAAATTCTGACAAAACAACTGCGATTTCTATTTTGAACACAATTTATGGATTCCCCAGCTCCGCCGCGCTGAGACCTTTATAGTTCCACTGGAGTCCTGGCAAAGGACAGCCCCGTCTGCGGCAGCCGCCGGTGCCTCCCCGCCTGTGGGCCCTGTGGGCCCTGTGGGTGGGCCCGACATCCGGACACAGTCGATACCCTGACGGCTGACGGGCGGCCGGCGGCGTTTCCACACGGCTCTGCCAGTAAACACGTTTGCGAATGCACATTTGAACACACGTCCGTCTCTGTCAATGGCACTGTGTGCGTGGACAATCAAAATTATATTTTTTGCCCTGCGAGTCCGTGCATGGCGCCTGGCAGATAGGCAGACCTGACTCTTGCGCGCGCGCGTGTCGTGCGGGCTGGCCTACCCTCCCGTTCGCAGGCGCTCGCGGAGTCGAGTCCGCCACGTGTACTGGCAGGGAATTTGGCTGTAATATTTTTTTTTGAGCGGCGTACCCGTCACATTCCACAGTTTCATCAGCGATTCCGTCGAAAAGTAAAGTGTGTGTGATGTATGAGTCTGCTGCGGTCTCAAGGTGCCCTCGCTATTATGTGTTTGTCCGCCGCGAGGTGATTTGGCGCGTCCACCTCCGGCTTGCGGAGCGGTGCGGAGCCTTTGCGGGGTCACGACGCACGAGCCGCCGCATTCCTGGTCGTCCTGGACGAGGGGCTCGCCTCCCGCATCACCAATCCGTCGCTGAGGTGCGGCGTCCGGCCGCGGCGCTGCCGCAGGACGGGAACTGTCGCCAGCGTGGCCACGCCGGGTGGCCGGGTGCACGTATACAGTAGTACCCCGGCAGCAGCAGCAGCAGCAGCAGCGTCGTGGCAGCGCTCCAACACCGCACTCCGTCTGGCTGGACCCGCCACTGTCACAAATTCTTTTGGAAAAAGCAAACAAAATGATAGGCAAAATTTGCATCCACGAATTGGTTCTAATTTTCCAACAAAATTCAGAAAAAAAAATCCCGAAACTGTTATATTTTGTATATTACGAAACTCGAGAACAACGTTCTGCATATAAGACCCTGGATTTTGTGTGTTGTTAAAATACTGAAAATTCTTTGGGTTTCACTGAAAAGACGATAGGAAAATTTGCAGCACAAAACGGTGTGGAAGTTGCTGTGGGTGTACCGCCGCGAGGCAGGTCATCTCCCGCTGTGTGTGTTGAGCCGAGGCCGAGGCCGCGGGCCAATAAAACCCCGGCGGTGTGGCGGTCTGCAGAAAGCCCCCCAGACAGTGTTGCGAGTAGTACCGCCGGGGCCGGGGCCGGGCCGGGCCGAGCACCGGGCACCGGGCAGCGATGCGCGCCGGCAGCAGCGCGTCTCCATCCGCGGCCCCCCACGGGGCCCCCCGCGGCGTCCGCCGCCATCACTTTTATCTCTCCCTTCGCCTCCCTCGCTGCTCATGACGTCTTTACTCCCACTGCACACGCAGCCAGCCGGTCCGGTGGGCGGCGGGCGGAGCAGACGGGCGGGTGAAGGCCCACGGCAAGATAATATGGCCGTCTGGCCGCCGCTGTTCGGCGGCATCTGGTCCGCGGCCACCACAAACACCGGCATCGTTTGTTTCGTTGTATGGGGGACCGCTATCTTTTTTTTTTTTGCTCATTTTGCGAATATTTTCACCATTTTTTCCCACGCATTAACGTGGATGCTGCGAATAAAGCACGACATAACCGCGGTTCATGCATACTTTTTACACAGATTGTGTATCTTCACACACACACACACACATACACAGGAAAACGAGGGCTCGAGGTTGCGCGACGGAGAGAATGCCGAGGTTTTAATGCTCTGCTCCTGGGCTCCGGGCAGTGAGGCGTGGCGGCGGCGTGGCGGCGGCGTGGCGGCGGCGTGGCGGCGCGCGGGGGTCGCTTTCCTTGGCAGCGGGGGTCCGCGAGGCCGGCGAGGGCGGCGGGGGCGGCACGAGTCCGGCCCACCTAATGCTACGCACCATTATCCGATCTGTCAGCTCTAATGAGGGCCGCCGCTCCTGCTGGACCCTCGCCTCCCCCTCCTCTCCCCTTCTCCTCCCCCTCCTCCTCCTCCTCCTCGCTACGCCAGCTTTTCCTTCCCCCTTCCTGCTCCTCCTCCTCTCGACGTTCAATCACCCTCGCTGCCGACACCGCTGGCCCCCGCGTCGACCTCGCGACTTGCCTAATGGTCTTTCACTGGCCGGAGCAGCAGCAGCAGCAGCAGCAGCAGCCCCTGGGCCAGTCAGTGCCAGAGCAGCCAGGCCGGCCAGGACTGCGGGACCACAGCGAGGCCCACGGCACTGCAAATCCTAGGTGTGTCCGGGTGAGGCCGAGGAAGCCACGGACACTCACTGCACAAACCCACCCCGGGACAAACGGACCATAACGAGAAACGAATTCAGAGTGAGAGAGAGAGAGATGATGAAAATGTTACTCTCTCCTCTCTCGCTCTCCCACCCCCCTCTCCCTATCTCTCCCTCTCTCTCTCTCACTCACGCAGCCCCCCTGCTCCTCAGCTGCCGCGCCGCGTTCCGCGCCAATGCCGCTAATTCTTGTGGAGCCAATCATTCTGGCCGGCTGATCCTGTGCAGTGGTCCGAGCGGAGGGTCCGAGCTGGCGGCCGTCACAATGGGCTCGCCGCCGCAGCAAAATTTGTTGCTCACTCGGCGAACTGACGTCATGTTTGGTACCCAAATGGTTGCAGCACTATGGCGGCATGGGCAAATCAAAACGGCCGGATAACGGTTTTTACCCTGAGTGATTTGAGAATACCAATGCAACATCATGTTGTCAAAAATTTCAGAGTCGCTTTGCGGTTCATCGATCCCTCCGGCGAAAAGGGGTGTGGACGTGCGCGACTCCCGCGGCGCGTCCAACCGACGGCGTCCCGGCCTCGCGGAGTCCCCACGACGCCGTCAGGAGCAGGGCGACACTGAATAGCAGGGAGGAGGTGCTTCTATGTGTGTGTGTGCAGTGTGTAGGGGCAGGTCTCAATAAAAGGCATTTATCACGCAGGCCTGGCCCGGGCCGCGCGCTGACGGCTTTGACACCATTCGCATAAGCCGGAATACGAAATGTATTCAACAGCATTACTTTGGCCTGCGCGGGCAGCTGGAGGGGCAGGGAGGGGGGGGGGTCAGGAGGGGCGGCGGGGGAGAGGCAAAGCTGGCGAAGCGCCGCGGGACTTGGAATCCCCCGCCAACTTGAAGGAAGAATTGTGCGCGCCGGTATAGTGGGCGAGCCTCGCTGGCGGGTCGCCGGCGTCGTCGTCGGCAGCGGACAAGAGAGACCTTCGTCGCCTGTCTGCGAGCGGGCGCTGGTATGTCGTGTCCGGGGAGGAAAAAGTCATTCCGAATGGAATAAAGAGGTGCGGCTGCTGCCAGTCATTATAAGTTGCTTCGCAAGACCCGCCCCCCCCCCCCTCACCCCAACCTGCCACCACCACCGCCCCTCCCCAGCCTGGTCGCGCGTCTCTTGTGAAGGTACGGATACGCCACGGGAACGCGCTGGTGGCTGGTCCGCCCGCGAGAAAGAATCGAATCAAATGTCCCGGGGAGAGGCGATGGCGTGGATATTTCTCATTTGTTACCGGCAAAAAAAAACATCAGAAAAATGATAAGCCCTGCTCTTGAGCGTTAACGATGCTTTTAACTAGCAGTCTATGGGTTCGCGTTACCGTAGGGTTGCCGTACCTAAATAACACGATAATGATAGTGGGGGGGGGGGGGGATGCCCTAATTCTCTGGTCTCTCGGCGCGCCCTTCGTGGTGCCCTCGGCGTGCCCTTGGTGCGGCCTTGGTCGCAGCTTGAGGAAGCGAAGAGGGAGGCGGTGGTCAGCGCGCTGTGATTTAGTGGAGGGGGACCCGGCCGGCCGGCCGCAACCAGAAAAGCGGCTCAACCGTCGGTCGGGGGGAACCTGGAGTCGGTGTGGCCCGGAGCCCGGCGGAGCCCGGAGCCCGGAAGCGGCCGGAAGGTGCTCCGAGTGCGGCGCTGCGCGGCGCCGGGCCTCGGGCGGAGCTCGGGGAGGTTTTAGAGGTGAAGTGCGCGGCGGCGGCGAGAGTGACTGCTCTGCGGGAACGGAGTCTGGCCCGGTACCTGGACGCGGAGGGAGTTGGGGGAGGCGGAGGCCTGCGGCCCGGGCTCACCGACAGATACAAATGACTGGACGCAGGGCCGCTGCCGCCGCCGCGCGCCGCTTGTCCCCGCCTCGGGTCCCCGCCTCGGGTCCCCGCCTCGCCCCGCCTCCCCCGCCTCGGGTCCCCGCCTCGCGCCCCGCCTGCACTGCCTGGCTGAGCGCCTGGCTGAGCGCCTGGCTGAACGCCTGGCTGAGCGCCTGGCTGAGCGCCTGGCTGAGCGCCCCCCACCCCTCCCTAGCGGGGCGCGCGCGGCCTCGGGCTTTACGATACTGTCAGGGCATTTCACCAGTTTGTTCTCCGCTGCCGCCTGCAGTCGCACTGCGCCGCCGCCGTCCTGCAACTCTGTGCGGAACGGAACGACAAGGACGGTCCACGGGAGGGGAGCGTCAGTGCCGACAGGAGATGCGCCGGGGGGGGGGGGGGGGGCGATCTCTTTCTCTTTCTCTCCTCCCCCCACCCTCTCTCCCTCTCTCCCCCTGAAAATTTTTGTATATAATTATTTTCTTTTCTGTGAGCTGCTGGTCTCTCGCCAGCCATGGTAGCCATGCAACATGTCATGTTTGACAGAGCGCGTGCGCGCGTGTGTGTGTGTGTCTCCGTGTCTGTGTGTGCGTATGTGTGTGTGTGTGTGTTTGTGTGTGCGTGTGTGTGTGCGTGTCCTTCTGCCCTTTGAGGCACTTTGAGCAGCGCGCGCATGTCGCCCGGCCCTGTCTCTGCGAATCTCGAAGCGAATTAAGTAATGAGGAGAAACGTGCGGGGCAGCGGCGGCGCGGACGTCCTTGCGTCGCCCGCATGGTCTGGTGTGAGGGCGCGTGGCGGCGCGTGGCGGCGCGTGGCGGCGCGTGGCGGCGCGTGGCGGCTTCGTGCTGCCGTGCGCTCCCGGTACTGCAGCCGCACGACGTGTCCGACTGGGAATTGGCTGTACTTTGACTGGGGAGTGACTGGGCTGGAAGGCGTACACCGACTGGACTGGGGTACCCCTCGCGCGGCACGTCCCCGACAAGCCTCGCTGCTGGGAGCCGCGCCGCTGTGCTGCCAAATATTGGGGAGATGCGGGGGCCGGGGACGCGCACGTACGCATGATATACAGGAAGGTGTGCATGTGGTGTATGGCGACGGGGTGGAAGAGGCCCGGGAGATACCCGGCGGCGGCGCCGCGCGGCGGAGCAGCGCGCAGACGTAAAGTAGATCTGGAATTCAACTCGCGTGCGAGGCGCGTGGGTGGTGTTCGAGAGGGCAGAGGGATGGGAGAGAGAGAGAGAGAGAGAGAGAGAGAGAGAGAGAGAGAGAGAGAGAGGGATGGGAGGGAGAGGAAGGGGAAGGGACGGAGGGAGGGGAGGGAGGGGTGTGTGAGGTGAGACTCGCTAAGGACGGGGACGTGAGGCGGCAGACAGGCGGCCGACGGCCACGATGTGCAGAGACTGCTACCTTGATGTGCGCCCCTCCCCCCCCCCCCCCCCTTTCAGGGCCCTTCGGGCCCCCCGGACCCCACGGCGGCCTCCGGACACGCACGCATCATCAGACTCGTTCGCCCGGACCACGACCGCCGCCCCACAAAGCCCCAGTCCTACCGCCCCCCCCCCCTCTTCCCCTCCCACCCCCTTCCCCCTTCACCGCCGTCGCAACGACGTTAGAGCGCAGTCGTCGTTACGACGCGGGGGGTGCCATTCCATTTAATATGCAAACGCGAGGAGAGGTGGAGGGGTCGTATGAAGTTACTCACTTTGCGGCAATAAGTGTGCGCGCATGTGTGTGTGTGTGTGTGTGCGTTTGTGTGTGTGTGTGCGTGTGTGTGTGTGTGTGCACCGGTGCGTGTTTGAGTCAGGATCAACACGGCCTTTCCCCCGCAGTGCGTGGCCCTATCCCGAACTGTAGATCGTGCACAAACAGCGAAGAGGCAGAGGGTGGTAGAAGGAGAGGCAGCAGCAACAGCAACAGTGGCGTCGTGCGTCAGTGGCGACTACACTACTATCTCAGGGGCCTCGCGCCCTGCTGCTGCTGCTGCTGCTGCTGCTCTAAGTGAGTCCTCTCATGTAGTGGTGCAGTTGTTGTCGGTGGTAGGGCTCTGACACCGGGAGGACTTGAGCTCTCTCTCGCTCTCTCACTCTCATAGTCTCTCTCTCTCACACTCTCACAGTTTCTCTCTCTCTCTCTCTCTCTCTCTCTCGCACCGGGCCACTCCCCCGGCAGAGAGGGACTCGCCGCAGACATACTTTGCATAGTTGAGCGAATTCAAGCGGCTCCCGCCAGCGCCGCACCGCACCGACACCTCGGAGGCCGTCGGCTGCCGCTGCCGTGTCGGGGCGGCGCCAGGCCTTCCCGGGTATTCGCGACCCGGAGTCTTTAGAGCCGGCAGGGAAATAAATGTGCCGGTGCTTGGAAACTGTGCTGGAAACCAATTACAAACTGCTCGACTCTTTGAGAATGTATGCAAAAATAAGTGCATTTTTACTGGTTGTCACAATATCAATTACATTGGCGAGTGTCGCCTCCATTCGTGATCCGATTTAATCAAACTTTGCGCGCCATTTAGTGACGCCCCCCCCTCCCTTGGGGCCTGGTGGATCCCCCCTGGGACACCCACGAGACCCCCTGGGACCCCCCTAGGACCCCAGGCACCCCCACCTTCTTGCGCCGCGTCGCCCGCGCAGGGATTGCCGCCGTAAAATAAAACGAGAAAGCACCCGACTTGTTGTTTTGCATATAGAGGGCCAACTGGTATTAGAAAACCGATAACGCCGGCATCGCGGCGCCCGCCGTGGGTCGAGGCTGTGCCGCGCCGGGTTTCTACAAGTCCTGAGATTTTTCGGAAAACTCCAGAATTTTTCAGAATTATTTTTCGCAAAATCTGAGATATATTACATGGATATTTTCAATATTTTTTTTTAATGGGACCAGAAACCCTAGCCGCGCCGCGCTTTCCCGCCAGTGAATTCTTTTCTCAATGATCGATGTTGTGTTTACCCTGCTGCTCCGTCTTCACTTTCGAGAACTGAGAGGAACGCAGAGAGATTGAAACGTCACCGGCAGTACAGCAGGCTGGGCGCCGCATTTCCATCGTCCGAACCTATCGACCGATGTATTGCCTCGATCGGGTTATTACCAGAGAGAGGGGTGGGAGAGAGGGAGGGGTTAAAGGGCAACGCAACGGTGGGAAAAACTAAACCGTCCGGCACAAAGAAACATATTTACCATATCAAGTGGAAAGCAGAGCGAAGTGCGCAACGCACTCCTGATAATATTATTTATAAAAGGACAAAAGAAAACGTTTTCATCGCGTGTTTCTTTCACTGCTATTTTCTCTCTCTCTCTCTGCCGGCTAGTGGCCACCGCACAGTAATTATTTACGCCAGCGAGCCGCAGCCACTCCCGAAAGCGCGCGGCAACAGGCCGGCGAAAACATGCGTGGTCGGGCGGGGGCGCACAATGGCAGCGTGGCGGCTGCTCAGAAAAGTACGGCGAACAATAGGCTGCCTGCCGCCAACCAGTTGACCTCCCCTACGCGGGGGAAACAAAAACGAACACCGCTGCCTCGGTCACCCCCGTCAACCGCCTCCCCCGCCCCCCCCCCCCTCCCCTCAATCCACGACCCGTTCCTGTTGGCACGTACGTCACGCGAAGGGGAGGAAAGGGACACATGCCCTTCGGAAAGGCGCGGGGACCGTTTAGCGCGGCGACGGCTTGTCGCTCAGTTCGAAATATGTTGCTGTTTGGCCGGGGAAAGAAAAAGGGGACTTGGAAGTCCATGCCTTCGCGAGCACTGGACTTGCTGCGCTGCTTTGGCAGAGTGAGACGGCCGGTCGGGGCATCCGAGGGCCCCACAGTTGTGCGCCCCCTGCAGGCGGGGATCTGCAGTGCCCAAGGCGGTGCCAGGCGGGGGGAGGCCGGGCTGTATGGCCTCCTTGGCACGAGGCACGGGCTCCCGGCCGGCTCCCAAGCCTTTGGCAGAAGGCGCCGCCTGGACACCGCGCAATGCCCCCCCCTCACAACTCCACAAACTCTCCGCGAAGCGCAGCCAGCAGCCAGGCGCTAGTGCGGCCTCGGCCGATTGCGATACCAGGGGCAATCACAACACACGACACATATCGAGGAAACGCCATGACAAGGGGCAAACACATATCCGCTCTCTGTCCGAAAAAATAAAATAACAATCGGCATTGTGTAGAACGCTCGCCCCCTCCCTCCTCCCACTGGCCCACTGGCCTGCTGGCCCAGAGCGGAAAGAAACAAGAGCAAAGTCCCCCCCCCCCCCCCACTCAACTCCCCTGACTCTCTCTCTCTCTCTCTCTCTCTCTCTCTCTCTCTCTCTCTCTCTCTCGGGTCGCTTCGCGCCCAACGGTACACACGGCCTCGCCAAATTTAAAACTAATTTTCGCGGAACAGAAGCCTGTGATGCCGTATGGTGACGTGGATGGGAGAGAGTGAGTGAGGGAGGGAGAGAGGAATATACATCAGCGGGTGGTGGGTAGAGAGAGAGAGAGAGAGAGAGAGAGAGAGAGAGAGCGGGCGACGGGGCAAGTCCGTAGGTCGGGCCGTCGAGTCGTACGCCTTGGAGGGCTTTGCGGGCTTTGGCCTTTATTTGTGTTTTGAAAACAAGGCAGTTGTCCGTAACTTAGTTTGGCGAGTTGGTCGAGATTTGGAGAGGAGGAGAGGAGGGACGGAGGGTGAGGAGAGGCGGCGCCTCTGGAGGACGTGGTGTATCCTCGGCATGTCCTGGAATCACGTAACCGGCATGGCCATACGGGCGCGCCGTGGCGGGGCACGGAGCCACTGTCCTGCTGTTTCCCGCTCACGTCCGCGTGCCCCGCCTTAAGCTATGAGTTGCTAACAAGTGCTAGCCAACCGCCACCGAGAGAGAGAGAGAGAGAGAGAGAGGAGAGGGAGGTAGAGAGAGAAGAGAGACACAGGGAGAGAGAGAGATTCCCTCAGCGAAACTCCTCTGGCTACGTGCGCAGGCGGTGAGTTACTTGGGTGGCGTGGCACGGCCGCTGCACCTAAGGGCGAAAAAAGAATCCGAAAGGAGCTCTGTGCCGTGCGCCGCCGCTGCCGCTGCTGCCGCACCAGAATAAGCAACGAGTCGGCCGGTCAGACGGACGGCCAGACAGACAGGCAGACAGACACTTTCACTCGCGGGACCCCTCCCTCCAGCCGTGTGTGTGTGTGTGTGCGTGTGTGTGAGGGCCGCAGGATGTATGCATAACAACACCCTCATCGCTTACCCGTTCGTTTGAGTGCGCGGGTCCGCGGGAGACGTATAGGAGTGAGACGAGGTATAAGAGGGGCGGATCCCGGCGGATCCGCTGGGGGGGCAGCAAGGCTTCGGTATGGCGGCGCGTCTAGGGGGGGGGGGATGATAAGTGGCTGGAGCACGGCTGGAATGCGCGCCGACGCGCCTGCTGAGGCGAGGCCGGGCCTCCGCGCGCACGCACCGGCCGCCGGCGTGCCGCCCATACCCGCGGAAGGCGGCCACTAGTTGTTCCGGACCGACATACCTGGTCATTCAGAAACGCCGCATTTTTTCTGGGATATGCAACCCGCAAAGTACTAGCTCCGTCTCTATCTGTCTCACGCGTCCGCGGCCGAGCCAGTAAGAGAGGCTTTAAAATGTTCGGGACTAGAGATCCATGTTGCCGCTGCCGATGCGGAACACACTTTTGCGGCTGTGGTGGTGGCTCTCGGCGCGTGACTGCAGCGGAGCGCCTGTGATGCGGAGGGTAGGCAACCACCGCGCGCGCCGGGCGGGCGGGCGGCCCACCACGCACGGCGCTCAGCCAGCTGCGGCCCGCCGCCGGGCCTACCGCAGGAGAGGGGCGGGACAAGAGGTTCGTGCGTCAAAATAACGCATCACAACGCTCATCTGTCCTCGGGGCAGTCTAGCGACAGGTTTTGATGAGGGACCGAGTACGAGGAAAGGGGAAGGAGGAAGCGGGAGAGAGAGAGAGAGGAAGAGAAAGATGGAGAAAACGAGGAGAAGGAAAGTTTCCTTCAATACGGCAGGGTTTGAATACGCGGGTACATAAAGGGGGCTCAAAATAAAATGTATAGAACGCAGACAGTGCGAACAAAGGTTTATTACAAAGTGGAGGATGGCGGGAAAAATGTTTAGGGAGTTGCAGGACGACGGGAGACGCACTGAGGCCCTCTTTGCCGCGCTGCATCTTACATAAAGGGGGCGGCGGGGGCGTGGCCGGAGTGTCCGGGGGGGGGGGGGGCTTTGCATAAAATCCCACAGGCTTAGCACGCCTCGGGCTCACTGCTACCGGAGCAGAGAGTGGCTGACCGTGGTGCAGCGCGGCGAAACGGCTTGGGGCGAACGTAACGCCGTGCGGTATGTTTACCTCCTGTAATGGTTCTCAGTAAGCCGCTCAAATAGATGATGTGTACGAATTCCCTGCGATGAATGCGATCGGCATATGGAACGCATTGCCCGCCAGGACGAAAACTCGTGTCCCCCGCCGCTATCTCTCTCTTTCCCTCTCTCTCCGCCCCACATTCTCTATCCGCCCGGACCGTCATTATATTCCGTGGAGAGCAGCACCGTTTGCAGGAGCATCCACCCACATCCCTCGGCCGGGACCCGAGACGCACCCAGCCGGGGCACAACACAACACATGCCTGTCGCACCCCGCTCCTCATATTCCTCTTTGCTCCACATCGAATATTGGTGGGACAATTTTTTTTTTTTTGGGGGGGGGGAGGAATTTAAAATATTTTTGCAGGTTGCTGCGATCTCATATCAATTCGAAAAACAGGTGTGAGGGCGCTGTTGCTGGGGACGGGCGTCAGCTACGCCCGCACTTGCCCTCGGCGTTGCCTCCCGCCGCACAACCGTCACCACCGCATCGCTGCGCTACCCGCGCCGCCCGGCCGCCCGGCCGCCCCACCCGCCCCACCCGCCCCACCCGCCCCACCCGCCCCACCCGCCGCCGGCCTGGGCCACCGGCATTCGCGTCACGTTCCCCGCTAGCCAACCCGGCGCACCAGTGGCAGCCAGTGGCAGCCAGTGGCAGCCAGGGGAGGCCGGGGGAGGCCAGCGGCGGCTGAGGCCCGGCCGGGGCCCGGCCGAGGCCCGGCTGAGGCCCTGGACGAACACGTTACTATTCCCAGGGACAGGCCGGGCCGGCGGGGCGGAGAAGCGGGAGGAAACGGGGGCAGACGATTGATTCGGCGCGGGCAACCGTCGTTCCGCGTCGGGTGCGGCGGTGCGGCGGTGCGCTAGCCCAAGCTTTTCCGTCCCTTTTGCTCTTCCTTAGTACTCCCTTCTCGCTCTCTCCCTCCCCTTCACCTTCTCCCGGCCCCCCCCTCTCTCCCTCTTTCTGTCTGTCTCTCTCGCTCCCACCCAACGTGCGCGCACAAATTTCCGCTCCTCGCGCTGCGGCCCGCCGGCCCCGCGGGGGCTGGGGTGGGGCGCGCACGACTACGTAAACAAGGAACTGATAATCGATATGACAGTAGCTGCGTGGTGCATTAATTACTGGGGACACGCGTTCCGCGATGACGACTGCGCTGCGTCACGACTCCGAAACAAATTCTCGTCGCGGCAAACCAATATTTTGGTGTGCATTTAGAATATTTTTCCAATTCATTTTTTTAAAGTAATCTTTTTTTCAACAAAAAAAAAAGGCGAAGCACAGTGCATTAGCTTTCAAAACTGTGGGCCCTGACAGTTTTTTTTTCTCAGTGAGCTCGAGTGGGTTGTTATTTACAGCGACAGATATGAAATAGAGCACTATAGCTCCCTGCCATTTATACCCCTCCCCCTCTTTTCCATGCCCCCCTCCTCCCCCTCTTTTATTTTTTTTTTACTTCGGTGAGTTCACACGGTGAAAGTTGCGGATTGGCACGCTGTGCCACACGAAGCCGGATCGCGGTGGTTCACGCCTGGCTCGGTACTCGAAAAGGACAGAGAGAGAGAGAGAGAGGCTGTGAGGAGCAAACACCCTAACCTTACGCACATGCTTCGCTGACATACTGCCGCCGTGAGTGCGAGTGCGACAGCAGAAGTGCTGCCCTCTCCCTCGCACCCATCTGTAAGGGTGCGTTAGCGGCAGAAGCCGGAGCACGCCGCCTGTTCCTGACAGCCCTTGCCTGGCCCTTGTCATACTTATATCGCACTGTCAATGGTTTTTTGTTTTATCATATTTTTTTTTGCGTGCGAGGGGCGCGCGAGAGCTTAAGTTTTTCTCTTGTCTTAAACTCGCGTCATGTACATGGAGTTGCACCCTTGTTAGGTCCCCCCGTGTCCTTGTGTGTGTCCTGCTGTTGGTGCGCTCTCTGTTGTCTCTCTCCCTCCCTCTCACGCACACTTCGCTGTCATCCGCAGCCATCTCGCCCTCCGCTCCATGTTTTATTCATGTATGGGTCATGTCTGAAAATCACGAGGAGTCAACACGGTTTCCGCAGAAACTCTTGCCTCCCGCGCTCTCGCTGTACGCGGCGTTGATCGCGGAGAGGGGAGGAGCGACAGAGGGGAGGAAGGAAGAGATCAAGAGGGAAGAGGGGGGAGCAGTCATACTCGGTCATACCAAGGCCACCACACACTGTTTAGCCAGGCTTCCCTGGGGGTTCGAACCTAGTCCGTCCGGGATGAGGGCAGGGTGGGTAAGGGAGGCGAGGGAGGCCCATCCAGAGCGGGTCCGCACCCTCAGCCGCGTTTGGTCTCGCATTGCAGAACGGGTGTTGAATATGGTGCGGGATGCGGGCGGTAAGAGGGAGGGGGAAGGAAGTCCCACATTTTGCCGGCGGACGCTCGCGCTCTGCGAGTTTGGCTTGCATTTTGCCTGCAAATTCCTTGCTCAATGCCGGCCGGATGCATTTGTATTCTCTCTCTCTTTCTCACACAAACACACACAAGGTGGCCGCACGGCGAAGCCGCCGAGGCCGCGACGGAGACGGCCACATCCGTCTCCGTCTAACCCGGAGCAGCTGGAGGCCGCCCCGTCCGCTCTCCTCGCTGGGAAAACTTCACTTTGGGCTCGTCGCCGCATGACTGCGGGGTGAGTCCCGCGGCGCCCGCGGCTGTGCCCGCCAACCCCCCGCCAACCCACGGCTAACCCCCCGCCAGCCCCCCGGCAGCCGCCCGCTAACCCCCCGCCAGCCCCCCGCCAACCCCCCGCCGTCCCCCCGGCAGCCGCACGGCCAGCGTGTTTCGCCTCCGTGCCTTATCTCTTATCTGTGGCCGCGGCCGTCACGATCGGCCAGCGGCGGTGTGCCGCCCGGGGCTCCCAAGGTCAGCGGGGGCAGTCCGCTGCAGGCCGCGACGGCGGGGTGCGTTCACATGGCAGTCATCTTTGATGAAGGTTTCGCCGGTCTCGTTTTGATAAATAGCGGCGGTGGCGGTGGACACACGGGTGGCCGCGCGGGTGCTCCGGCAGGGTGTCCCCCTTAATGCGCGAGTGCTACTTTTAGTGCCCCGGGTGATGCACGAGGAGGGATCGGCCGGGGGACGCCGGCCGCGCACCCAGAGCTTTTAGCTCTTAGCACCCACCGTGCCGCGCCGTGCCGCGCCCTGCACAACATGGCCCAACTTGGGGCAGTGAACGCATACTATACCTCCGCGCATCATTTTTTTTTTGTTCTTGTGGAAGTGTGCAAACGAGGTTGCAGAGCGCGGAAGTGCCTAGCCCGATGGACCCGCGGCGAGAGGTGCATGAGAGTTTATAAGTTTTCGAAATTATTTTACGATGGAGAGGGAGATGGGCGCGTCGCACGGGTACGGGCAGGGCCGCCACCCTGCGGGTGCTTATTCTAGGGCGGGCGCCGCGGCCGCGGCATCACTGCAGAGTAGCCGCTCTAGATCGCAGCGCCCGCCGACGCTGGCCCCCCACCCCACCTGCTCGCTCTGCTCCGGCTTGTCTTCGGCCGTGCCGTTACGAAAACCTTTTCTTCACTGCTGATGCCGAAGCCGCCGGCCCAATCCAACACGTTAGGCCCCGCCATTCCAACCGAGTGAGCAGTGGGCGAAGGGGCGAGGCCTGGGGGAGGGGTGGAGGGCTCCCCACCATCCGCGTGGACGGACGGCACAGGCTGGCTTAGACCGCGATCACAGTCAACACCTTCTCCCTCCCTTCAAATTACCCTCCCTCTTTTTCTCTCGCTCAATCTCTCCTCCTCGACGGAGAAGAATTCCCCCCCCCCCTCTCTCTCTCACTCTCTCTGTCTCCCTCGCTCTCTGGTTCCTTCCTATCCGTCTCTCTTCTCGCTCGCTCCCTCCACTGCCCCCCCCCCCCTCCCGCTCTCTCCCTCTGGCGGCGTCGTGAAGCCATCTGGCGAGATTTCAGCATCGAGGCGCGAATCAATCACGGCAGGCCAGGTTTTGTTTGATTTCCTGGAGGGAAAAAAAGGGGAGCGGTGAGGAGAAAAAGGAGAGGGCGAGCGAGGCTCCGGACGCTTCCCTGCTGCCCTGCTGTCCTCCGGGCCCTCCGGGCCCTCCGGGTCCCCCTCCGGTGGCTCAGGGCACAGATTGGGGTCCGCCGTGCCCCTGCCACCAAATGCTGGAGACACGAAGGCCATCGCATTTCTGCTGTTACCAGTCGCGGAGGTCCGGGACGGCGCTGCAGCCGCGGCAAGCGTCGTGCGTGAAGACGAGGCCTACAGCCGTGGCTCGGTGGCAGAGTGGGCTAGCGGGCAGGCCGGTGGCCGCAGGTTCCGGAGTTCGGAACCCACTAGAGCTGAGCACGTGTCTTTTTTTTTTTTTGAGGCTACGTCTGCGGTGGCGACGGAGGGCCGCCGCTGTGAGGCGTGAAGGCCCTGCGGCCGCCCGCCGCGGCCCGCCGAAACTGCTCGCAGAAAGTAAAGGTGTAAAATCGAACAAACAGGGACGAACGGCGGCGTGGAGGAAGTAGGATGAGGGGGGGGGGAGGCTGTAAAGCCGTCGGGCTGTCGTAAAATGTAGTCTGCCGCGTCTACATCCCTGCACAAGAGAAAGTAAACAGCACTGTCAAATTTTCTGTTCAAAAGAAAATGTAGAGAAATGACGTAAAAAAGGAGAAATTGTGCGAAGGTATAATGCGGTTACACGTTCCATGTCTCCCGCGGCGTGCCCGAGGGGATGTGCGTCATCACCACTACACGTGAAGACGTTATTAGTTGATTATGAATAGCGCTCCTGAGTAATTTATTAGCACGGCCTCGTCTGTTTACCCGCCCTGTGTGTGTGTGTGTGCGTGTGCGAGTGCGCGCGCGTGAGTGTGACGCTATATCTCACCGTCACCATCTCCCCTGCGGTGGCGAAGTGGTGCGGGGCAGGAGGGGGAGGGGCAAACGTAATGTGAGAAAGGTGAAGACTAGGAAGGTGAGAGGGAGAGAGGCGGAGGGGGAGCGGGGCTGTTCCCACGTTCGCCCGACTTATGAAGTGAAGCGGTGTATGTGCTCTCGCTCCCGCGTCGGCAAAGCGTGTACGGGATATACTCACTGTGCTGCCTGCCACCCATCCCCTCTCCACCACCTTCAGTATCTCCTACACACTAATTTGTCGCCCTCGTATGTCTGGTTACGGCTCTGGAAACAAAGCGAAAATTTAATACACTTTTTTTAAACGTTTCGTTAAAGTTAATTACTAATCCGGAAAGTGTGTTAATTTTTAAAAAAATTCAAGAGGCGAAAAAAGATTTTGAATTGTTTTTTTTTTCTTTCTTGTTGCAGGACGCTTGACATGACGTGAGCTGGCTTGTACGTCCGTCATGCTGCGGGACCGTCGCAGGGACCGATGAACGAGACGGAGTGCGCTGCGCTGCTGGAGAGCGCCGACTGGCAGAGCCCACGCCTCATCGTCGTCTTCGTCATCCTCGGCATCGTCAACGTCATGGTCATCCTCGGCAACCTGCTCGTCATCGCGGCCGTCTACCACAGCTCCAAGCTGCGCACCGTCACCAACCTCTTCATCGTGTCGCTCGCCGTGGCCGACCTCATGGTGGGCGTGGCCGTGCTGCCCTTCAGCTCCACGCTCGAGGTGTCCAAGGTGAGCGGAGTCCAAAACGATTGAAGAGTTTATGACAATAATTGTCAACATTGAAAATTTGTGGGCTTTTGAAAGTAATTTATTGGCCATTGAATCAATTTAGGGACAATGACGCGCGCCAATTTCTGAACGAAACCGGGATCGATTTAGCGGTTTAAATCGATTACTAGATAATATCGGACCCGGACGGCTACTCGATTTATTTTTTCGATCATCGTCCTATTGCGAGATTTATTTTTTTCCGAGAGTCAAACGTGCGACAATTACTCAAAACATCCGGCCGCGGTAGCTAGCGCTGCTTGTCCGTCGGCGTCCCACTGAGAGTTGCGGGCGAGTTTCGTCGCGCGCGGAATGCTTCAGGCACTTGGCGTGTCGGGCCGGCGGCGCGGGGGGCTCGGCGCCACGACCCGCGCGGCGCGCCGCTGCTGGCCCCAGGGCCCCCTTTGTTTGCCCGGCCCGCTAGTATTGCCTCCAATTATGGTGTCGGCTGCTAATTGTTCATCAGGGGGGCCGTGGGTGGGGGGGGGGGGGGCCGTAAGAATCACACGGCCTATGCGGAGGCGGGCCGGCCGCCGCAGGCGTATTAGAGGGGTTGCTACCCGCAAATCTGACGCGCGCAACTCCGCGCGCCGAATCACCTCTTCAAGCCGTTTTAATCACGGAAAATTGGGCTCGCAGTGGTGATGAGCGTCAGTGCCACCGGCAGCTGCACGGGGCCGGCCGCGGCCGTGGCGTGCAGCCCGGCCATCGGCTTGGTGGCGGGCGGCGGGGTGCGGGGGTGGGTCTTTGAGGGCCCCGCTCGCACCGCGGCACGCCAACTCTGATCGGTCGGGGGAGGAGGGGAGGGGGAGGGCCGCCGCAATCCCCTGGCGGGCGCGCCGGCGCGGCGTCTTTCCCTTAGCCTCTCGGAGAGCGTGAGGGAGAGAGAGAGAAACAGAGAGAGAGAGGGAGAGAGGGGGAGGGGAGGGAGGGTGGCTAGGGAGGTATGCCGGGTGTTTGAGTGCCGGACCCCCACCGAGGTCCGTGTGCCCCACCGGCCCCTTCCGGGGGTATCGCTTTGGGGCCCGGACTCGCTTCGCCTGTTTCGCCTGCTTCGCCGCGCGGCGCCTCTTCAAGGAGTTTCTCCGAGTGATTCCACAAGGCGGCGGCGGGGCGCTCATTAATGGACAGACGATCGCAAGCCGTTTGCGGAGCAACACCGGCCGCCCCCGCCGCCCCCGCCGCCCCCGTCCGCGGCGGGAAAGAGTTTCTATCTCTCTCTAGACGGTCCACAACCGCAGCCAACTGCTGCGTCCGTTCACTCGCAGCGCGACGCCGCCCAATTCGACTCCCCCTGACTACCCTCCTCCTCTCGCCCGCTGATTGGCGGATCTGTTCGCCCGCACACACACACACTCACACACACGCACACTCACACACGCGCACACACGCACGCACGCGTGCTCACACACGCGTGTGCGGACGCGTTTGGAAACTTGACGCGGCCGCGGCACACACACACACACACACTACCCTCCCCTCGCATCTGCATGAGAGCCGGACGGAGGGAGGCGCGAGCGTGTGGGCCGCGTGCGCGGGCCCTCAATGAAATCCTGATTACGGAAATATGCAATCAGTATGCGCCGCCGCGCACGCGCCCCCGCCGCCCCACGCCCTGCCAATAATCGTAGGGGGCCGCTCCGCTGATGGGCTGCGCCTGGCGGCCTGATGGCACAGAGAATAAAAGAGTCACACTCATCGCCTAATTGTGGGCCATAACGGGGCTTGGGGAGACTGTTTTTACGTACTCGACCTCAAATTCCAGATGTGAGATCTTTAGGTGGCATATGTCTCTGTGAGGGCTCGGTGTGACCGGTATGACCCGGGTCATAGGTGGGTCAGTGACGGGAGAATGGCGCCCGAGGAGAGAGCCCCGAAAGAAAAGAAAGGTCGTGCAAGGCCAACGGCGGGTCAGAACGGAGGCAGGCTCAGAGAGGAGAGAGTAGTGAGTTGCGAGCTTAGCACACACACACAGCGGCAGCTTTTCCGTCTCAACGCGCTCGCTTTTACGGGCCGGTGCCTTTCCTTTCTATCGCATATCACCCCACCTCCCCGCACCGCGAGCCAGTGTGTCTTTCTCTCATACCCCCGTCCTCTGCGGACCTGTCTGGCTATCCTCTCTCTCTCTCTCTCTCTCTCTCTGTTTTTCCTCTTTTCCCTTCATTCCTACCTCACACCTCCCCTTTTACCTTTTAACCTTTATGTGACACACATACAACACACATACACATACAAATATATTCATACACACATACTCACACACACACAACAGGTCTTAAGGGGAGTGCGCGCCACGCTTTTAGCCATTTCACGGACCCTTCAGTTCGTAACAGAAAGTTTTTCGTGCCCCTGTCGTTAAGCAGCATTTCGCGCTGTCCCTTGTAACTCGGCGAGCGTCAACGGGTATACCGAGAGCATACTGAGCATCCCCCCCCCCCCCCCCCCCCCGCTCAGTGCTCCTACCTCCGTTTGAGTTCGGGTCCTCTTACAGTTTCCTTCGGAGTTCGCTCTTACCTTCCGCGCCGCCGCCGCCCGGCTGCCGCGCACTGCACCAGGCAGTCCCTTCCCGAGACCCGTGCTGCCGTGCCGTGCCACGAGGGCCGCCGGGAGGGCCCGTTGCGTAATGCGTCGCCGAAATCCCGAATTCCCGTGCTCGCTGGCTGCTGGCCGCGCCGTCGGTGCTGCCTGGCTCCGCCTGCCGCCGGGCTGGCAGCCCTGACCACCTGGTGCGCGCCGGGCGCGGCCAGCGCAGCTACATTGCCGGGCGCGGCGCCGCCGAGCTCGGCCCCCGCAAGGCCCAAAGTTGGACGATCAATTTTCAGCAGCTGCCCTCCTTTTCCCTGGGAAGGCGGTGGCGGCGGCGGCAGCGGCGCGGAGACAGGCTGATGGCGGCCGGCGCCGCCAACGCCCTCCCCGCGCGCTCCACTTTCGCCGCAATATTTACGACCTTAATGACGAGAAGGGGGACAAATTAACTCGGTAAGGGGATTAGCGCGGTGAAAATTATTACCGCTGCCACTCCCCTGCCCCCCTCCCCTCAGACCCCGTCCAGCTCACTGAGCACAGCAGCAAGGTGAGGGTCGAGCCTCGTCGGCGCACTGCGCACTCCGTGACCCGCGCCGCCGAAGCGGTCGGAGGCTTTGCCCCGTGGGGGTCGTCGGCGACGTCGTGCCCCCGAAGAGCCTCCACTCCACGACGAAGGCCACGCCGCACAACACGAAACAGGCTTGCACTTTTCCACCGTGCTGCTGACCCACCGAGCCGCAAAGTCAACGCCAAACCTGGACCAAGCAGTCCGACTCCTCCTGGCCGACTTGGGCCCAACTACGGTGCGCCGCCGGGCCGCCGGGCGGCCCACCAAATGGAGTTGGACACTGGCCGGCGGCGGCGGCCCCGGCCGGCCCCGGCCAGGCCCCTCCCGCACACTCAGCCCGAACGTGCCGTCTGTGCCAGGGCCAAGAAGGTGGAGGGAGGGGGCGTGCAGGGTGCGGGGTCCCTCCCTCTGCCCTTATCAGAGTTGGCCTGACGGATAGAGGACGGTTTTGGGCCGCTAGCTGCCGCGCTGCCGCGCTGCCGCTGCCGGCCGGACCGGCGTGGCACGCCATCGCACCGCCCACCGCACCGCCCCCGCTGACTTGCAGCGCGGCCGGGGCCCCGGCGCTGCCACTGCCGCCGATAAGATAGACGCGTCGCGTCGCCACCCAGAATTATGTGTATCCGTGAATCATTGACCGGAACTGAATCGCGCGGGTCCGGTGCGGCAGCAGCAGCAGCAGCGGCAGCAGCAGCGGCGGCGTGTGGGGCTCCGAGCGGGTGCGCCTGCGGGGAGCGCCCCGAGTAAATCTGATGAACCAACCTCACAGTGTCCCAGTGCGATGTGCGCTCAGGGAGCTCCACGTCGCAGCCGTGGCCATGTTCACTTTCACGATATGCACAGGGGCGTGGCGTGTAATCCCCCCCCCCTCTCTCTCTCTCTCTCTCTCTCTCTCTCTCTCTCCCCCCCCTTTCAGCACACGTGGGCGGGGTACGACACAGAGACGGAGGGGGTGGAGAGTAGCGCCCCGGTCGGGACTTGATTATATACGTATTCCGGGCCCTGAAACATCTCGGCGCTTCCTAATGAGGCTGCAGCAGACAGCTCAGTGGCGGCAGGAGACCGGCAGGACCCCGCCAGGACCCCGCCAGGACCCCGACAGGACCCCGACAGGAGGCCACGGCCTGCTCGCCCGGGTTTTCATTCCCATTCACGGATTCACGTGTGGTGCCGCCCTTCATCCGGGCTGCTGGAAATGAATACGAGTGAAACGCCCCTCATCTCAGCTCCCACCCACTCGTTATTTAATAGTAGTTTTCAGTCGTTTTTCAGATTTGTTTTTTGTTCCAAAATAAAAAGCGGCCCTCTCCTGATTCAGTTCGTTTATTTCACCGTGTCTTTTTTCTTCCTCTTTTTATTTTACGTGGTATAAAAATAATGACAAGAAATGCGCTGGCAGCAGAGGGCTTAGAGACTGACTCCCGCGCCATCGTTCAGCGAAAACAAGAAAAACATAAAACAGGGACTGCTGTTGCGTGCAGCACAACGCGGGGGAGAGAGAGAGAGAGAGAGAGAGAGAGAGAGAGAGAGAGAGAGAGAGGAGCGGGGAGCAGGGGGGAGGGAGCGAAGCAGTGCTCTGGGCGCGGCACTTCTCCACAAGTCCTTCGACAGCAGGCTGCGCGGCGCCTCCGAGGGCGCCTCCGCTCTTCCGCCCCGCGAGGCTCCGAGTTTGATGCGTGCCGATCGCCGAGGAGTCCCCGCGACGGCGCAGCGGCAGCGGCGGCAGCAGAGGGACACACAGCGCCGCCATATTTCGCTCCTTACCGATCGGAAACTTTGTGTGGAGTGCGTGCTGGGTGCGGGTCGGGGCAGGCCGCCGGGCCAGTAGCAGCAGCAGCAGCGGGGACGGAAAGGCAAGAGCTCGCCGAACGGCAGAACAACTTTTCATTCAGGCAGCATTCGGGCTGCTGCCCGCGGCTCAGCCCGGCTCCTGCCCGGCTCCTGCCCGGCTCCTGCCCGGCTCCTGCCCGGCGGCTCCTGCCCTCCTGCCCGCCTCCTGCCCGCCTCCTGCCCGCCTCCTGCCCGGCTCCTGCCCGGCACCTGCCCGCCTCCTGCCCGGCTCCTTCCCGCTCCTGCCGCCTCCTGCCCGCCTCCTGCCCGCCTCCTGCCCGCCCGCCTCCTGCCCGCCTCCTGCCCGCCTCCTGCCCGCCTCCTGCCCGGGCCCCGCAGCCCGGCTGCGGCAGTGGTCCTCTTGAATGAAGGCTGCAGCACATGCCCGGCCTGATAGCGAAACTGTGTCTGGTGTGAAATCGTCTTTCGCGTCGCCGCTGAGCCAAATTCTAATTCAATTTCACTCGGAAGCCCGGCGCAGCCTTGGCTGCCTTGGCGGAGCCGGCGGCCCACACGCTCCCGGCACGCACGGCTCATCCCAGCCCGCCCCATAGTTTTGGGTCACGTTGGGCGGCCAGCCCTCACGGAGTGCGCGGTCGGCGCAGGTGGCGCGGCAGGGCAGCAGGCAGGCGGCAGGGGCGGCAGGGCGCGCCGGAGGGGGGTTTTCATTTGAAGAGGACCGAGCGGCTTGAGACGCCCTTAGGGATGCTCGGGCGGGCCACTCCCCACCGCCGCCGCTCACCCCTCTGGGCCGCCCTCTACGGGTCCCAGGGTCCCAGGACCGTGGGGACGCGGGGCGGCGCGGCCCGGGGACGAATGGCCTTTTTGGACCGTCCTGTTTGGAGTCATCCAGTCATCCCTAGCGCCGTGGGCAGACCGTGGCTGTGCCCCCTTTCTCTCTCTCTCTCTCTCTCTCTCTCTCTCTTGGCGGGACCAGGTTTCACGATTTGGTTCCCACTCGTCGGCCTCGCTGCATTTTAAGCAGGTGAGCCCGGTGGGCCTGGCGCGGATTGGACTGCTGGAGGCGGAGGGGCCGCCGCCGGGGTCGGCCAGCAGGCCTCTCAGAAAGGGTTAATAAAAAAAACACACAGGAACACGAATAGCGAGGGCGGCCCGAGGGCCAAAGTACTGTGTTCGCTGTGGTCATCGATAAGTTTGTAGAGCTGAGAGGGGCGAGGGGAGTGTGATTGCTGAGCGGCGGTGTGTCGCTCCGCGGGGCGCTGCGAACCGCTGCTCGCGCGCCCGTCACGGCGCCCGTGTTGCACTCAGCCGCGAGACGGCGCCGCATAGCCGCCCGGGGAGCTATGCCCCTCTGCTCGCCTGCGCCCGCGGCCGACCAAAGAGTTTTACGCGCAGATACCGGGAACGCGGAACGTCGTCAGAAGGCGGGCGGGCGGGCGGGCGGCGGCGGCGGCGGCTGCGACGGGCCGGGACCCCGCTCGCATTCACGCCGTAAGTAGAACCCCGGCGCTGCTGCAATGTCTGTTTCTGAGGCGCACATTCTGCCGCGCAAGACTGCGGCCGCCGCCGCCGCCGTGGCGCTTCGGATTTCGTATTCCGCTGCTCTCCCGCGTTACGCCGTCGGCGCCGCCGCCGCACGCGCTTCCTCTCTTCAAAGAGCGGTAAAGGGCGTGGCGGCGGTCATGGCGGCAAAAAAAAACGTTAAGGTTATCGAAAAAAAATGGCGGCGGGGCGCGTAAATACTCGGCATACGGACGGCCAGCGACACCGGCAGACGACGTGCGCAGAGCGGGCGGCGTCGAGCGTCGTTGAGGCGAAGTAGTGCGGCCTCTCCAAGCGACCACGTTCTCCGGCGGCGGAAAATTGCGAGAGGGCATCGCGCGGCCTCCCCTTGTGGAACAGACCTCTGAATCTGTGAAGCCCAGCTACCCAGCAGCACGGTTGTATTTTTAAAGGTGAGAGCAGGTGGAGGGGCGGAGGAGAGAGAGGGGGGAGGGGAGGAGGGGGCGAAATAGTGAGAGTGGGAGTGAGAGAAGCGAGAGAAAGAGGGGGGAAAAGGGGAGCAAAAGAGTGTGAGAGAGAGGGAAAGAGAGTGAGAGAGAGAGAGAGAGAGACGAAGAAGAAGTAAGGGTCCATTTGCAATGTGTCACTGGTATCGACAAACCGTCAGTCGCGGCCCTCTAATCGCCGTCCGATGTCAGCAGTCTTTGCATAGGAACATCAGACCTGCGCTGCCTGCGTGGACGGGAGTGGCCGCCCCGTCATGTACACTCGGGAGGCGATGTTGATGATAATGATGATGACATCCGATGACGTTTTCGAAACGGATGGCAGGAGCATCAACAGCAGCGCAGCGACTTTTGGATGTCGTGTACACTGAGGTCGGACGTGGCTGCGAGTCCTCCACCACGTGCCGAGATTTTGTCCTCTCCAGATTGGCCGAAAGGAGTGTATTTAGAAGGTGAGGGTGGCGCCGTCGCCTTGGCTTCTATCTCTCATCGCGACGCTCCGCCCCGGCAGGCTCATCGTGTTGCAGCGCCCCGAGTTGCTGTTTGCTCACGATGAAAGGAATCCAGCCAGTATATACCCGCGGGCTCCGCCCCACGGGCCCCACGGGCCCCACGGGCCACGGCACGAACTGACATTCTCCCCGGTAAACACTCGCCCACCTCCATCCACCCACCCACCCACCTACACACACACACACACACGCACGCGTGCACACACACATACACATTAAAGGAAATCGATCCCGTCTTCATAACCTCTCGTAAAATCGAAGCGGTTATTAGACATTGTTTGACGCTTTCTTCTTTGTTTTCCTTTTTTTATTCCTCATGCATACCGATGCAATATATTGATAGGGCCTTTCTCATATGCCGGGCCAGGCAAAAGTTTAGGATACATACATTACTTTCGTTTATGCATGTGTGTGTGTGCACGTACGTGTGTTGGGGCAGATACGCTTCCGCTCTTGTGCGCACTTCGCGTCCTACAAACTGCGGTACGCTTCGTGACTCTGGACGGAGGGAGCGCGTGCGCTCACACACACACACACACACACACACACACGGCGGCAGTGCCTTCGTTCGTGTTATTGTTTTCTTAGAAAACACACACTCGCACAAACACACCCCCGCATATCGTGTGCAAGCACGCGGCAAGCCCAGATTGATCAGGAAGGAAAAAGGTGGATGATGTGTTGCAGAGATAATCAGAGAGAAGGGGAGGAGACGGAGTTTGGGAGAGGAGGGAGGGGAGGGGGAGGAGGGAGGGGAGGGGGGAGGCACCGCCCGCGGATTGATTGCCTGAATAATTCCGTGCCTTGGAATGGCAGACCTTGGTAGAAAAAGAGAGATGGGAGAAGGTTAGGCCAAGCCAGAGAGGGAAAGTGCAAGGGAGAAAGAGAGTAAGAGGGAGAGAAAAAGAGAGCGAGAGACAGAAGGAAAGAAACGGGGGGGGGGGGGGGGCTGCTTGGGCCTATAGCGAGCACAGCTACGTCGCGATGGTATTGTTCCAGGAAACCTCTCCTCTCCTTCTAGTTGCTGTTCTTTTCCTTCCTTCTTGTTCACGCTTCATCTGAAAAAACGACCCCACCCCCACCAAAAAAGAAAATAACTGATATTTTGATATTTTCATTTTGACTGTTTTTATGTAGTCCGTTAGAGAATGTGTGGGCGCACAGGAGCCTAATGCTCCAAAGTAGCATCATTCGCGCTAACCGTTTAGTCCTTGGCTGCTCCTGAGTCGTCCAACCCCTACGGCTCCCACCGGCACCGTTAAGGAGACAGCCGGCCGGCCGCGCTCCGGGGGCTGCGGGGGCGTCGGGGCTCCGAGCGAGCCCTCCGCACCGCTGGCCTGCTGGCCTGATGGCCCGCTGGCCTGCTGGCCCGCTCCCGCCGGCCTCTGCCATTTGAGCAACAGGTTGCCCGCCCACCCTCCCCCACCGTTTTCACGCAGTGGCGAAACACATTTCCCTTTCTCCAGGAGGCGTGGCGGTGGCGCGCTCCCGGGCCCAGACGCCGCGGCAGGTCGCCGCCGGGCCGCTCAAATGTCACGGGGGCGGGGCTCGCGGGGGTGGCAGCCGTGATGGGAGAGACCGCGGCACCGCGCGGAAAATGAAAACAGCATCACGACAAAAACCTGATGAACTTGTCAGTCTCTATTTCAAACGTGACGAATTTGTCACGTTTAATTTCATATGTGACTGTCACATTCATTTTTTTCAGAGTGGAATGGACGCGCGTTGTCGTCGAGGACCCGTCGGGACGTGGCGCCACCGGCGTCCTTCTCTTATTGGCATTAGCCGCTGCACTTCGGCCCCTCTCCCCACGGGGGGGCCTGGGGCAGCTAGGGGCCCCAGGTGGGGCACTGCCAGTAACAGAAGCGCCACCGCTTCGTGCCGCCCGGGTCAGGGGCTGGGGAGGAGGGGGCGGGGGGCGTTTACATAAGCGGAGGCGAGGGATTTATGGCGGGATATCTTGTACCCCCTAAGGGTTTTCCCTCCTCCCTTCCCCACATGTTTGCGTGGCGTGCACGCCAGGCGGCTTGCACCTCGCTCAGTGGCGTAGGAAGGGTAGGAGGGGAGGTGGGGGGGGGCATGGATCCATGGATTGCGGTGGTTTCGGAGGAATGCAAACGCGGAAGAGGTGGTGCGAGCGCTGCGGTCTGGCGGGCGGCGGGGGCGGGGTGGCGGCGGCAGCAGGGTGGGGGAGGTCATCGAGTTCCCTGGCGATGCGGGGTTGCCTGCCAGCGCCTGCCGGCGCCTGCCGCGCAGCCAAGAGCGCGTGAATTAAAAAATGGAATTGCAGCAGCGACCCGAGAAATGCAGGGAGGAGTACGGTAGCTTGTATCAACTACAATTTATTTTTCCTCTTATTTGCTCCTCCTCCTGCCCCATCCGCTCATCTCCCCCTCCACTTCTAATCCTCGTGCTGCGCTGCGCCGCCCTGCGCTGCCGTGGACGTCGGGGCGCTGGGCTGGCCGCTCAGGAGCTCCGTATTTTTTCCTCCTCCCCCGCCGCCGACGTCGCGCAAGCAGCAAGCAGCCCGCACCCCGATATTAAATTGGTTGCCCTGCGCGCAAAGCCAATAACGGGAGTGGCGCCGGGGCCCCACGCGGCGCCAGCGGCGCCTATGGCCACCCGCGGCGCCAGCCGACTCGGGGCGCATCCCCGTAAGTGTGAAAGTAAGGAGTGTGTGTGTGCGTGTGTGCGTGTGTGAGCTCATGACGGAATGAGAATTGTGGCTAAGTCAGGTCGGCGAGGTGGGGATCGGTCTCTTAGAAAGCTTCTTCCCCCAAACGTTGCCCTGCTCCTACAGTGAAATGACTACATATTTTTTTGTCGGTATAGACTTAAAGGAAGCGCTTCCGCTACCTCCACGGCGAGACCCGCCACCGCCTCGCCGTGTGCCGCGCTGTACGTGGCTTCCCCCTTTGTGTTGTGAGTGTGAGAGAGGGAGGAAGGAACGAGAAAGAAGGAGAGAGAGAGAGAGAGAGAGAGAGAGAGAGAGAGAGAGAGAGAGAGAGGCGGAGGAAGCTGGGGCTGCGAAGAGGGGATCATGCCGCACGCAGCTCCGGTACGAAAATACCTCTTTAAAATGTACTCAAGGCGGGAGAGAGGCGCGCTCAACTGGCAGCGATTTCTCCGCGCTACTGCCTCGGCCGCCTCGGCTGCTGCCGTGCCGCTGCCTTGGCGGCGTTTTCCTCACTTTACCTCCTCGCCTTCGTGCTCCGTCTGGACCGGGCGACGTCTAAGAAAATCATCTCATCATTTCATTAATGTTTTCACCGTCTTTTTTTTTTCTTGTGGAAAAAATACTTTAGTTTGTCCTTTTCGGCGCCATGTACAGAGGGTGGATTCACAGAGATCACCACAACACCGCAGGGCTCGCGTTCGTCCCTTCCGAGGCGTTTTCTTTCTCGTGCCGCTGAAATATTGATGTGCCTCGGTCGACAAAAGGCGGCGGGTGTGGGGCGGACGGGATTGGTGTGCATCGGGAAGGTCGTCCTCCGCCGCCGTCGGGGTCCTGGAGCGGACCGTCATCAGCACGGTGTCCGACACGTCCGGCAGCGCCAGCAGCAGCGCCGCTTGTGCGTCGTGCGCTTAGAAATACGGGCGCCGATTCCACACGTTCGATGGACACGGCGTCATATTTCTCCGTGATGGAGGTACGGAAGGATTGGAGCAGGGAAGAGAACCCTCCCGGTCCCCTCTCCCCAGCTCACCCCCTCTCCTCAGCTCACCCCCTCGCCTTTGCTCTCTCTCTCTCTCTCTCTCTCTCGCTCGCTCTCTCTCCCTCCCTCCCTCAGAGATTCGCCCCCCTTCTTCAACGTCTTTACGACCCTGTCCCTCGCACGCGGTGAGGAGAGCAGAGGGGAGTGGCGGCGAGGCTCAGAAATTACATCATAATCTACAAAATGCAATCAATTGCGTCCGTCGTGGTCCGCGCATTGTGCAGGAATTGCTTAAGCGCGTCGTCGTCCGATTGTGAACGCTGCCGGCCGGGCCGGCGGCCTCGTGGCGGCGGATCGCGGCGGAGCGCCGGGCAGTCAGGCAACCCTCCGGCCCACGTGGCTGCAGCGTTGCCTACGCTGCGGTTGGCAGGCTGACGGCGGCGGCCGGCGGCCGGACCCTGCCGGAGGGCACGGATGGACCCCGCCGGGGCTTCGTTCGACGCTGTTATTGTGCACCGCGTCGACTGCGGCTAACCGCGGTCCGGGCCGGGCAGCGGGGGCGGGGGGCGCGGAGGGCGGGGGCAGCGGGGGCCGCGGCGGCTGCGGCGCTGACGGCGAGTTCACTTGTCGTCAGGTCTGCGGTCCTCGGCGCAGGTCAGCGAGGAGGGGAAGGGAAGGGATGGCGGGGGTGCGGCCGGCCAAGAAAAGAGAACACGGAGGGAAAACAGCGGGGCCGAGGTGAGGCGGGAGGGTCGGGGCGGCGGGCAGCGGGGGGGGGGGGGGGGGGGGGGGATGAAGCCATTGTCTGTGTCTTATCGGCCGCCACGCCACTCCACGCACAATGGCACGGATGGCGGTGGCTTTGCTATCGGGCTGCAGAAGCCCCCGGCCGGCAGCGCGGGGCCTCGGCCAGGGCCTTGGTGTCACTACCGCCCTGCTGCCGTGCCGCCCGACGCTACCTAGCACCTCCCCCACCGGCCCACGGACCCTGCCGCACTTCTTGTTACGTATTCTAATGCAGCCAAACCCACCTCACCGCTCCCCTTGCCGCGTGTGGTCCCAGTCCCCGTCTGCTCCAAGCGGCGTTTGTCGAGCAGGAGCCGTCCCAAGAGAGCGAAGAACTTCTTGTTACGTATTCTAATGCAGCCAAACCCTCCCTCCGGGCCCCCTGCCGTCGCCTGCAGCCACCTCCAAAGAGAGCGAAGAAGAATGCTTGTGGGGTGAGAGAGAGAGAGAGAGAGAGAGAGAGAGAGAGAGAGAGAGAGGAGAGAGACTCACAGGGAGGCCCGCACTACCGACGAGACATATGGTTAAGTGATGCACGCCTGTCCGTCTGTCGTGTCTGTCTGTACGCCTGGGCTGCTTCTGTGTCGGAGTGGGTGGGGGTATAGGGGGGGGGGGGGGGCTAGACAACACGGTACGGCACGCACGTACGATATGAACCCCCTGGCCCAGGGGCACGGAAAATATTGTGTCCGTGAGGAGACGAGACGGGGGCGGGCGGGTGTTCCAGGAAGGGAGGGAGAGAGAGAGAGAGAGAGAGAGAGAGAGAGAGAGAGAGAGGTGGGGGAAGAGAGAGGGAGAGAAGGGAAGAGGAGGATCACACAGCCGAATCGAGTGGCTAGCGTGTCTATGCAGTGAGGGGTTGACTGAGTGCGAGGCGCAGCCGGGGGTTAAAAAAAGATGTTGTTCGTGACGGTGGTGTCATGTGCAGTTCTGCGTGTGAGTCATGTGTGTGAGAGAGAGAGAGCGAGAGAGACAGAGGAGGGTCGGTTCAAGCGGTCCGTTCGAGCTAGTACAAATGATTTATTGTAACAAAAATGGGGGTTTTCATGAACCCACTTATCTTGCTGCACGAAAAGAAAAATAAATCGCATCTCGTACAAAAAAAATATTTCTATCATGTATTTTTCATATCAAATTTTCCAAAAATAATACAGTTTTTAAAAAAATTAAAATAAAAATTTCGGGCCCAGAAATCGTAGCCATGATCATCGCCCTATTGCGGTCAAACGTTTGCTCGGATCGCCACAAGAGAACTCGGCTGCAGCGTCGGGGCGGGCCCGGGCCGTTCTGGTGGCAGCGGCCACCCCTCCCCATGTGCGGTGACTTTGGCTCGCTTCAGCTGCGAACAATGGTACCTCTAAGCCGTACCAGAATGAAGTGTGCGTTGCGGATGAGCGAGGTGGCCGGTGCGGGCGCGGTGGGGGCGGTGGGGGCGGCGGCGGAGCGTGGGCTGCGGGCCGCTGCTGCGTGCGTAAAGCACCCTGTGAAGAACCAGAGCGTTTGGTTTGCAGCCCTCTCCACCCTCCACCCATCCCGAGTGAATGCCGGCACGGCGGCGGCGCGCTCGGCTGGAGGCCAAAGCCAGGCGGGGTCTGTCCGGGTCCTGCCGGGCTGGTGATTACCGGGGGCGGCGGGGGCGGCGGGGGCGGCGGGGGCGGCGGGGGCGGCAGACCGTGCCAGTGTTATTGGGGGGATCACGGAGTTTGTTAATCCCCCGTCCGGCGGGCTGCGTCACGTCACCCGGTACAGCTACAAAGAGTCCTAGCTGTGAGCTGCGAGTCCGTGCCGTCCGTCACGGGGGAGAAGTCAGAAGGGCGACACGCATCCGTGTCTGTCCCGTTCTGATTTCAGGCAACTTTCTCAAATGTAATGTGAAATGGAATTAATTTAAATGCCGTTGGCGGGATACCCTGCCTGTCCGCTTCCGGGCCGGGGCCGACGCCTTAGCCGCCTCTCGAGCTGACTGCCAGCTCCGACTGGAGGCGGCACGGCTGTCTGGCTGCCTGGCTGGCGGCATTCAAGCTTTTAGAGAAGAGGTCGGCTGGCTGGCTGGCTGGCTGGTCCCTTGTCGTCATCAAGACAAGAGCCGGGCGATGACGTCATCCCGCACAGCTGAGCGGGTAGAATGGTGGAGGCGGTGGCGGCGGCGGCACGAGCCGCTAACAGTAGGAAAAGGAGGCGCGAGGGCGGCGGGCGGCGACGGCGAGGATGCGGTCCTGCCGGGCCCCCGCACCGCCGCTGCGCCGGGGCCCAAGCCTCTCCCTGTCTCTACCTCTGCCACTGCCCCCCCCCCCCCTCCATCCATCTCTCTCTCTCTCTCTCTCTCTCTCTCTCTCTCTCTCTCTCTCGCTGCCCTTCAGCGTGTTACATTGGTCACCGCCCGTTTCCGCCGCCGCCCCCCCCCCCCCCCCCCCCCGCGTCCCCCCGGCGGCCGTCGCTGCGCCGCAAATGTCCCGCAGCTATGTGGGTCTGGAGGGTGACGGTGTCGGATGGGGGGCAATAAGAGGGGCGGGAGGCACGACACACAGCGCGCTGTGCCACAGCGGCCCGCCGCTGCCCGCATTCCCTCCACGCGTTTTACGAGGCAGCAACACATCAGCACGGCGGACTGCCACCGCCGGCCACCGCCGGGGCACCGGGGCGGCGGGGGGATGAATGAAAAGGGGAGGCGACAGCGGTGCGCTGCTGCGCTGCTGCGCTGCTGTGCTGCTGTGCTGCTGCGCTGCGGGGAGCGGCGGCCCCGCCTGCCGCAGGATGGGGCTGGACGCTCTCACGTCGTGACCTTCCCGCCCGGGTACCAGAGTGTGGCCACCGGCTGCCTCGGCCGGCGGGTACTGCGCGGAAACTCGGGTACCAGTCGGAGGGGGGGGGGGGGGCTCCTGGGTCAAACCAGGCGAGGCCGTGTTCCCCCATTTTTCAGGTTTGATTCCCCGGGACTGTGGAATAACTGTTGGCCGCCACCCCGGCGGCCACGCTGCCTCAATTTCACGGCCCACGCGCCGCCATTCTTCTGGTGGCTCCTCTCGAGAGAAGTTGGGGGGCGCGGGCAGCTATGCGAGACACGACGGTCATCCACTCGGAGAACAAAGGCCTTGCTCCGTGCGATCTGTCACGGCCCCCGCCCCGCGGCACACGGCCACCACTTCTCAAAGTCACCGCACATCCTCCGCCTACTCGGCATCAAAGTTTGTTGCAGTATGTTCTAAAAACGGCGTCCCCGCGCGCCGCGGGTGCGGGCGCCGCCATTCCATAAAATCCATATAATTTTTTTCTCCGAAAATTTATTTGGAAACTTGGGGACTAGTACGACCCCCCTCCTGGCCTCGCGCAGTGCTCCTCCCGCCGCATTTGTTGCCAAGGTCTGGCCGCCCCCCTCACCGCCGCTGCAGCTCCGCTGGTTCCGCCCCCTCCGGCCCAGAGAGTTGCACCCTCATTTCCGTGAGAGCGTAGGTGGTAGGCTCTTGTGCATGCCCGGAGCGCACCGCCACCGCTGCACACGGGCCACCAATTAACACCCCATAACCCGGGCCTGCACCGCTGCTGCACCGCTGCTCTGCACTCTACTTGTCCTGGGCTCCGTCCCAGCTTAAGCCCGCCGAACACCTCGAGCGGGGAACACGGGGGACACGCCGAGGACACGCCAAAGACACGCCGAGGACACTCCGAGGACACGCCGAGGACACGCCGAGGACACGCCGAGGACACGCCGAGGACCTCCAGGCAGGTCCTCGTCGCGCGCCTCCAGCCGCCCCCGCGGCGGCCTCCGTATTGTTCGCTGCAGTTGGGGGTCCTCTGGACAGGTGTCGTCCTCCAGCGCGGAGTGTCGCGATGGTAAATACCGCGCGCGGCGGCGACTGTGCCACGCCGGCGCGACGCGGTTAAGAGTTCCGGTCCAAGATTATTCAGAAAAAAAAACTAAACGCCACTCTACCCGTCCGGCCACAGGGCCGCGATGGTGACTGCAGCGCGCCCCATATACTTTACACACCGTCATCTTATCTGAGCCGACAGAAAAAATTCACGGACCAGCGGGCCCGCCGGCTGGACTCGCTAGCCACGCGGCAACCGAGCTTCGGTGCGGGGCGGCCGTGCGCTCCCGGTACTGAAGCCGCACGACGTGTCCGACTGGACATTGACTGGACTTTGACTGGAGAGTGACTGGACTGGAAGGCTGGTGTACCCCTCGCTAGACACGGCGTGAAAAAAATCGGGTGGGGGGGGGGGGGGAAGAATGGAAAGTAAATGCGGGCCTTTGTGTGGAGGTGGAGTGGTGTGTGCCGGCCGTGCGGCCCTCCTCTCCCGGAGCTGCTCTGGCGCTGGCCGCGTCCCCGGCGGCCGCCGCCCGCTGCCGCCCTGTCCTGCTTGACAGCCCCGTCCGCCCACCCCTTTCGACGTGTAATCGCGACACGGCCCGTCGCTCTGATCGCGTGTCCCTCTCAGCCGCGGCCCCCGCGGCCCCCGGCGGGGCCCCGGCCGCCACGCCCCGCACAGCCGCTGACCGGGCGCGCCGTCGGGGTCACCCCGTGCCGCCATCGGAGTCGCTGTCATCGGGTTTGCTTTGCGGAGGGCGGTCGCCGAGCAGCACCACGATCGGGAGCTGCTCCGCGGCCGCCCTGCAGACAGAAGGAGCCGGGCTCGCTTACTCATGCAGGCGGAGCGGAGGCGGTCCGGGCCGGGCCAAGGTGGATGTGAGCCACCCTCTCCCTCTCCTCCCCAAATCCGAGAGCAATCACCCCTGAAACTAGAAACTTGGGGTTACTCAAAGACTACGGTGCGGAGCGAAAAAACGAAGAGAGGGAGCGGAGGATAGAGGGGAGAGGGGTAGGGGAGACAGCTCTGCTTCCGCGCTGCCTTTCGTGGTTCGGTCTCATCAAAAAGAAACGGGAAGCCATGGCGAGCGATGGCGAGGCAATGGCAAGCCCACAGGGCCGGCGGCAGAGCTGGCAGAGCTGGCAGAGCTGGCAGAGCCGCGGGGCCGCGGAGCCGACCCAGCTCGTCACGAATATCGGCAGCCGGCCCGGGGCGGCGCAGCGCACCGGCGGCAGCGGCCCCAGCAAGTGGATTTGGTTTCTGCTAAAGGGCTTTCCTATTCACGTCCACATGCCTCTCCCCGCCCCTGTGTGTCGGCGCGTCTCGGGGCCGTCGCGATACCATCTCATCTGGAGTCACTCCAGCCGTCACTGGCGTACCCTCACCCGCACAGCAGCTCCTTTTCATCGGCATTTAAAAACATTATTTTATATGATTTTGACAATAACTTTTTACAGGACACAAATAAGTTGACTCCCTCCGTCTTTATTCCGCACGGTCTCCCCGCGGCGCCACCGGGACCGGGGGCCCCCGCGGCGCGCGGCGGCGTGTCGCGTGCTGTTTAAATCGAGTTCCTGCAGACATTCCAGGCCGGCAGAAGGGCCTGCAGGGCGGCGCGGGCGGCGCCGGGGGACCCGCGTCACGACGGAGGTAAACCAATAAGCCCAATATTGTCGACCCCGACTCCGCACCGCGCCGCCCGCCGCCTCCCCGTGTCGCCGCGTGGGGCGCTGCCGTCGCCTGTGTGTGTGTGCCGCCCCATATAGGTACATGGATACACTCCGGGTGTGTAAACACTAGGAATGCTATTCGCCCTCACGTCACAAACCGTGCCGGGAACGCCGTTGTTCGCCCTCGGATCATAAATCGAGTCGACGAATGTGGCCCAAGTCCGTGAGGTGCTGCCTTGTTTTTTCAGCCCTGAGGTTGGTCTGGGGTGCTCGGTGTGTGCATTGGGTGCTCCGGCAGCAGCAGCGGAGGTCCTTTGCCAGAAGACGGTTGGCCTGACAGCCCCTAGGAAGGCGGCGGCGACTCCGGGCCACCGCCTCGGCCGCTCTCTACCTGCGACTGTTAATTTATTCACCAAGTTTGGGGCGCGGCGCTGCTGGCTGCACCGGGTATAATGTGACTCGAGTCTGTACTCCTCTCTCTCTCTCTCTCTCTCTCTCTCTCTCTCTCTCTCTCTCTCTATCTCTATCTCTCTGGCGCTGCTCCCCGTCGCCGCCCGCCGCGCGCGGCCACTGCAAATACTTTATTCATGAAAGTTTGTCCCCTACGGTCGCCTCCTGGCGGGCTGCGTCGTCTGCTGGAAGTGTGTGTGTGCACTGGTGCTTTGCCCTCAATCACTGCAGACTGCATCGACACATCGCTTTTATAACGCTCTGCGCCTCACACCTGTGCGCGTGTGTAAGAGAGACAGAGGGAGATTTTATTTTTATTACTTTACAACATAAAAGGAACAGAGAGAGAGCGTTACGTGATACCTGCACGCACCATAATCCGTGAGCGCGCCAGAGCCTTCTCGGAAGCGGCCGGAGGGGCCGGAGGGGTCGTGGGGTCGGGTCGGTCTTTGGAGCGTCACGAGTGAAGGGGTGGATGGGTTTCCGACCGCACCAATAAGAAGGGGCCATTAATTAATGTGACGCCAGTAACAGGTGGCGGCGTGGTGGGGCGCGGCGGGCGGCCAGCCGGGCAGGCAGCCGGGCAGCCAGCCAGCCAGCCAGCCAGCGGAGCGGCGCCGGCAGCAGAGCCCTCACCGCCCATCGCCGCACGTCTAGCGGGTCTAGCGGCGCCCTTGCACCGGCGACACTGCCTACAGGCGCCGTTCTTTGTTCCTTCTTTGCAGTTCGCCTTTATTTCCTGGTCTGGAACATCTCGTCTCGTTCCGCTGCCGCCTCTCCTCCCCCGCATACGACTACACGCCTGCTCAATACGGGACGCGCCCCCTCCCCCTCCTCCTCCTCCTCCGCGTGTGGCAGACGGTGGCGCCCGGAGGCGCGTGACTCCGGGACGTGCAGTCATGCCCCGGAGCCCCCGGCGCCCCCGGGGCCCAGATTACCCAGCACGGCACGGCGGCACGGCGGCAGACCTTTCGAAAACGCCCCTTCGGATTACGCCGGCCGGCCGCCCGGTCCGGCAGCGCAGGCGGCGTGGTGGTGACGCCGCCCGGAAGCCGCGGCGCTTGTCTTCCTGTCGGCCGGCGCCGCCTCGCCGCGCCGTGTCCGTGGACTTTAACCCCCATGGTGTTCTGCACCGACGTTCCGCTTGTTTCTTTTGCGAACGTCCGCATCCCGCCCGGCGGGCAGCAGCAGCCGAGTCCGCTCGGACATGTGGCCGAGACGTGTGCGTCAGTGTCTGTGTGTGTGAGACGAGTTCCGCGCACCGCTGCCGTCCACGCGCGCTGACCCGCGTCGTGTGTCGCTCCGGACACACCTCCCCCGCCAGGCCGGCCCGAGACCATACTGCAAAATGATGTCCGAGTCGTGAAAGTGTGGGAACAAAAGAAGCGTATCTAGTACAGAAATTTTCAAAGAACACATTAGGGAAAAAATCAGAATTTTTCAGAAAACTTTCCTTTTTTTTGGAAAACTTTTTTCTGAAGTTATATGGAATTTTTTCAAAAAATTTCCTTAAATCTTTCATGAAATTTTCGGGACTAGAACACCCAAACAAAGGCTCAAAGTTTTAGTTAACCGATCAACTTTCTGTATTTTCCCTCTGATTTGCTTCAAATTTTTCTCTTGACAGCCAGCGACTAATAACTAATACCCCTCGCTCCCGCCTCCGCGTCTCCACCGGATCGCTGCCGCGGCACACTTGATGGCGAATTATCGACCGCACGCCGCGTCACCCCTCGGTAATTTTCAATTACGCACCCTCGCGCCTTACTTACACACCTGGCCTGCTCGCCCCCCCCCCCCTCCACCACCCCCACCGCCCCCCCCCCCCCCCCGCGCGCGTGAAGGCGCCCGCCGCCACCGAGAGCCAACGCCCGACCAGCTCTCTCAGCAAGAACAAGTTTGAAGACGTCGATAAAATCGCAACGAGATTTTCCGCGCAAAACCCTTAAGATAAGATGCGGCGGCGCGAGCAGTTCTTCCTCACCTAACTATCCTGGACACGTTTATAAATGATTCAGCGGTTCCGGGCGGCGCGCCGCTCTCATTTGTTCCGGTCGTAATTGCCAATTTTAAACTTACGCGCGCGATGCAGGCGGGAAAAATACTGAGGGAGGTGCGCGCAGGTGGGCTTCGGGTGGAGTCCGCGGGCGGCCGCCGCCCGCCGCCGCTGCCGCCGCCGCTGCCGCCGCCGCTGCCGCCGCCGCTGCCGCCGCCGCCGCCGCCGCTGCCCGGGGCGCGCCTCTCTGCGTGACAACGACCAATTCTATCATCGATGGACTTTGCATTCTAAATCCCTTGATTGGCCGGCCGGCCGAAGTCTTCCGCCCGTCGCCGTCTCGCCCCTTTTTAGCATCGCAAATTGGGGTAGTCTCGTGCGTCCGCCAGCTGGTGGCGCCTCTCTCTGTCTCTCTCTCACCCTTCCCCTCTCTTGCTCTTTCAGTCCGCCTCTCTCTCTCTCTCTCGCACCCTCTCTCCCTCCCCCGTGCACCTCAGGGTCAGCAGCAGCTGCCTACGAGCTCATGCACTGCGCGTTGATCGATCGGTTGCCGACGTACCACCACTGGCATGGCGTGAGCACGGCGCACCCCGCCGCCGCGGGCTCAAAGGGACGGTCGTGCTAAAGTCCCCTCAGCAGCCGACAGGATCCGGCGAGGAAACCAACAGAATGTAGCGAGCCTGGAGTGCGCCCTGGTCCTGTGACCAAACACTGTCTGGACCGTGTCCTGGAGAGGTCCTGCCTAATGCTGTGCTCGGAGGATCACGGGGATCTCCGGACGATAATTCCCCATTTTCTGAAGGACGCTGCTGGTGGGTTTATTGGCCCCACGCGACAGCAGAAGGGTCTCTAATCCCCGCCCGCGGGGGCTGCCGGATGAGCGGGCTGGACACACACGCCGGGGTCACGGAGGGTCCTGGAGGGCCCTGGGGCGCCCTGGAGGGTCCACAGGAGCGGGGAGCCTGGAGGACAACGGATGGTAATAAGCGATACTGTGTGCCTTTAGGCCGCACGCGGGGCGGTGTGGAGCAGGCAAACAAGGCGCCACCGGAGGAGCCACCGGATCCGGAGAACCCGGAGCAGGGCCCGGAGGACCCGCAGGACCCGCAGGACCCGGAGCGGGGCTCGCGGGGGACAAGGCGCGGGGCCCCGGGGGCAGGATTGTGTTTGCCCATCCCATGACATCATTCCTCTCACCTACAACTACCTCAGCCAGCGCCCCCCGGCCCGGCGGCGGCCCGGCGGCACGGCGGCAATGTTGTTTAAATTAGGACAACAAGCAGCGTCACTTTTCAATTAAGTTTGCCAACCTCATCGCCGCGCGGCACGCGACGCCCCGCACGCGGCCGCACGCCTCCGCCGCCCGCACCGCCCCCACCAGCGGCGCCTGCTGGGATTTCTCCGCCACGTTTTGGGCGCTTTACTTCGCCTCCCCCCCTCCCCTCCCTCCCGCCGCTTTCATCTAAGAACTTAATTCACTCCTTTATCTTTTCGGCCGGCGTTATATTCATTGCCGTTTTGCCCCGTCGCTCACTCGGAGCACTGACGGGGCGGCCGGGTTTGTTCGCCGGCTTGTATTAAACTTTGTCCCGCCCATTTGGCCTGTCAACGCGCCTCTGTCTGCGGGCCGTGCCGGGGCCGTGCCGGGGCCGTGCCCGGGCGGGCGGCGGAGGGGGTGGAGGGGAGGGGTCGTTGCTCAGACGCAGACAATACACCTGTCATGGCGCGCGCCGCGGTCTTGGCTTTGAGACGCTGCTTAAGGAGTGCGGTCACCGGGTTGATGTAGCGGGATAGCGATAGGGTGGGCAGCAGTGGCTGTAAATGACGCGTCAAGCACCCGACGGGAATCGATAGGATAGCGTATTCCGGCGGGACCCAAATCGGAAGTGGAGAGGACGGCTGTGGCTGGTGCCAGCGACGGAGATATTCTCTGCTGAGGTACCATTACACAGCGTGCTGGATACAGTTAAGTTGCCATCTCCTCCACTTCCGGCTCAGACTTCTCCGGAAAGCCATTGCTCACAAAGCTCATTGAGAGAACCATGCGTGCATTTCTGACTCACGATTTTACACCCATGTCCCCACAAAACTTCAGCACCGTGAATGGTTCTGGAGCTTTGTTTACGTTCGGTGGAGTGCCCCCGGAGCGGACCGCCGTATATCGCCTGTCGCCTCCGACCGGCCAGGGCGTCCGAGCTTCCGTGACGAGTGGCCCCGCGGCGGGCGTTTCCACACCCGGCAGGTCTCCGCGGGGCCCGCAAGAGCCTCCAGGCCACGCGGTGCTGGCGGCCGGCCGCGTCGGTGACATGGCGACTCGCTGGCATTGGTGAGGCGGCGACGCGGATGGCAGCGCGTGGCCGACGGCACAACTTCGGCAAAGTATTCCGTCCCCGACCCGGGGCCCCGCGGCCAGCGTCAGCCCACACACGCACACACATCCCCGCAGACGTATTCACACTCACACACCGCCACCCGCGTGCTCCGCCTGACGTACGTGTGACGCGCCCAACAACAACCCTCACGCACACTCACACACGCGCGCGCCACATTTACATATGCACTCTCCATTCACGGGTCTCGTCAGCCACACATGTGCATGCGCCCCGCCGCGGGGGCCCAGGGGGTCCTCGTCACGGAGCCGTATGAGCAAACTTTGCGAAAGAAATTTAGCGAATTAGTCATATCTTGTCGCGCGCGCGTTCACGTGCTGCTCCCGGGCCTGGCTACCTCGGGTAGGGTTCGGCGCCGCCCCGCGGCTGTGGTAATCGCACCACATACGATCTCGGGACCGTGTATGTCCCTTGTACGCGCCGCACCCCCACAGCGGCGCTCCTCAGCTCTTTAAGTCCTCAGTGCGGCACGACAGCCTTTTTGAAACAGCCTAGAGACCCTCCGTCCCGAATCAACCCCCGGCAAATCGGCCTGTCCTCGTATGTTCCGCTTCCCTTCCTGCCTCTCCTGGTAACCTGCAGCGGCCTGCAGTCGCTCGCCAGTGGCTCCCCCCCCCCCCCCCCCCCCCATAATTGGACCGCGACTCCCGCACGTGTCCTTGCTCGCCTGGCCGAGTGTAACGAGGCCTCCCGTGCGGCCGATGCGGTGCGGGGACGAACGTCAAAGGCGGAACCACTTAGGCACCTCGGAGTTACATTAGCTGCCGTGGGAGCCGCGCTCTCTGTGCCCCCTCATCTGTGTCGCGCGGCGGCACTGCGGCAGAGCCCTGCACCAGCACCAGCAGCGCCGGCACCCAGCCAGCCTTCTCCACCGCGCCGCAAAGCCAGCCTTCGATTTCCTTTCACCTCGGTCACGTTTTACTGCCAAGACCGGGAATAATAAAAACAGAGCCGCGACCTTCCTCCTCCCCCACCACCCCCCGGGGCTCAGGAGGCCTGGCGGGCGCCTGGCGGGTGCCTGGAGTGGGCGCAGGGGGCGCAGGGGGCGCAGTACACTAATGAAATGGCCGCCGCAGGGCCCCGCCCGCACCGCCGGCACCGACACGCGAATAATTGGAGGAACAGAGGTATCGCCGAGAACGGACAAAAATAACCTGTTCCGGTGGCACTCACGACCCACACGCGACCACGCCACGCGTGCCGCTTGCTATGCCGGGTGTTTGATATCAAACCGTTAAGTAGTAGTGATCACACTACTGCCCGGAGAGTACGCTTATTTTCTTGTCTCTCTCTTCCCCCCTCCCTCTCTCTCTCTCTCTCTCTCTCCTCTTTATCCCTTTCTATCCCCCCCCCTCTCTCTCTCGCTCGGGCGCAGCGTGCACTGAAAACTCGAAGCAGCGGTGTGGAGGAGCGCGCGGAGCGGCCAAGACACAGCGAGGCGGACGCGGAACGATATTCCCGGTGCTTTTTACGGCAGCCATCCAAACCATGTGTTGCCGACGGCTCCGCTGCGGGGGGCCGTGGGGGGGGGGGGGGTGCTCACAGAGCCCCGCCACGTCTGCGGGCCTGCGGGGCCTCTGTGCTCGGTACGGAGTCGATACGGTCACAGCAGGTGGCAAACGGGTCGCCGTGAGTCGTCAGTAGGAGGCCGTGGCAGCCGACCTTCGCGGCCGCGACCTACGCTGCTGGCGAGGCGGCCTGGCGGAGCGCCTGCGGAGCGCCTGCGGAGCGCCGGGTAGGCCGCCCGCTGACGCCCGTGTCGGGCGGGCGGCCTACCCGCCGCTCCGCAGGCGTCAGCCAGTTCGCCGAGCCTGCTCGACACTCTCCCGTCTCCGTTCATCTCCATAAGATCGTAACGAGAGCGAGCAGAACAGAAGAGATACGGTCCGTGGACCGGAGCTCCAGTACGGGCCTCCCCCTCTCTTTCTCTGTCTTTCTCTCTGTCTGTCTATCTCTCTCTCGACTCTCTCCGTCTCTACTCTGCTGCACAGTACTCGCCGCGGCCTTATTAGACTTGAGAAGGAGACGACGCCTATGAAACGGAACGACACCTTGACTCTCTCTCATTCTCTCCTCTTCCCACCTCTCCTCTCGCTCTCTCTGTCTCTCTCTTTTGCTCTCTCTCTGTCTCTCTTTCTCTCTCCCACCCCACTTGGGGAGGACGGGCCAGACGGTGCATATGGTAGATAACAATAACCAGTGAGCGCGGCGTGGCGTGGCGGGGCGGGGCGGGGGGGGGGCGGGGGGGGGGGCGTGGCGGGGCTTGGCGGGGCGTGGCGGGGTGCGGCGTGGCATCCTTTTGCTGCACACTGCAGTGCGTCAGACGACGTGCTGTGCTCGCTGTCTAATTTATGTGTGTGTGGAAGAGAGGCAGGGGGGTTCTGGTTTGTGTAGCCGGTGTTTGTCTCTGTTTAGGTGCGCACCACCGCGGGTATCCGTGTGTGTGTGTATGTGTCTGTGCGCGCGCGTGTGTGTGTGTGTGTGTGTGTGCTCGTCTGCGTGTGGGCTAAAACGACTGCGCGCGTGTGTGTGTGTGTGCGTTCGTACGCGGGTCCGACAAGGGGTCAGCGTGGGGGAGGGGGCAGCTCCCCCCGCAGGGACAACCCCTCGGTACAACCCCCGCGCATTTGTAGTGGCGGTGGTGTTGACGAAGTGTGTGCGTGCGTACTCCCCCCTCCCCCTCTCTCTTTCTCTTTCTCTCTCTCACTACACCTCTCTCGCTCTCCTCAGCCCTGTCCTGGGTGCAGATTGGAATTCGTGAGTTGCGGAATAGCTGGCAAAGCAGGGAGGATAGTGGGGAGCCGGCGGTGGACAGCCGAAACTGGCCTGCAGCGGAAGTGGCCTGATGGTGGAGTAGGGGCCAGTCCAATGGAATCACAGGTGGCCGCTCTGCGCGGGATATTTTAAATGGCGGCGGCCGGCCAGCGCTCATTTACAAAACAAGGCACCGGGCGCGCGGAGCTGCGGTCAGGCCGAGTCGTCGTCGACCTGAGTTTTATCGCCTTTCTCCGTCTGTCAGTCAGCGCGGGTGCCGTGTGTGCAGGGGAGGGAGAGAGAGAGAGAGAGGCCCGCGCGGCAGGGTGGGGAGTTGGGGGCTGCGGTCGGGCCGGTGGTTCGGTGTGCGTGTGGGCCTTAATGGATCACCTCCAAGAAGCAGCAGCAGCAGCGGCGGCGGTGGCGGTGGCGGCGGCGCCGTGGTGCAGCGGGCCCGCCCGCCCCACCCCGCCGCTTGACCCCTCGCTGCGCCCCTCCGCTGTAATTCTCATCCTCCCCAGCCTGCCGCAATGAAATAGCCTGTCCTGCTCCCCCACCACCACCTCCCAGGGCGCGGCAGCGGCGGCGGCGGCGGCGGCGGTACAAACAAAGAGCAGGAGAGCTATAAAAACAAGCCGTCGGTGTTGTGCTGGGACCCCCCTGGGACCCCCCTGGGACCCCCCTGGGGCCCCCTGGGGCAGGAGGTCCGGCCCGCCACAGGTCGTGCCTGCGGCCAGCCTCTTTGTTGAGTGACCGGCGAGACCTGTCGCTGTCGCAGTCCCACCGACCGCATCAGTCGCGTGTCGCCCTTTCTCTCTCTCTCTCTCTCTCTCTCTCCGTCTCTCTCTATCCATCCTCTACTTCGCGCGTCTCTCTCTCTCTCTCTGTCTCTCAGCAGTGGTAAGGTACGGGACAGAGCCCGGCTACTTGCGGCGCTGATTAATGGGGTGATACGGGCCGGCGGCAGGAGAGCGCAGGCAGCGCAGGCAGCGCAGGCAGCACAGGCCCCTGCTGTGGTGCGCGCGGGGCCGCTGCCGGCAGCTGCAGCCGAGTCGGCCATCACCACCACCACAAGTCCTGCAGGGATGTTAGAGCCCAGGGAAGCTCAAAGAAGGTTCTTCTAGGTACAGGATCTAACCATTTAAAAAAAAAAAAATTTTTTTTAACGTTGTGATTACTTGGAGTTCTCCGGTTACCGTCTCTGGGACCTTCTATTTCCTACATATTTTGGAGCAGCGAGAGGGTCGAGTGGTAGACTCAGCGGCCTCGTATCGCTGCGGGGCCGCTGCCGCCGCTGCCGCCGCTGGCGGGGCGACTCGGCTCTCCCGCCGCATTATACAATGAGAAGGGGCCTACGCGGTGCCGAGGGAGCGCGGGCCGCGGGCTGTGCCGGGAGGTGCGGCTAAAGAGCCCCGAGAGCCCCTCCACTGGCTGCGTAATCCCCATGTGCATGCGCGCGCGTGTGTGTGTGTGTATATGGGTGTATTATTTCCATTCTTCTCCTTGGCTGCTGCTTATTTCCGGTCTGTTCTCCTCTGGACTCGGTCTCCCCGTATCCCACCGCTATAATGCCTAACACTATCCGGAAGCGCCCCAGTCCCCCCCCCCCTTGGGTGTTCTTGTGAAATATTAAAACGGAGGCCGTTTCGTTGTTACAGGTGTGGATCTTCGGTGACGTGTGGTGCTCCATGTGGCTGGCCGTGGACGTGTGGATGTGCACGGCGTCCATCCTCAACCTGTGCGCCATCTCGCTGGACCGGTACCTGGCCGTCACGCGGCCCGTCACCTACCCCTCCATCATGTCCAACAGCCGGGCGCGCTGGCTCATCCTGGCCGTGTGGGTGCTGTCGTTCGTCATCTGCTTCCCGCCGCTGGTCGGCTGGAAGGACCGCGGGCCGCCGACCTCGGCCGTCAACGCGGCCGACGAATCACTGCTGGGTAAGAGTCCCGCCCCAGCGTCTGCAGCTTCCCAACAATATTCCAATAAGTGGCTATGTGCGCAGAATAAACATGAACTTTCAACAAGCAACACAAACCCTCTTCGGTTTGGAAAAAAAATAGCATTATAGTAGGTTTAGAAATTTTCCAAGAAACCAGTGTAGGATTTCTTCGAGAGAACATTTCAGAATTTTTCCAACGGGAAGAAATTTACAAACAAATTACTAAATTTTACGGCAAGAAAAACCCGAATTTTTTACACAGAGAGAGAACAACTTGTTCGTGGGCGACGACGTTTCGTGTAATAAGAGAGGAAGCAGACAGCGCCCCGCGTAACTTACGGACGTCCCCGCTCGTGCGGTTTTCCCCGGAGCCTCGCAGGTGGCTTTGGTCCCTGCAGGCCCGCTACAGCCCCGCTTACAGCCCCGCTTACAGCCCGCCTGCAGCCCCCCTTACGGCGCCGCGTAATGAAACAAAGTGATTTCCCCGCTGGGTAGGAAGGCGCGGCGCGCGGCGCACGGAGCGCACGGGGATCGCTCGGCCGCGGCACCAGGCAGCGGGGGTGGCCAAACTTTGGAGGGTCTGGGTGAAATCGTCGTACTTACTTGCGTCGTGTGCGTGTGTGAGCATGTGTGTGTGTGTATGTGAGGAAGACCGTTCAGAGATTGCTTTTGTTTCACAAGGACCGCTTATACTTCTTCCCACATGCAGCTACGTTGTGTGGGTGGGAGGGGGCGTGACATTTACTTCGCGTTTCAACAACTTTATTATTACCGTGCAGCGCAGTATGACAATGCCGGACAACAACCCCCGTCATAAAATTTATGACGTAGATAGTTTATATTGACCCCTTCAAATATTTAATATTTGAAAGGGTCAATATAAACTAACTACGATTTTCTAAGTTAAAGTTACCACCTTCTCTCTCGTGCTTTCTTTGTCACGTCAAACACACTACAAACGTTTAATTCGATTTTGTTGCAGGCGGGCAGGTGGTGCGCGGGCGGGGGGTCGGCGGGCTGCCGCCCACGCTGCTGGGGTCGCCCGCGCTGGTCCGGACCTCGCCGAGGCCCGCCACCACCGAGGCCGCCATCATGCTGGCCGCCACCAACGAGACGAACCTCGGCGTCAGCCTGGCCGCCACCACCGAAGGTCAGCCCAATGCATTTCCATAAACTCGAGAAATTACACTTGACGCTCCTCACTTTTTACTGTGTGAGAAGTGTTCTAGCGGGGAAAGGATGGGGGTGGGACCTTCGGACCGGACCGGACCGGAGGGGCCCCCGCAGTGTTGATTTTCTCGCTCACTCTCTCACCCGGCGCCCCGTGTTTTCTCTCCTCCTCAGAGTGGCCCATCGAGTACCCGCCGGCGGCCGAGCTGTCCGAGCTGCTGGAGCTGGCGGAGCAGGCCGCGCTGCACGGCGACGCCGACGGCGAGGGTGAGGTGGTGGCCGGGGGCGGCAGCGGCGGCGGCGGCGGCGGCGGCTCGCGGCCGTGGGCGGAGACGGGGGCGGGCCGGTCGGGGGCGGGCCGGTCCGACGTGCGCAGCCGCTGCCCCTGGGTCTGCGAGCTGACCAACGACACGGGCTACGTCCTGTACTCAGCCTTCGGCTCCTTCTTCATCCCCATGTTCGTCATGCTCTTCTTCTACTGGCGGATCTACCGCGCCGCCGTGCAGACGACGAAAGCCATCAACCAGGTAAGCGCACAGGGAGCGGTCCCGGCTCGCGGACACACGACAATGTTGTTTTCTTTGGATGTAAGGCAGTAATCCGGAGACAGGCTGACGTCGCCGCACGCCCCCGGGAGTAGTGTCCCCCCGGCAGCGCCCGCCCGCCCGCCCGCCTTTGTGCGTTTGAATGCCTGCCTGCGATATATTGGCTTCCCCCCGGATCCCGTACAGGAGGGCGCTGCCGTCGCCGCCGTACCCTCGGCCGTGTAAGAAATAGCTGAGATACCCTGCGCGCCGCCCCCGGCCCCGGCACCCACCGCCCCTCCCGGCCCCCGCTGCCGCTGCTACCTCCGGATTTAGGTCAGAGTGTCTGCCTTGTCTCCGTGATTGTGGAGGGAGTGGGGGAAGGTGTGGAGCAGCAGGGCGGGAGGGGCGCTCCGAGGGGAGTGTTCTCTAATTCCCACACGATTCCCGGGGCCGCTTCCGCACCCCCTTCCTCGGGACGGCCACTTCCCTCCCTCACGGACGGAATGTTATTCTATTCCATTCAAGATTGTAGGTTTTCGGCGGTCGCCAATAAGCAGTGTCGCCGGTGTCACCTCCGCGGAGGCGGCTGTTCTCCCCCCTTCCCCCCCCCCCCCCCTCACACCGTCCGCCTCTCGGTCTATCGCCCCCCCCCCCCCCCATCTCTCGCTCACTCGCCGCTCCCGCGGCCCTCTGTGTTCTCAGGGCTTCCGGACGACCAAGGGCTCCCGGAAGTTCGGCAACCGGTTCGACGAGCAGCGCCTCACGCTGCGGATCCACCGCGGCCAGGGCCACGGCCGGGGCTCGGCGCGGCACGGCGGCCGCGGCGGCAGCGCCGCGCAGCACTCCGCGCCGTCCACCGCCACGACCACGGCCGCCTCCAGCGCCGCCAACTCGCTCAGCGGCTCCCCCGGCAAGTCGCCCGAACTCAGGTAACTAGCCGGACTGCTCTGTGCGACGGGTCACTCGCTCACTTCTACGCCGCACCATGAAAATTCTTTGGTTTTCAATCAGGATTTTATGTTGTTTTTTTTTACTAACTACTGGAATTTTTTTTAAATTCTGATTTCCGTTCACAGTTTTTCTCACTATCTTTCCAATCAGATTTTCGTTTGAAGCTTTCTTTTCTACGCATTTCATGGTCAGGTGATGAGGGCTTGCTTTATACGGTAGAGGTTTCCTACAGGATTTTCCAAGCGAGCTTAAGGAGGGTGTCGTCCCGTCCCGCTGATTAAAGTGCCCGCCACTACATCCCGTGCTCGCCGCGTGCCGCCGGCACCCGGCACCGCAAACCGCTTCGGAGCCCCTCTCCCGCGTCGTCTTACTCTCCGGGAACGCCTCCGACGACATTAGCATACCGGTTACGTATAGGTTTGGTTTGGACTCGCGGCCGTGTTTTAGTGACGACCGTGCCCCCCGTCCCTCATCAGCATGCAAGGGCTCCGGGGTTGAATCACCGAGACGTCTCTCTGTCTCTCTCAGCTGTCTCTCCGACACACACACTCTCACTCTCTCTCTCCCTCTCTCTCTCAAATCTCTATCTCTGGGTGTCACCGTAATCCCTAGCAGTACTGCAAATCCGCAATGCAAGACTGGAGCAGGAGTAGCGGCATCCGTGACTGAAATGGCGATACAGAGAGAGAGAGAGAGAGAGAGAGAGAGAGAGAGAGACAGACAGACAGACAGACAGACAGACAGAGAGTTGTCGGCCGGAACTAGTGTGTTTCCATGTCAGCGTCGACAGCGGTCTACTCACGTAGGAATCTGCTCCGCGCCCAACTCGATGGAGCTGCTCGCCTATAAAATACTCCAGTTTATTTTTGTAAATAAGCTTGTTTAAGTAATTGTTACCGCACAGGCCACATTCGTTGGAGCCTGTTTCGAGAAAGGATTGCGTGTGGGATGTGTGGTGGATGAAGAGGAGGAGAAAAGTGAGGGAGGGAGCGACAGAGAGGAGGGGTGGGGGATGGGGGGGGGGCGAAAAAAATGAAGGGAGGTGCTTCGGCCATTAGTGATGCATCGTTAGGGGTGGTGAGGGGAGGTAATCATACCCCAGCCACAAACAGCGTCTCCCGTTACGACCCCCCCCCCCCCCCTTCCCACCCTCTCCCTCACACGTGCGCCCCATTCCACACACTCACATGGCCCTCAAATACCTCGCCCATTTTCTCGCAACAGCGACTGTGCGTGGAGGTGGGGAGAGACAGGAGGGGGGGGGGGTGAGTGAGGGGGTGGGGGGAGGGGGAAGGGGCAGGTGCTGGGAGGGGAGGGGGCGGCGACGCAGCCCAGGCGGCGCCAACGATTTTCACAGCGCTAATCTACTCATGGTCATGGAAGTAAAAATTTCTGTAATCTCTCTCTCTTTCCCCCCCCCCCCCCCCCCCCCCCCCTCTCTCTCTCTCTCTCTTACACACACACACACGCCAACTCGTGCGCAAAGTGCTCTCGTGGCAGCATGCGAAACTATAGCCGCTTTTGCGGTCTTTTTCCTCCCCCGGGGGGCGTTATTTTCCACAGCTCGTAAAAAAAAGAGAAGAAAATGGCGGTGAGGTGGTGAGGAAGAGGAAAATATTGGAACCGTAATCGGTCTCCCAACGACGCCATTGTTGTTTACACAAAGAGCACAGCGCGTGGTGTCGCACAGATTCCGGGCTTTAGAGATCGCCGGCTGGGCGGCGCCGAAACGGAAAGAGAGTGAGTGTGTGTGTGTGTGTGAGAGAGAGAGAGAGAGAGAGAGAGAGAGAGAGAGAGAGAGAGAGAGAGAGGAGAGGCGGCCAATCGTGCGGTATTCCGGGGATAAAAGTGCGCTACTTGACACCCTCCCTGATCTGTTGCAGGGCGCAGCGGGCCTCGATCCGGCGCGTGGAGCGGAGCCGCAACTACGACAACAAGATCAAGATCAGCGTGAGCTACCCGAGCAGCGAGGCCATCAGCAGCCACCAGCAGGAGGAGCCCGCCAACAACATCATCATCAACAACAACAACAACAACGGCAGCGCCACCCAGCACGGTCAGTCAGACACGACAAGTCCGCGAGTCAGCGAGTGAGCCACTGTAATTGTGATTGGCGGGGTCGGAGCCAGCCGCGGCCGGGCGAGCTGCTCGCCCCCCGCGATGACTGATTTTTAAAATATAAATAGGCGCGACTATCCGGGTGTGTTTTCCGTCGTAAATGATACGCACTGCAATTTTCTTTTTTTTTTGTGTGGATAGAAAAGTACTGAAAACGATCGCTGGAAAAAGGCGGCAGGGGGGGCAGCAGGACAGACGTGGAGCGTGGGAGAGATGGGGGAAGGTTAGGTTATGCCGCCGTGTGCGCTGGCGGCTGAGGAGTGGCGTGTGCGCGTGGTGTGGAGGGGGGGGGGAGGCGGCCAAACTTGGTGAATAATTGCAGGAGGAGGGGAGGGGGCGGCCGCACGGCTCCACGGACCGGCTGCTGCACGGTGTGCAAGACTCTTGCCTGGCTGCTGAGCCACATGGCGCGGCGTGTCGTGTCGTCGCCTTCTAATTATTGCCTCCAGTCTGCTCTGGGCTGTACAGCGCCGTCCGCTCCCAGAAAGCCTTTTCCACCAGCTTTTCATTCTTCACCGACTCAGCCATTCCGGCATTCAGCGCCTCCCACCGCGGGCCAATGAGGACGGCGCGTGGAATCTTTCTCGGTCTCTCTCTCTCTCTCTCGCTCGCTCCCTCTCTGTGCCTCTCTTCCGTCAGTCTCTCTCCCCCGCTGTGTCCGCCGCCAGCTCCTCACTTCCATCCTCCTCTTTGCCCGCTGCTATGCTCCCCCGAGTTTACTGTTATAGAGAGGAAATTTAATATAATTTAGTGAGAAGGAATATAAAAGCGTCGGCCGCGTGGGCTTGTGCTCCGGCTGCACGCACAACCGTCCCGTCTCGTTTCGTCTGCTTTCCGTCTGCTCTCCGTCTGCTCTCCGTCTGCTCTCCTCTCCGTCTGCTTTCCGTCTGCTTTCCGTCTGCTCTCCGTCTGCTCACCGTCTGCTCACCGGGTGCACCGCGCTCTGCAGCCCACGGTTTGCAGCCCTCCGACCCCAGCAGCCCTATGACCCTGGCAGCCCTCCAGCCGCCCATGACCTTGAGCCCTCTGAAGCCCGAGGGCAGACACCACCACCGGAGCCAGCGCAGCACAGGTCGCGCGCGGTGTCCAAATTTAGTGTCACTCTGTCCGCTAAACTGGACAGGACGGACAGTCCAGCAGCGTCCTTGTGACAGAGGCCCCGGGGGGGGGGGGGGCGGGGGCCCCGGGGCCCCCGTGCGGGCAGCCTGCGAGTCCCCAGCGAAGTGATGCGGCAGCACTATTTATATTGTGTAGTGCGTTGTGCGGCGCGGCGGAGAGAGAGAGAGAGACAGAGAAAGAGACCGAGACAGAAAGAGAGAATCAGCCGTGTCGGCGAAAGCGTTTAACGACCGTTATGAAGCGAGTTGTGAACATTGCCTGTTTGGCACGGCGGGGCGCTGCACTGGGGCTTTGCAGTGTGTGCGTGTACACCGCGGTGCGATAAGTGTGGCTGTACATGTGCACGGCAGTGGGGGTTACGAAGGAAAACAGAGAGAGAGGGGGGGGGGGAGAGAAAGAGAGAGACAGGGGAGGGAGGGGGGGGGCACGGGTACGGTTGCAATAGCAACAGAAACGGGGTGTGTGTTGAGCAGCAGGCTGTAAAGGGTACGGCCACGGAGGAGGGTGGCGAGAGCGGGGAAAGGAGTTGGGCTGAGGAGAGTGACAGAGAGAGAGGGCGGCGGGAGAAAGAGAGTGAGAGAGAGGGGGAGAGAAAGACTGGGCAAAAGAACGGGGTTAGTGAGGAGGAAGTACTGGGCGGAGGCGGCTGGCAGCCGGGCCCTGGAAAAGAACTGAGACACATTGTCTGGGGCGAAAAGTTTCAATTTACGGCTCGAAGCGTCCCCGTCGCTGCCGTGTTGCCGTCGTCGTCCTCGCCGCCGGCCGCGAATGCTGATTTCCCATTCCACGCCGCGCGGCCCGGTGGCACCATGCTGCCGCCGACACGCCCCCCCCCCCCCCCCCCCCCCGGGGTCCCCCGGCCAGCCGGCCTCCACTCCGCGCCGCCACGAGAGGACGATAACGAACGGAGCGACGAATGGGGCGGCGCGGGAGAAGGAGTACGCGGACTGTGCCTGTGATCGCTGTGTAGTGCCGCGAAAACAAGGGGACGACAAGGGGAATAATAAAGCGGCCCGCGACTTCGGGCGGCGGCGGATTTGGAAAAGCCCCCCCCCCCCCCCGCCCCCTCCCTTTCCTATCCCTCACTCCCCCCCCCCCCCTTCACCCCGCGCTCCCGCCGCTGAGGGGAAACGAGTTGACGGTTATTATTGTTACTGTTATTTTGCCGAATGGAATGCCGCGGGGAAGTTGGCGCACGGCCGTGCCGGTGCCGCGGGGACAAAGAGACGGCGACCCGTCCCGAAAGCGTTTTGTTCCACCAGTGAGGCGCGGCGCTCGATTATTTTCTCCTCCCTTTCGGTGATTTTGTTGCTTCGCGTTGCTTGTGTGGCGGTGACGGTGGTGTTGCCGGTGACTTGCACTGTTAGGTGCGACGCACTGCGGTGCGCGATAGCAGCGGGCGCACCTAACACGCCACGCACCGCACTCCGCACATCCAGCCCGCGATCTCTTCGTCCGTTTAGTGGAGTCATTAAAACAACATATTTATAAAGTTAGGGAGGACGTTGTCTCACACGCCTGTTCAGCCCACTGAAAGAGTTCGTCCCGCCGAGTGTGAGAGTGTGTGCGGCGATACGAACGCCCTCAGAAAATGAAAGAGAGACGTGGGAAACATAGGAGAGAGAGAGAGAGAGGGGGGGGGAGGAGGGTCTCTGTTGGGATAGGCTTGCGTTATCACACCTTCTAGACTGGCGACGCCCACAGCGCGGGTCCGACAGCAGGCCTTTAGTGTTCGGCGAGTCGTGCACAGCGCGCTGCACACACACACTTACACACGCACACACAGACATCCTCCTCGAAGGGATCCCGCGGTTTGCGCAGGGTTAACGATATTTGAGAGAGCGGCGTGTGCCACTGTTGCGCCCCCCCCCCTCTCTCTCTCTCTCTCTTTCTCTCTCTCTCTCCCTCCCTCTTTTCCTCTTGCGCGGCGCACTTGAGGTCAAGTAAACACGCGGGCGCGACCTCTCTATATCCGTCTGTCTCTGTCCCTCTCTGTATCCTCCCCCACCACATCGCTGTATCTCCCTCTCCCTCCCCCCCCTCTCTCTCTCTCTCTGTGAACACCCTCGTCCTGGTTCTCCCGTCTACCTTTGTCTCTTTCTCTCTCTCCGTCTCTCTCTCTCCGTCTCTCTCTCTCTCTCTCTCTCTCTCTCTCTCTCTCTGTCCCTGTGGTCCTCCTTTGCTCGGTCTTACGCAAGCACCACCTTCCCGCAAGGCGATAATCGTTAAGTCGCTGCGACCAACATTTTCCGCCTCAATAATAAAATATCGTGCGCCCGTAATTTGAAAAAGTAGTTTTTTTTCTTGTTTTTTTTTTTTTTAAGGCCAAGGGCTCGACCTGTCTCCAATATCTCACTTTTTCCCTCCAGAGTCGCCTCTTTTCCCCCGTTCTTATCGCGTTGGGATTGCGGGGACGACCCTGTGCAGCGTCTCGGAGGGCCCGCGAGGCCCGGGAGGCCCGTGGCGGGAGGGCCGTGCCGGGAGGCGGGCTCGCCGTAGCGGAACACCCGCCACGCACCGCTGCACCCTCCTCTCTCACCGCGACGCAGCAGGTCCGCTCGCTACCGGCAACTTGTCCCGTCCCGCGCGCCGCCATGAGGCCGTGAGTCTGTGCGGGGTCCGCCGCCGCCGCGGCCCGCAGCGGGCTGTGCAGCTCCCGACCCCGCCGCCGCCGCGACGAGCGCCCCGTCCGGCCTGTGAGGCCATGCAGCCAGCGCAGGGCAGACATGCCTGCGGCACAGTCATCGCACGCGGTAAATGTGCCGGACGAGTTTATTCACCGCGGCATGTAAATGTCCGCGGGTACTTTTATGGCGTTGTGGGTGTGCTTGCAGTCACGGAGAACAGCGCTCTGCCGCCACTGCTGGCGCAGCTCGCGTCCCCCCGGGACCCCGCGGCGCGCGCTCCTTCGCGCAGCCCTGAGCAACGCTTACGCGCGCGTCCGCGGCGGCGTCGGCGGCGCCCTCGTTTTTCACGTGCTTTCCTTTATTCGGCACTCGGCGCGGAAGACAAATGAGGAATAAACAAGCGTGCAGCAGAGAGAGGGGGAGCGCGGCAGCAGCGGCCGCCGCGGCGGTGTTCCCCCGCCACTGAGTGTCGGTCCAGGACTCGGGGCCTCCGGGACCCCCGGGGGCCTCCTCGCTGTAAAACTCGGCGCGGAATTGAGTTATGGGCGTTACGGCGCACCGGGAGGCCCGGCCGAGGGCCCGGTGGCGGCCAAGGGCCCTGGCCGAGCACAGCTGCCTGCACCGGCATGCCGCCGTCTATGGCTTGCTATGGCCGGGCCGCACGGGCCTCGCAAAAACGGCGGAAAGGCAGGCGGAGCACACTCTCAAAGAAACGTTAAAGAAATGTTAAAAAAATGAAACGAAATCGAAGCGCATCGATTTTCGTGCGGGCAACCTCTCATATTGTTATTTCGGCATGCGTGTGTAACGCGGCCCGGGCACACGAAGGATGACCCCGACGTCCCCACACGACGATCGTCAAGTCCGGGGGCCGCGGGGGGGGGGGGGGGGGGGCGGAGCCGAGGCCGGCGGCGGATAGATTCGGGATCGCAAAGTTTCTGACCTCGCGCTCAAGTAGAACACAACTCAAGTGGCTGGCTGGCGACTTTTAATAGGGAGTTATCAGTGCGCTGCGAAAAGGGGGGAGCGGCGCGAGCGGCGCGCGGCGGGGCATCGAGGGGGTTAAGCGCCCCCCTGGGAGGCGGCGGCAGCGGCGGCGGTCGGAGGGGGAAAAAACCTCCTCAACTCGGAGAAGGAAACGGCTCATTAAGCGCCGCGGCCGTCTAAACCTAATCTGTGCACACAAACAAGGCAGGCGAGGCTGGCGAGCGTACTTATGGGGCGAGGTTAGAGGAAGAGAGGTAATGGGGAGGGGGGGGGGGGCTGCATTAAATCAACACGCGCCGGCTTGTGGGGAAAGATGCAGCTGCAGTGGCCGCAAAGCCGGCGCGGCACTGGCGCGGTCGTGGATCCGCCCTGCTGCCGCCCTGCCTCCGCCCTGCCTGATCACAAGCCGTGCGCCACGCAAAACGTCGTTGGCGATAAATTTTGCGACTTGTTGCCTAAAAAGGGACGGTTATGACTAGTTCGTTCACAGTGCACACACACACGCATACTCATTGTGAGCAGTGTGAGTGTGGTGGTGCGTGTGGCCCCGTGTGGCGGTGGGGCCGGGGAGCACCGCGGGCTGTGACTTGCTGCCCAATCACGGCGCGATTCATGCCCGCTGCCATAACCCGTACTTTACCCCCCCCCCCCCCCTCTGATACTTCCCCCCTCCCGCACGTCAGCAGCGCCGCCACGCACCACCACGCACGCACCGCCACGCGCCGCCACGCGCCGCCACGCGCCGCCACGCGCCGCCACCCACGGGGCGCGCTGGCAGGAGGACGCCTGCACAAGCCGGGGTAGGCCGCGCGACCGCCGCCGTGCACGTCGGGTTGCCTACCCCACCGACCGCAGGCGCTCGGCCGGAGGAGCCGCTCCGTTGCCGCTCCGCCGCCGCACCTAATCTCCTTGTCCCGTTCCCTTGTTGCAGGGGGCTCGCTGTCGTCGCCCAGCGCCAGCAAGAAGTCGTCCTTCTCGTCGGTGTCCTCGCCGACGGGCGGCGGCCCTCCGGTGCTCACCATGTTCGCGTCGTCCAACGGCGCGACGCAGGCCGTCCCCATCCAGGCCATGCAGGCCGTGAGCACGGCCGCGGGGACGGCGCTGCACCGGCCCGCCAGCCACCTCAAGGTGGCGGGCTCCGGGAGGCCGTCCATGTGTGAGTAGCGGGCGCAGCCTCGCCGACGAGTGTCGCGTCCAGGGTTTCTCGTCACGGAAATTTCATTGGGAATTTGGTGACTGCAAACCCTGTCGTGGCCGAGGCACCCGACGGCCCGTGACCCTGTGGCCTCAGTCCGCAGGCGGCGCTCGTCCACCGAGTCCGACTGCGCGCGGGACGCCGCCGACGGCCACCTGGAGCTGCGCGAGTACGGCCACGTCCGCGACCTCACGCCGTCGCCCACGTTCGACGACCAGCAGAACAACAAGCCCAAGCTCATCTCCAAGATGGGCAAACGCAACATCAAGGCGCAGGCACGGACGTAGTCACATGGACGTAGTCTCGCGGGCGTAGTCTCGGGGACGTGTAGTCTCGCGGGTGTAGTCCCGCGGGCGTAGCCTCTCGGGCGTAGTCTCGCGAGTGTGGTATCACGGAAGTAGTGGACGTAGTCTAGCGGAGGCGAAGTAGTGCAGTAGCGTCTTAGCGAGTCGTCTGTGGGACGTCTCCTAGAGCTCCGAACCCGAGAAGACACGTTGGAGGGAGTTGGCATGCGGGCATGCCGACGCGGAGCTGTGCATATTACCTGAGTACGCGGAAGCGAGTGTCGCGGGCCGCCAGCGCCACCGCGCTGCCGCCCCCGCCGCCCGTCCCCCGTTCCGGCCGAGATCAGGAAACTAAATTGAGGCAAATCCTCCCTGTCTCCCGCTGCTGACATTCTGTCTTGCTCGAGCGAGACGCCTGCGGACTCGGAGGCGGCGGCGGCGGCTCGGCCCCGAGGCCTGAGACCTCTGAGCGGGAGGGGGAGCGGGTGGCGGATAGCAAACTAGTGCAATGTACCGCCGGCTGACGCACGGATGAGACAGTGTAGTGACCAGCTTTACCCATTTTTGAATTATCATTCTCTTTTGTGAAAGTCTCCCAAACGTGTCATAGTTTGCGGCGCGGCTCCCGGGGCGAAGGATTCTGCAGCCGTGCTGAGGACCCCCCCCCCCCCCCCCCAAGCCGTGCTGAAGTACCCTCGGGGCAGCTTCGGCGCGGCAGGAGAGGGCGAAGCTTGCCCGCAGCCCTTTTGTCGCAGCGGGGGGAAAAGTTAGTTGTTAATTTTGAGCGTGCGGGGGCCGCGAGCAAGGGAAAAGCGGAAAAAGTGGCACGCTGGTGCGGAGCGGCGGTGCGCGGCGCGGATGCTGGCGGGTGCCAAGGCCGACGCGCCACGCAGCGCGGCCCTGCATCTGAGGCTGGACAATTTTAAAATCCCTCGCGCTCTCTCCCTTTGTTGCCACAAAAAAAAACTGTCACCGCCCGGCTCTGCAGTGCCCTGTCATTTAGCCCAGGCGATGCCGTCGTGTGTTTAGCGGTGCGGGGGAAAGTGCCGCTGGGAGGCCACGAAAAAGGGGCTGGAAAGCGTATGGCGGCCGTCAACGGTGGACCTCCGTTCCGTGGCTGCTCAAACCGGGCCGTGCGGCGTTTTACTTTCATTTGTTTTCGCAGTGTGGGAGAAGGTGCGGGGCGGGTAAGGGAAGGTCATATTTTTCGAAAAGGCGCGGGGTCCGTTGGCGGCGAGTGGTGGCTGGCGAGCCGACTGGGGGCAGACGGCGAGTAATCATGGAGGCGTCTGACCTGCCATGGGCGGCTACGGGCAGCCATGGGCGCCACGGGGAGACCTGGACAGCCATGGGCAGCCGCCGGTCCATGACGGACGCCGTGATAATGGAGAGGGGGGCGGCTCCCCTCGCATGCAGTGCAGTGCCACGTCCAGGCTACATAATAGCGGAGCCGTGTGTTCATAGCCCGGTTCCGGGCCACCCCCCGGCCCACCCCCCGGTCCCCGCGGCCCGCCCCCGCGGCGGCCCTCCCCCGGTCGCCTCATTGGGTCCATTCAGCCCGGGCCGTACCTGTGCCAACACCTAGGTCCCGGAGGACCGTATACATACGTATGCACCGGAGCCGGACCAGACCGGGCCGGGGGCCAGGGGCCGGGAGCCAGGGGCCGGGGGCCGGGCGGTCGGGCGTAAAGCGCGACTTGCGCATTAGCGCCTCACCGCCCGGATCAGAGCCGAGCCCCGGCACTGCCGCACTGCCCCACCATGTGGAAACACCGGGCAACAGCTCGGCAAGTCCCGTGCACCACGCAAGTCACGGAAATGCGACGAACCCTACGCTCTCACAGAACGTTCCGACTGTCACTCGGTGCAGATTTTACAGAGCAGGCCGGGTGACAGTGCCGCGATGCTGTCCACGGGACGATGCACCCACATGGCGGTGACTGTGTGCACACGGACTCACCGACCAGCTCCATCGATGCAGCGCCACCTCGTTGTGGTCCCTAGCAGCCCGCGCACACACACGCACACACACACACACACACACACACACAGAGCTGACGAGGAGCTGTATTGAAGCTCTCGGCGTTATTGCTCGTTCTACGTAGTGGGGGTGGGACAGGGGCGCTTCACGGCGCGGGTCCGAGAGCAGCGGCGGGTAGAATACGCCGCATGGAAACAACCGCGACAACGTACTTTTATTCCTATGATAAATAATACAAACATCACGCACAGAAATGAAACATCCATAAACCCCTTTCCTTTTCGCCTCTCTCTCTCTCTCTCTTTCTCTGTCTCTCTCTCTGTCTCTCTGTCTCTCTCTGTCTCTCTCTCTGTCTCTCTCTCTCTGTCTCTCTGTCTCTCTCTCTCTCTCTCTCTCTCTTTCTCTCTCTCTCTCTCGCTGTGGCTCCCTCTAAATGAACAATGGGGCTTTATCCGCCCGGGCTATTACCTAACGTGCGCTCGGCGTGTGGCATTGCCGCGCGGCTGCTGCTACGGTGCGCGAGCGGTGTGTAGTGCGCACAGAGAGAGAGAGAGAGAGAGAAAGAGAGGTGGCGGGACGGGCAACCCAGGACCACCCCTTGTCCACGAAACAAGTAAAGTAGCGGAGCAGCGGTGGCGGGCCGGTTACTGCTCGCCACATCCGCGCCGCGCCGGTTGGCCGCGCTTAGTCAGTCGTATCGGCGGCCCCCGCGGCCCCCGCGGCCCCCGCGGCCCCCGCGGCCTGCGGGTAACGCGCCGCCACTCCATTGAGTGGAATATATTGATGAAGGGTTTGGCGGCGGCCTCCACCATCAGCAGATTCCCAGGGCCACACACGGATTGCTAGCCGCACGGTACATGGCCCGCCTGTCGGCGGCGTGCACACACGCACACACACACACAAGCGCGCGCGCGGGCGCGAGCGCTCGTGACATTACTTACTGGGAGTGTCGTCGTCGCCGTATGAATTTTCCAAAAGCGAGGGCGCGGCAGGCGCGGCTCTGTTATTATTTCTGTCAACAAGCCCCCGACCGCGGCGGTGGCGGGGGCGAGGCGCCCGCACAGCCATGTCAGCGGGGGGCCCCGCGGGGGGCTCGCGGGGGGTCTGGGGGGCCCCATGGGGGGTCGGAGGTAGGCGCGCAGTGTGGCGCACACGAAATTCAGATTCAGTAGCGGCATCTCTGCAGGGGGGATTTTTCTTGTGTTTTCCTCTCCTTTTCCTCTCTTGCGTCTTCATGCTCTGCATCATTGCCCTTCCCTCCCCCTCCCCCCTCCTCCCCCTCCTCCTCCCCCCGCGTGGAGGCCTAACTCATTCGGAGAGCAGAAAAGGCAGCCAGGAGTTTTCTGGCGGAGGAGGAAAAATGTATGTGGCACGCGGGGCAGCTGTGCCCAGCGGATCGGAAGGAAAGCAGTGCGTTGGCGCGTGGCGTGCGTGAGCCCGGGACCGACTGTATGAGCAGGTTTGTCATTGTTGACTTTGCCCCTGGCCGCTGCGCCGGGAGCCCGCAGGCTGACGTGAGATCCCGGCCCCGGCCTCGTCCCCGGCACACGTCACCGCCTGTCCCCCGCCACGCGCCCTCCACCCGCCCGCCACGCGCCCGCCACGCGCCCGCCACGCCCCCAGCCGCGCGCGCCCCCGCTGCTGCAGTCCTTTCATTTCCTGTTCCCTTCAAGCCCATGGCCCCCGCGCCGCGTCACGCGCCCCACCCACCTTATCTCTCCTAGTAACCATCCCCCCCCCCCCCCCCCCACCTCTCCCCGTCCGCCACTGGACCGCCCCCGCGGAGCCCCCGGAGGGGGGCCCCGGGCCTCGACACACATAGAGGTGCGTCCGCAGGAAACCGGCCCGCCTAACAACCGGTCGTGTCCCCCGAGCCCCTTCCCCCCCCCCCCCCCTTCCAGCCCTCCGCCAGCTACAACGCGCGTCCGGGACGTCCAGGACCTGTCTCTGCCCCGCTAACGACAGTCCTCACGGTGAAGCGACAAAGTGACACGGCCGCACCACCGACGCGGAAGAAAAATTGTCTTTTCAGGACGGAAAATGGCCCTCGCGGCTCGCCACGGGGTCTTGCCTACACAAAATATGAGAGGACTTTTGCTATTTTTTGTTGCCCGAAATTTTAGGTTGGCAGCACGCATTTTCCACACTCCCGGTATTTTATGGTGGCACTGAGTTTGGGGAGGGCTATCGAACGAGCCGTGCGGAGTGGAGGAGCTAGCGAGCTCACGTGAGGGTGGTATTTTGGGGGTGGTCCAGTAGGAGTGTCTAGCGGTGGTCCACCGCAGCCACCCTCAGTGCCTCCGCGAGGGGCTGTCGGAGTTTGTGAAAGGGTTGCGCATTGATTGTTCCGAATCTGTTTTTCCTGTTCACCTTTTCTATTTTATTTACTCTGATTATGGCTTCTAGCTGTCCTGTTTTGGCTGCTCGCAATCGTTTTCAATGACAGTTTTCTTTTTGGGCTGTGCAGGTGGTTAAGATTTTCCGCCAGGAGACAAGGACTTCCAAAGACTCTGGACACATAAGGGTAATTTTTTTATGAGGGTCCATGGTGCTAATATCAGGGTTTTTCTCTTTTTCCTTTTCTCCTTCAGATATCATCCTTTTCAACTCTTTCAGTACCCAACATAAATATTATTTCAGACGAGAGGAGCCTGGTGTTTTCCGCGCCGCCTGCCTAGCCTGGCCGGCCAGCCGCCTAGCGCGCCCGTAGAGTAGGGGGTAGTTGGGCCTGTCCAGTCCTAGATACGCGGCACCGCGCCATGGCGCCGGCAGCTCGCGGGAAAACACCAGAGCGCCCAGCCATCCCCCCGACCAGACCTGGCGACGTCTCCACTAGCCATTACTTTAGGCAGAACACGAGATGGGCAGGGGAGGTACTGCTGCCGCACAGTCTGTCTCTCCACGGCAGCATTCTCGAAGCGGCTCGCCGAAGCCACCGGCCTAGCATACCAGCCTGCGCTTTTTTTCTGCAGTACCTCCCCAGTACACCTACGCAAAATCGTCAAAATCAAAATATCACACCTTGAAAAGATAAGGTTGTCTTGTCTTTGACAGAGCGGGCCCTTTGTTAAATAATCCCATTCCCCCCCCCCCCCCCAAAAAAAAAAGCTGATTTGTGTTTTCTAAGAGCATTGTTGGTTCCGCAGGTGAAGCGCTTCCGTATGGAGACGAAGGCGGCCAAGACGCTGGGCATCATCGTGGGGGGCTTCATCTGCTGCTGGATGCCCTTCTTCACCATGTACCTGGTGCGCGCCTTCTGCCCCGAGTGCATCAACCCCACCGTCTTCTCCGTCCTCTTCTGGCTCGGCTACTGCAACTCGGCCATCAACCCCTGCATCTACGCGCTCTTCTCCAACGACTTCCGGTTCGCCTTCAAGAAGATCATTTGCGGGTAAGCGTCGGGTGTGAGGGTGCCTTTAGACCGATCGTCACAGGCCGAAACTGGGTGCCGACCGCGGTTCGCTCCGCCAGTGCGGCGCCAGAGGGCTCGGCTCGGGATAGAACCCGACCGTCGAGCTATTTTCGAGTACGCGTGCGCCTGTGTGTGTGCGTGCCCGCGCGGGCCGCGAGAGGTGGTGACTGTGGTGAGCGTTGGGCGGCCTACCCTCGGGCGCTGCCCGCCGAGGGCGGCTATGCGGGCGGAGGGCTGGCCGGGCGACGGGCTGCGCTGCTCTCCCTCGGCGTGCTGTGTGTTGGTCCTCAGGCTACGCTGTAATAAAAACTTGCCGGGGATTTCAAAAATTCACAGAAACTTTAAAAACTCTGATAAAATAAAAAGGTTGATGACAGGTTGAAACACCAGTACGAAGGTGCGTGATGACATTAAAGTGCTCATGTATTGGAGCTGAGTCATACATGAAATATATTTTCAAATTTCCTAGACTTTTCAGAGATACCGAATTTACTTTTGAAGCTCGCGAAATATTAGTGGTGGAAGTATTTTCCTAATGACTGCGGACACTACAATTTCCCCAGAGAGGTTTGTCGGTGACCTGACCGTGCTTCGCTCTGCCTGCAGGTGTCTGTGCCGGGCGGGCAGCCGCAAGAGCAGCCTGCGCAGCAACCAGCCCCGCCGGGGCTCGGACGGCTCGCAGCTGGGCGTGCGGCAGGGCCACAACAACACCAGCAGCTCGCACGCCTTCTACAACGCCTCGTCCAGCTACGTCGGCCTCAGCCACCACGGCGGCCTCGGCCCGTGCGGCGCCGTCGTGGAGGTCGGCGGCAGCGGCGGCGTCGCGGGCGGCGCGGGCGGCAGCGGCGTCCTGGCCGGGTCCGTGGTCGTCGAGGGCCACCGGCCTCACTGCGCGCAGCACCCGGCCAACGCGGGCCGCCACGCGAGCTACGGCCTCCTCTCCGGCGACGACAGCGACCTCAACAACGGCTCCGACTCCAGATGATGGCCGGAGCTCACTCTGATTAGGTCCGTCCAAAATGGCCGCACGCCCCCGGCACTGCTCCAGCGCCCTTCGGCCCTCTGTACACAGCGACCTGCGAATTAATAAAGGGCTCCGGCTCGTGCATGTGTGTGTGTGTGTGTGTGTGGCGGCGCGGAGGGTCGAAGGGAGCTGAGGGCTGCTTATGTCGGCGGGGTCGCTTTGTGTGATGAATGGGAAGTGGAGGAGGGAGGCCGTGGTGCGGATTTACCAGTGGATCACACAGCGCGCGCCAGCAAGTGCGCCTCGTGACATTTACAGCGAAATCCCTCCGTGTGTGGGCGTGTGCGTGCGTGTGTGTGTGAGAGAGAGAGAGATATGTAAGTGGCTTGGGTGTATGGGGCGTTACGTATTAGCATGGGAGAACTTGTACTCTGGATGGACGGCCCGTTCCGTCACCAAGTGCGTGTGGTGCAGTGTGTGCTACGCAGGTGGGGCAGTGTGGCCCGTAGATAATGTATGTGCAAGTTAACGTGTGTGTGATTCTGTGCGCCAGAGCTCGTGAGTGTGTACATAAGTCATTATCTTAAGTACCTTTTTACATGCCGGGGAGTTTTACCCCGTGTGAGTGTACATATATATGTGGAACTAACGAATTAAGGCGAGTGCTGGTTTTCGTGAGCGAAGACTGTCGCGCCGAGTACAGTAGCTGTCCCCAAACCGTTCTGAGGTTATTTATGTTTAGAGGCATAGAATGCCAACTGATCCGTTGGACAATGTAATTATTTCCTGTATTATGGTGCATCAGGATGTCCAGCCACGTATTTTCAGAACTAGGAATGAACGAAGATACGCACGGCAGGACTTCAAACTGTGCAGTATAGAGATTTTAAAATAAGAGCTTTAATATTTTGGATGATCAAAATTTGTTCTGTAATTTCAATGTTTAAGTGTCAAACGATAACCACTGTTATTTGGCCGTAAATTTGTGTATTTACTAATTAATCTTCTTTGCCAAACTGTACAGTTTTTAAAAGCTAGAATTTATTTTTGAATGTGAGCTCTTTGCCAACGCCAAAGGGCTACGGTGATATTATACCCTGAGGGATAATGAAGATTGTAAGTGTACATTACGTGTAGTTAATTTAAATTATAAGCAGCTAAATGACGCGTTTACTTAGGATATCTCACTAAATGTCAGACATTCTCGGTAAGAAACGTCCTTATCGCCACTAACTTGGCTGTGGTTATTTATTTCCTTTATGTGTAAGGGACACGCAGACGAAAGTAAGGCACCGTTCCAGGTAGGCCGAGCTAACTCAGCCAGGCCTCTGGAACGCTCCACTATTTGATTAGGCCTACATTTTAAGAACCCCCGTGAACACATTGTATGTCTGCAAAGGCAATTTCCAGTTGGAGGGAGGAAATTCTTTTATACGTGAGGGAAGACAGGCGTTACCTCTCAGCGAACTGGTGACTGAAGTAAGTTTTCTTAAAAAAATGTATCTTAAAACTTTACCAAAAAATATTTTCTGGATGAAAATCCAAAAAGGAAGACGATACGCTTAGTGGCAGTAGAAATGTTTCGCCCGAAGCACGATGACTTGTCAGTACTCGTGGGTGGACTAGTTTCAAAAGTGTGTCTGTGTGCTAGCTTATCTGTGTGTGTATGTGGTTTCTGTAAATGTCTTCTCCAAGTGACTAATAAAAAGAGTCAGCAACTTTTATATGCGGCCGTCTCATTTTTCCCGAAGGAATGGCGTTCGTGTTACCTTTTCCACTAATCGTCCATAAAGGGGGGAACAGGCTCGGTCTCGTCAGGAGAAGTCTGCCACTTTTAACGCACTTGAGTGTAATCAGTGAACACGCACATTTCACACAACTGCCGGTCTAGTATATTTAGTGCAGCATCAGTACAACAATTGTCATCAGCACGGGGAAGGGTGAAAACGGAATGTTCCAATGGGAGGTTTAAATGAGATTTTGTGAGCGGAAGCAGAGGCACGCCTGTCACACCACGAAGACCACGCTGGTAAAATTAAACTATTGTAACCATTTATTTTTTGTTTGTTTGTACACAGGCGTCATTTCTTGTGTTGGACATAATAACAATAACGTCTTCGTGGAGTTGCGCCGAAACGGTTGTAAGTTACGAAAGAATTTTGCTGGTTTGTTTCCTGTTGTATCTTTCTCTTCCGTCTTCCCGTAGTGGTCCTCCGCTCCAATAAGGTTCATCATCGTCACCATCGCTTCATATAAATATAATTTTTGTCATCATCATCAACTGGTCCACAGTCGTATTCCTTTCCTTGTCTTTCTCTCTCTCATGGCGATCTTGGTCATGTTTGGTCTTGTTATCACTTGTCTTGTTGGGAGTTCCGCCGAATCAGTCGGAGCCGCCGCCGCCGGAGCAGAGGGCCTCGATCAGCACGGAGGTCTGCACGTTGCCCTCATCGTCCACGCCGAGGGCGTCGTAGACGGTGTCCAGGTCGTCGTTGTTGAAGGGGTCGTCACCCTCGGTGGTCAGTCGCTTGCGGAGCCTGAGGGCAGAGGAAGGACAAGATGAGATCGGGGAAGGAGTCGCTGGCAGCAGCACCAGAGACATCTGGGTGTGGTGTTCGGGGTTCTAACTCGACTTTGAGAACGTCGTCGCATATTATTTGGGGGCGGCATAGCAGCGGTAACACACATCACCCGCGGCCGCAGCTGTCGGGGGTGGAGGGGAGGGGGCAGACAGCGGCCGCTCGAGCATCCCCGCCTCGGCTCGCATGCTGTGCTGCTGTGCTGCTGTGCTGCCCCGCCTCGCAGTGAACGCTCTTCCCAAGTGAACTAACATATGTTACCTGACCAAACTTGTTGGCCGGCCGAAACTTCTCCGGCGGTGGCGGCGGCGGCGGCGGCGGCCCGAAGCCACGCGCTGCGCCGCCGGGGCCCGTCCGTAACGCCGGTCACATATCGGAGGGAGGCGCGCCTTGAATAGATTACGTGAGGCTATTTGGCGGCTCGGCTCTGCCGGCCGTTCCGGAGTAATTTACTCGCGACTCCCCTCCCCTCCCCTCCTCCCCCGTCCTCCTCCCCTCTCCGCCGCGCTTTGACGCACGTCGGACGCGGCGCGGCGCTCTGCAACACAGAACGGCCGCCCGTTTGTTACCGGAGAACCGCTGAGGACCGGAGGGGAGGGAGCTGCCGCCACTGCCGGCCCGTGTTCCCTGTGTTTTATGGCCATTCCCCACAACAACACTGGTTGGGGGGCGGCTGAGGGGGTGAGAGGAGGGGGGTGGGAGGCCTCGCGGCGCGTGTCTCCAAAGACACGGAGGGGAAGGGGGGGGGAGGGATGCGGCTACCTCATGATGTCGTTTCCTTTTATCTTTACGATTGCACTTTTTAAACGTTCCCGCGGCGCCGCGCTCCTTCCCGTCCCTCCCGCGTGTCGCACCTCCGGCCTCCGGGCACCGCAGAAGGCGAGCGGGAGGGGGGGGGGAGAGATTGGTCGCTCCGACACTGAACGAAACTTTTTTGGGAAAGTCCCGAACAATTGTCAGGAAATTCTGTATCTCTAATTATTTTGGAAGGTTCTGACATTTTGCGGGAAAATTCAAAGAGCGGTGTGCGGGCACTCGCGCGTCACATGCCGGTAAGCACCGCATCCACGCGATGCGAAGAGTTTCCCGCGGCGTTGCACCTCGCTACCAAATTAGTTTGCCTCAAGTTCTCCCCGCTCGGCTGCAGCAGCGCGGGCTGCGTCTGGCAGAGGGGTGCGCCCGAGTCCTCCAAGGACATCCGAGGGCGCGAAAATTAAAACTCGGCGGCGCCACGTGATCTGAATGACGGACAGTGTTGGGAGGGCGGGCGGCGGCGGGCCGGGGCCGGGCTTTATAGGGGTGGCCGGGCCTGAAAGGGGGCCGGGGCGGCGAATAAAGATGAAAATGCGCGAGTGAAAGGTTCGGGGAGTGGTGAAAGGTGAGTGGTGTCGAGGCCGCGGGGGGCGCCGCCGGGACGCGGCGTGACGGCGAAATGATACTCACAGCTCAAGGTCCACCTTGCCGTTCCTGTCGAAGGAGGAGATGGCGTTCTTGACAGTCTGGTCATCGTAGGCATCTGTCGAGAGGAAGAAGAAGAATCGTCTGTTAAACACGCGTCACTTCTTGGCGTTTGTGTGAACAGACTGTCGTGCTCTGCAGGATGTTCTGGATACGCGACGACATAGCGACGCCTGTGAACTTGCTCGCTTGTACTAGTGCTTGTAGTCGTACACACTAAATGTAAATGTACAAATGTGTTCATAATTATGCACAGAATTACACGTACATAATTCATGTACAAAAATGAACATCTGCTGTACAAGTTTGTACATACCTATGTACGAAATTGTACATAAATTATGTATGCGCAATTATAATTATGTACAAATTTGTACATTTACATCTAGTGTGTACTTTGTGATTGTGCACTCGCACTTATGCTCGTACTCGCAGTCGCGCTTGCACTCACCGCCGGACATGTGGGCGGCGAACATGCCGAGCAGGTTGACGAGGTTGATGGGGCCGTCAGCCTCGGAGAGCATCTCGTTGAGCTCCTTGTCGGTGGTGGGCCTGCCAACCCAGTCGAAGGTCTGGCGGAGGTCGTCCTTGCCGAGCACGCCGTCCTTGTCGTAGTCCATCATCTGGAAGCCCTGCTTGAAGGCGGCCAGCTCGGACTCGGGGAAGGCGGAGAAGACATTGGACGCGGAGCGCTTGGCCTTCTTCTTGGTGGAGCCGGACTTCTTGGACATCTTGGATTAGTTCTGGAAGCAGACAACACGGCGCGGACGCCTGTGAGAAGTCGCGTCTCGTTTTGGAGGCGATGTAGCGAGCGGTGCGCGGCGGAGGGGCCGGGTTTGTGGAGGGATGAATAATTATTCGACGGGCACATCGAGGGGCGGCAGGGCCGGGTGCGCCGGGGCCGGGGGTGCGGGCAGGCAGGGGCGGGTCGCCTATCCGCTCCGCCGCGCCGCTCTGCGCCACCCGGGCGGCCCCCGGACGCGTCCCGGACGGCAGAGCCCCGGCCAACTGGCGGCGTGTTTGGTGGCCAGCGGCGGCTCTATGGTTCGTTAAGGGCGCGCCGTCGTCTTGTCTCGCCGTCTCTGGTGCACCCGACGCGGCGGCGGCGGCGGCCCGGAGGAGAGGGGAAGGGGGTGGGGCTGCAATCGGGGCCGCCGTGCCGGGGACGCCGGGGGTTGGGGCGGACGCCAGCACTCTAACCACAGCAGACGAGCACCCAGCGGCGCCCCGCCCCGCCGGCCCCGCCCCCTGCCCGGGACGCATGCACCGTGTCCATTATGTGTCCTCCTCCTCGCCGCCCGTCTTGTCTCCACACAACGACTCGCCTCCGCAGAGGGCGCCACAGTGGCTGGTCGCGTGCTGCTTGGCCAGGGCCGGGCTGCCCGGGGTTCACTCCATTCCGTTCCTCCAGACACCTGACACCCGCTCAGAATTAGCCTATCATCCCGCGGTGCCCATACGCCGCGCCCGCCCACCGGTGGCGGCCGCGGCGGCAGCGGCGGCAGGCAGCAAAGAAGCGACGAAAATAAGTAGCCGCATTCCCGCAGCCCCGCCGTGCCGCCCCTCCTCCGCGGCCGCCGAAAGAATACCGTTTCTTCCCCCCCACGCGGGCACCCGCCGCCGCTCCACCAGACACCAGCGCGCGTGTTGGCTTGCCTTGCTTTTCCGAGCCCGGCAACACCCGTTCCCACGACGTGCGCCCCCCCCCCCCCCCCCCCCACCCCTTTCCCCTCCCCTCCACCTCCACCGCTGCGGCAGCCGAGTCTCCCCACTCCTCGAGGGCATTGAAAATAGTGCGACCCACATTTGGCCAGGGCCAGGACCGTCGCAAGCCGAGGTCCACGTCCGGCGGGCCCGCCGCGCCCTCCGCCCCTCCCGCAGCCTCCCAGCCGTCCGCGTCTCCGCCCGTCTCCCCGGCCGTAAACATGACGGCACCGCTGCGCTACGTCATGCTCCACCGATACGTGTTCATAATTTTGCATCTTTACGTCACCTCTCCCCCTCCCCTCATTGCCGCGCTCCGGTGCGACCGCCGCACAACGCCGGATGTACGCGTCCCCGGAACAAAAAGGGGGAGGAAGAGCGAAACACTCTTATCGGTTATTCGGTTTCCGCGAGACAACTTTTTCTGCCCCGGCAGTGCGTGGGCCGGGACGACAAGCATCTTGAGCCGCCGCTGCTGTCGCCACCACCGCCGCCACCCGCCACCGTCCTTGAAGAGCCAATTTTTTTTTTCGCTACCGACCTGCTGCCGCGTGCGCTGCTCTTCCGGACGTAAGGGAGAGGAGCGGGAGGGGAGGAGGAGGGGATGAGAAGGGGAGGAGGAGGGGAGGAGGAGAGGAGGAGGAGGGGAGGAGGAGGGGAGGAGGGCCGCTCCCGTTCATCACGCGTCGTGCACGCACCAGAGTTTGACAGGACAGGACTCGGCTCTCTTCAACTCCAGCGGCGCGGCGACAGCGACAACGGCGGCACCGACCAGAACTTTGAAATAACGTCGCCGAGCCGAAGCGGCTGACCCCCCCCCCCCCCCCTCCTCTCCCCGGACCCGCCCCCCACCGTCCCCATTCCGGTGCCAGTCGCAAGCTCGCGCGATGGCGAGCGCACAAGCCCTCGTCATCTTTTTCTCCTCCTCCTCCTCCGTCCTCTCATCCTCCTCTCCCAAACGAGGGGAGCGCTGAGGCGAGCGTGAAATTTGATCTCGAATGAAAAGGCAAGGCGCACGACGGCGGACGGGCCGAGACGGCGGCAGGGGAAGGGCTCCGCTCTCTGACAGACGCGAAAAAGTGGTGACGTCACCATCTCTCTCTCTCTCTCTCTGATGCCCTATTTGACCCCATCCCGCTTCCCACTCTTCAGGATGGACGGCCGGAGGTGGGAGGGAGAAGGATATTTGACGGCTCTGACTCTGTCTCTTTCTCTCCCTATATATATATATATATATATATATATATATATATATATATATATATATATATATATATATATATATATATATATATCGTCCAGAAGACGCGTCCAACAGGTTTGGACGGTCCCGCGCGGAGCCGCCAGCAAAGCCAGCCCTTGGCACCCTGGCCGCCGCCGCTCCCACACACACACACACACGCACACACACACACACACACACACAGTTATGTGGATCCGGGACGATCTCACGAAAGGGTGGCGAGGCTGCGAAAGACAAGCCCGAGCTCCTCGCCGCTAGCGGCCGCTGGCAGCCGCGACGACTTGCCGTCTCCCTCACTCCCGTAAGCGGGGATCCCTCGGCCGCATCGACACACCCACACACACACACACACACACACACATGTTGCCGACTGCCCACAGCAAACCCCTCAATGAACGTCCCGCGGCCTCCTTTTTCCCCGGAGGCGCCTGCTGGGTAGGCAACCATGAGTTCTCCCAGCGCGAGTGCCGTGCGGGCCGGCCTACCCCGGCGCCTGCAGGCGGCACGCTGCCGGCCGCGCTGACTGGCGTTCATATATTCCGGTGGGGCAACAAAATTCGGACGTACTTCATGGGCGCGGTGCGGTCTGAGCTTTCTGGAATGCGGCGCTGCGGCAGTCGAGCCGACGACTGGAACCGGCCGCGGGTTCGAATACGAGCGGATTTCCTTCTCTCTTTTCTTTCCGCATTTCACCGCACCGCTCCCCCGCTCCGCACCGGCGCTGCCCGCTGCCGCCACGAGCCCCGTGCCGGGGCCGGAGCCACGCCACCTCCACGCGGCGCGCAGCCAGGGACCCCCCGCCGAGCAGAGCAGTCGAAGATAACACGGCGTGGCATGGCGGCGGCCCGGTGTTATGTCTGTTATCACTGTTATCACTCCGGGTCCGCCGGGGGGCGGGGAGAGGGCGGGTCCTTGGCTGGCGCTGGGTGGGGCGGCGGCGGCGCGGCGGTGGCGGCGGTGGCGGCGGTGGCGGCGGCGGGGCCGAGCACTCGGTGCGCCATTCTTATCCGCGGCCGCGTCGGTTGCACTTTTTGATGGCGCGCACGTGTTCCCTATCTCACGGCACTGCACTGCTCGACGGGCACGTCCGGGACACGTCCGGGACACGTCCGGGGCCACGTCGCGCGTAACGGACGCGGAGGTCACCTTGTGGCGGGCACTCGCACTCGTCTCCTCTCAGGACTTTACCTAGGTGGGCAACGGTGGACGGAACCTTCCTCGCTGACGCGAACCAGCAGAATCCACGGCTTTGGGTGCGGCCCTCTGGTTTTCTGCGGCCCCCTGACCCCGTCCTCCGCCCCAGCCCCCGCGACCCCCGCGGGGGCCCCGGCGGCCACCTCACCGGCGCCCCCCGCCCCCGCGGCCCCTTACCCCCCCTGCCCCGAGGGTTCGCTTCCCTCGGCGCAGCTCTGACCATAATTTGGAGGTGCGGTGCAGCGGGGTTACCCCCCGCGCCCCGACGCCCGCCCCGCCCCCGCCCCCGCCCCTCCCCGCGGACTCCACACACACACGCCGACGCCCCCACTCCCTGGGAACGCCGGGGCGCTGAGAGGCGAGGCGCCGCTATTTCTGCCCCCAGCGTCGCCCAGACTCTAGCCGCCGCGCCGCCGCGCCCCGCCGCCGTCCCCCCGTCTCCGATCGCCTCCCCAGCCGCTGCCGCCGCTGCCGCTGCCGCCGCGAGGCGAGGGCGCAGGGCGGGGGTCGGGGGTCGAGCGCCGGGTCAGGGGAGGGTGACGGCAGCACGCCGCTACCGCCGCCGCCGCCGCCGCTGTACCGCCGCCGCCGCGCCGGGGAGGCAGAGGGAAGGGGAGCGGCGGAGAGGAATGACCGCGGTGCGAGAGAGACGGAGGCACAGACGGACAGACGGGACAGAGCGAGCGCGAGCATCGCAAGGTGAATAAGTCGGCCGGGGAAAGTCGCGCGTCGGCGTGGGGGTGGGGAGAGAGGCCTTGACTCTGTACGGACCAGGCCGGGGGACTCGCAGGGGACCCGCAGGCCGGGGGCCCTCGCAGATAACTCCTCGGGCTGCGCTGCGCCTTGCTCGGTCAGGGTCGTATGCGACCACCACCACGAGAGAGAGAGAGAGAGAGAGAGAGAGAGAGAGAGAGAGAGAGAGGGAGAGAGGGGGGGGGGTCTATTAACATTCGTTTCATTGTAAGCACAAACATTATGGTGCCTGAATAAAACTTTACGTTAATGGTCAATGTAAATGAAATGATGAAAAATGCCCAAACATCATGCCCCCCCTCCCTTCGTCATGGGTTTGATGCCTCATAACACCTATTACCCCGGAAATGACGCAAGACCAAACCATTTTTTTGGTTTTTTTTCTAACCGTCATCGCTTTAGAACTGATATTGCTGATCTGGCATTTTACACGTCTCGACGAACGAGTCTAGCCAAAGAACGCGAGAGCGTATATGGTGTATTCCTGTTCCAGTCCTGGTGACGCTGTGTTGATTGTGAATGAAAGCCGAGCCCAGAGCATTCAAGGAGGAGATCTCGGGCCAGACTTGAGAGGTAGCGGCCAGCAGGGCAAGGTCGGATGAGTGTGTGTGTGTGTGAGAGAGAGAGTGTGTGTGTGTGTGTGTGTGTGAAGGAGGGGGTTGGTCTGCGGAGTAATTTTTGCAATGTTGTGTGGCGGCCAACAACGGTGAACGCCGACCCACATGGTCGCTCCCACTCTCGCTTTTCCCTCTGGCAGGACCCACCACGGCGCCTCGTGGTTAGGCAGCACAGCGCCTCACGCGACACGCGTGTCGGGTGGGTGGCCTATCGTGCACCCGGCAGGGGCTCCCAACGGCTCCCAATCAGACAAGTGGGGGGTAGGAAAGAGAAGCCAGGTTGGTTTGGAACGATCGAGTTTGTTTTATTTATTTCTTTGTCATTTTTGTTACACATCTTCAGCAGTTCGGTGCCGCGTCCGCCGTGCTCGTCAGAATGGACGCGGCGAGTGTCTCTCTCCATCTCTCTCAGTCACGCACACGCACATTGTCGCCACCACGCTCTTCCTCACTCTCTCTCTCTCTCTCAGTCGTCAGCCTTGCCCAGCAGCATGTCGAGCAGCTTGCCCGTGTCGATGCGCTTCCCCTTGTCGTCGAAGTAGAACGACTCGTACGCGTCCTTGACCTCTTTCAGCGTGAACTTGTCGCCCCAGGTCATGAGCCAGTGCTTCAGGCTGCGGGAGAGAAAAGGAGGCGTCAGCAGGCAGTCAGCTCTCTCACTCCGGACGGGGGTGCGGGAGGAGGACAGAGCTATACTCACTTGTCCGCGTCGATCCAGCCGTCCGGGTCGGAGAAGCAGACGAAGGCCTGGATGACGGTGTCGTCGTCGTCGTCCCCGGTGCCCGTGCCGGCTGGTGGGGCAGACAGAGCCGGTCATGAGGTTACAGAGCACGCCGACTGGAGGCAGCGGGCCGAACGGAAGGGAAGTTACCTTGCTGCTGCTTATTGGCGAACAGCATGAGGAACTGGGTGAAGGTGCAGGGCAGCTGCTCGCCCTCGTCCGTCTGCGGGACCTCGGCCAGCATCTCGTCCAGCTCCTTCTCGGACACGATCTTGCCCACCATGTCGAAGGTGGCGCGCAGGTCGTTCTTGCCCAGGACGCCGTCCTTGTCCAGGTCCATCAGCGCGAACGCCTGCGGGTCGAGAGAATTGCAAAGAAATAAAATCCGGCCGGTCGCAGCGGTTGCAGCAGCTGCAGCAGCTGCAGAGCGGGCGTGAAGCAAAGCCCCCCCGCGCCTCACCTCCTTGTACTCGGCCACCTGGCTGTTGGTGAAGAGCGAGAAGACATCGGAGCCCGCCCTGGAGCTGCGCCTCTTCTTGGAGGAGCTCTTGGAGGACGGCCTCTTGATGGGTTCGGGTTCTGGGGGCGCTGCCGGCTCCACGGGCGCCGCGGGCGGGGGGGTCTTCTCCTTCTGTGAGTCTCCCTTCGCCTTCTTCTTCTTGGCCTTCTTATCGGTCTTCTCGGACTGGAACAACATTAGGCATTAGTCATTGCATAACAAGGGTCCAATGAAGGGAAATGAGTTTTTGAGAGATGGGAATCGGCTGCCAGTGCCAGGCAGGGTCGCTCATTGCGCCATCGTCCGACCGGCCCTCTCCCACGGTGCACTGTTCACAGTCAGCACGCCCCCCCCCCTCCCATAAAAAAAGGGTCATGCTGGGGGAATGTGACTCTGGACGGCCCCAACTCCCTTCTAAAGTTTGGTTTCGTGACCCAATTTTTTAAAACTCCCCATTCCATTAGATGTTCGTGACACATCGGCAGCGAGAGCTATGCCTCTTAAGCCGGACTCCCGCGGCGGAGATACTCTCCGCTCACGTGAGTACTCCTCATTACATTATTTTTCTTGAAATCTCCTCTACTTCCGGTCTGGACTTCTCCGGAATACCCTATGGAGGGAACGGCGATGCGCTACGTGAGGGGCGCGATGTTCGTGGAATGAGTTTCATTTCACTCCCCAGTGCGGCCTCTATTTTTTTCCCCCTTTTGCCCGTTTTTCCTGCCATCTCTGACTCCCATTAACTGCTGGCCGCGGCGGAGCCCTGCGACGTGAGGACGCTCACGCGGCGGGTACCGGCGGCGGCCGCAGCGACGGCAGCGCCGGCAGCAGCACCAGCGTCACCCCGCCGCGCCTCACCCCGCCGCGCCGCCACATTCAGGACGATCTAAAGTTAGCCTCATGCCTCTCAGCCCAGTGTGTTTGCTGCTCTAGGCGTTGCTCACCTTACTCTCTCTCTCTCTCACTCCCTCACACGCCCTCACTCCCTGGCGCTGCCAATTCTCCCCTTCTCCTCTACTGACCCGTTAAGTAGACGCGCGCTCGCGCGCACTGAGACCAGACTCGCACCCCGCGGCCCCGCGGCCCTACGGACCCGTGGCCACCATTATTTCCCCTTCCTTGTTGGAGAGCAGCGCGCCGGGCCGGGCCGGGCCGGACCCCCGCGCCAATGGGAGTCGTCGATAACAGTTCTGCCTCCGCCGCCGCCGCCGCCTCCGCCCACGTCCGGCCCGGGGAGGGGTGGTTCACCCGAACTATCGGTGCCGCCGCCGCCGCCGCCGCCGCCGCCGCCGCCGCAGCGCGTTCGCGGGTGCGGCTTTGCTTTCTCCGCGGGTCGTGGAAACTAACGGGGCCGCTCCAGTCAGAGACGAGCGGCGTGAACTGTGCGGTGCTGGGATGGTCTTGGCCAGAGAGAGCATGAGAGAGAGAGACAGAGAGAGAGAGAGAGAAAGAGAGAGAGAAGGAGGGACGGAGTCACTCTGACAGAGAGCAGGAAGCAGCAGTAAACAGTTAGGCGCGCGGAGTCGGGGCAAGGGTCGTCCATCAAACGAAAATACTGAGGATGAAAAAGTCAGCAGACGACCCGACCCGACCCGACGGGGGCCGGCGCACGCCTACGTCGACGCCGTGCCCCAAGGACGCCGTGGCCGAGGCCGTCGTATCCGAGGAGGCCGTCCCCGAGGCCGTGCCCCTGGCCGTGCCACCACCGCCGCTATCAGACAACCCCCGTCCGTCGTTGGTTTATGCGTCCCAGAGGGAGGGGGAGGGGGAAGTGGAGGGCCGGAGGACCGTGGGACCTCCCTGGACACACACACACACACACACACGCACACATTGCGAGAGGCCTGGGCCGCAGTACGGCCATAGCGGGACGGGGCCAAGTTGTGGACACTGCGGACAAGTTGTGTAGTCAGTAGGGGAGCAGGCCACGGGGCCGCCTATTGCTCTCTCTCGCTCCCCCCCCCCCCTCTCTCTCTCTCTCTCTCTCGCTCTCTCCCTCTCTCCCTCTCTCTCCGACATGGAGGTGTTACGGCCACTGTCGCAGCTCACTTGCAGGCGCAGTGGGGTGGGGAAGAGGGCAGGCTCCGGGGCCCCGCTCGGGGTTTGACCCAGACCCCGGGCCCCAGACGCCGGCGCTGCCGCCGCCCCCTCAGACTCCCGTGGGGCCCGTGTCCGAGGCTCTCAGGCCGGGGCCTGCGGGGCGGGGGGGCGCCCTCCCGGCGGGGGGCGCTGCGTAGCGCTGGCGTGCCACGGGTCCCCCGCTGCCTGCTGCCGCCGCCTGCCGCCGCGGCGGGGGCCTCGGGCATCAGACTTCCCGTGCTGCACACATCACATCTCCGCCACAAGCCGCCGCCGCAGGCGCCCGCGTCTGTCTGGTGGTGGGAAGAGCAGCCAAGCCCCGAGGCGGCAGCCAGCGCCGCCGCCAGCACAGCCAGCACCGGGGCCAATTTTATCCCCTGCACTCCCCCTCCCGCCCCCCTCCTCCCTCCCCCTCCTCCCCCTTTCGTCCCTTTGGTTCGAGCGCGTCGGTCTACGCGGGGGGAGGGCGGCGGCGGAGGGGAGGGGTGGGGGAATTTGGCTCATGCTACCGCCATTGTCGACTCGCTACCCCTTTCCTCGCGCGTTCGTCCTCCCCCGCCCCCCGTGTGCCTTTGCCCCCCTCTGTCCTTTGGAGTAAGGCTATAGTGGGACCCCCCCACACCCCGCGACTCCTAGGCGGCAAGGCCCACGGCGCGGCGGCCCCCAGACCCTCCACTCCACGGACTAGTTACCGGCACATCATCATATCCGCATTGTAGCATTATCTCCCCGCAGAGTCTCCGGGGGAGGAGAGGGGAGGGGGAGGGGGAAGTGCAGGGGAGGGGGAGGCCTTGGGTAACACTGACAATGAGCCACCATCCCCACCCGCAACCCTGCGAGCAGTAAAAGCGACCTGAAGACGCTGTTTCTGAGAGCATCGGCAGGGACTCAGAGCGGCCAGCTCGGTTTGTCGACAGAAATGGGGGCGCCGCACGATCGAGCCGACGACGGTCACGAGGGCGGCGGCGGAACACGGCGAGGCCCGCCGACAACGCCCTCACTGACCACCACCGCAATAATGTGCTGCTCGCCACACATCGACCGAGGGGCGCACCGCGTTCATGAGGGGGCAGGCCGCCGCCACGGGAATACCCTCCTGGATCGCCTGGTCTGTCTCCTGGGGTATCGACAGGGGTACCTGCTGGGCTACAGCTCCTGGGGTATCGCCGGAGTATCTCCAGAGGGGTATCTCCCGGAGTATCCCCGCGGCCCTTCGCGTGTCGGCGCTATCTGGTCTGCTCCCGGGCCGCGCGTCACTGCCAGCTCGGGCGGGACCGCACAGCGGGGAACCCGACACGGAGATCGACTGCTATCGGTTCACAAGTTTCATTCAGCAGCGGCGGCGCGGACTCCCGTCGGATCCCCGACCTGGCCTGATCCTGATCCCCTCGCCGCGAAAGACAGCAGACTTGCTGCGGGCCCCGGCCTGGCAACTCACCTCGCGGAGCCTCGCGGAGCCTCGCGGAGCCGCCGAGCTGAGAGATGTCTGGAGTAATCGGTTGATAGCGGACCCGCTAACCTAAGTTGAACCCCCCCCCCCCTCCCTCTCCCCCTCGCGCTGGTGGACCGAGTTGGAGCAGAGTTACTTTCCTTCTCGCCCTCCCTCCCTCCCTCCCTCCCTCCCTCCCTCCCTCCCCCCCCCCCCCCTATCTCTCTCTCTCTCACTCACTCTCTCTCCCTCCCGTAGCCGAGACGTCGATTTAGCAAAACCATCCAGCCAGCCCATATTCTGTTCTGGATCGGATCGGAGCGGCGAATTTGCCTTGGGAGCGGGCGGGCGAGCGTATTGCTGTGATAATCAGGGGAATGTGGTGGCTGTGGCCCTCGGTGGGGGAGGCGGGGAAGGTGGGGGGGGGGGGGGGGGAGGGGGGCGAGTCACTTGATGTAACGGGATCCTGGCACTGCGCCAAACAAGGAGAAGGGAGGGGAGAGGAGGAAAGCCATGAAAAGCGCGTGGGCTGCGCGTGAGGGGGGGAGGGGGCGGAGGGGGAGCGGGGGGGGAGCGGAGGGGGAGCGGCAGACGGACGCGAAGAGATGGGCGAACAGACGGGAACGAGTCATCCGACAATCACCCGGACTAATGGGGAAGGTACGCAAATGAAAAGGGTACTCTCCCCTCCCCCCCCCCCCCCCTCATCATCACCCACCGCCCGTGGACCAATCATGAACCATGGGAGAGTTGAGGTGAGAGGAAAGATACACAAGCAGTGGAATCACAGTCATACCGAAAGAGGGGACGGTGGCTGAGGTTATTGAACATTAAATGGAACCATCCAATGTAGATGAGTGGGGGAGGGAGGGAGGGAGGGAGGGAGGGAGGGAGGGAGGGAGGGAGGGAGGGAGGTAAACCCACGAGAAAAGGACGCCCCCTGCGCCGGGGCGGGCGTCCTGGTTGCAGCGGTTGCAGGCACAAAAAAAAAACAAATCACAATTGGAGCAAAGAAGAATGTCAATTAAGCAAACTATCGGTTCTCCATATGGGGAATTGATTTCCATACTCCGGTGTAGTGGTTTCTCCCCGCAGCGTGACTTGCACTCGGCAGCCACGGCTGTTAGACCAAGGCGTGTGCTGTGGGACAGGCACCTGCGGGTGCCGGGGTAGGCCGCCCCGCACGACACGCGTGCACGATCCGGTCACGGCTGCCTACCCAGCAGGCGCCGGTCGAAGCCAACAGGTCCGCCCAGCGGGGCAGACACAGACACGGCGATACCCTCCGAGCGCGGGGACTCTCATCCCTTGGCACGGAGTATCTCCGACGGACCCGGCGGCGCGCGGCGGGGCTCGCGTTTTGAAAGTGGACGCGGTTCGGTTCCAGGAGTCCCAGGGCCGCTGCAGGGTTCCTCGGCCTCAACCTCGGCCTCGGCGCGCCCGCACTGGCGGCGACAGGACCCCGGCGCTGCCGATGGGGTGCGCGGCCGCCTCTGCTGTTCCTAACGAGTTCCACGACTGCCAGTTCAGCGCCGGGACCCAAGTTCCGGTTGTGGGCGGCAGTGGTGGCGGCAGCGGCGCCCAGAGTCCGGTGCCGGTGTGAAGCCAAGCTCCGAGGCACAACTCAACCAAAGACCCTGACGAGGGAGGCTGGGGGCTGGAGTCGGGCGCTGCGCGGCGCTGCGTGCTCACCATGTTGTTGACGGTGGTGGCGGTGGTGTTGGATTTGCTCCGGCCGGCGAGGTTGTCTTCGGCCCACTGAGGAGGATGCGCTGCCGACCAGCCCAGTTAACAGCTCGGCCCCTTCCCCTCTGGTCCCCCCTCTGGCGATCCAGTCCACCAATCACACTCATTGCGATCGGCGGTACAGTCCGTCGCAAAAGTCACGGGTCAGGTGGCGGCGCGGCGCAGCTCGGCACGCGGCAGGCATGCGGCCGTCGGTCCGCCCCGGTGCCCCCTCCCCCCCCCCCCCAACCCCCCGCAGACAGCGCCAGGGCTTCCCCCGTAACCTGCCGTAACCCCGCCCCTTTCCCGGAGCCTGTGCTCTGCTCGGCGCCCGGATCACGGTGTGGGGTGCGACGGGTACGTGGTGATCGGCATGTCCGTATTCACCGCACCCCCCCCCCCCCCCTCTGTGTAAGTAGCCTTTGTAGTTCTTGTAGCTATGTCGCACCCCGCACTGACATCTTGGCATTTGTGTCGTTTGAAATAAAAAAAGAAATGAACTTACCAATGTGACGTTATTTTAGAAAACCTAGTCGCCAACGCATGCACGATTTAACTACGCAGACTCGAAGGTGCTGAAGGGGGCTGTACCGGCCGAAGGGGAGGGGAGGAATGCACCCCCGTCCCACCCCACCAGACGCCGGTGTCTACGCCCCCCCCCCCCCCCTCTCACCCCCTGCACCGCGGCGTACCGACCCGACCAGGCCTAGATTCCAGGGCGTCTTTTCCTGGCGACAGGGTGAAGGGTCACAGCACCACAGCGCAGCAGGGGGCTGCCGCCGGCCGGGTGTGCCTGTGTGCGCCCGGGTGAGTGAGCGAGAGCGCGCTACGCACCACGAGTCTGTGTAGTTAAGTCGTGCGCGTGCGCGCGCGCATGCATCGGGAACTAAGATGAAGCCAAATTAGCAGGCATTTTTTTAAAAAAAGTATCAAACGTCAAAAATGCCAGGATGCTACTACAGGACTTCAGAAATCTCACCCGTCTGACTAGGAATATTTTCCTCCGATTAGTTAGTCAGACAGAGACAATTACGCCCCTCCTTAAGTACCTCTTGGATATGTCCAGGCTCCAGGCACACACTACGAGCTGGTCGGCCTTTCACGATCGGACATAGCCCCCGGCAAGTCAGTGGGGAACGACCCTCCACACCGACCACGGGGTCGGAAAGGCTTTATTCCCTGGCACAACCCCTTGCGTCCCCACAGGTGACGAAGAGACCGCCCAGACATATGATGGTCCGGTCAGACGAGATCAGCAGCGCGCAAAGCGCGCCGCAGGTGCACGGTGGCGCCATCTCGCGGCGCCGGGGCACAACATCCAAGACGTTTGGTGTCGAGGTAGTCGTGTAAGGCCGACGGATACGCGCGGCGCGAGAAGTCGGCTCACAATTCGACGGTGGCGCCATCATGCATGGCGGCGGCCAGCGGTGCAACTGCAACTCTGCTGACGTAGTTAGGGGGGCCGCCGCCGATGGCGCCACCGTCGAATTGTGAGCCGACTTCTCGCGCCGCGCGTATCCGTCGGCCTTACACGACTACCTCGACACCAAACGTCTTGGATGTTGTGCCCCGGCGCCGCGAGATGGCGCCACCGTGCACCTGCGGCGCGCTTTGCGCGCTGCTGATCTCGTCTGACCGGACCATCATATGTCTGGGCGGTCTCTTCGTCACCCGTGGGGACGCAAGGGGTTGTGCCAGGGAATAAAGCCTTTCCGACCCCGTGGTCGGTGTGGAGGGTCGTTCCCCACTGACTTGCCGGGGGCTATGTCCGATCGTGAAAGGCCGACCAGCTCGTAGTGTGTGCCTGGAGCCTGGACATATCCAAGAGGTACTTAAGGAGGGGCGTAATTGTCTCTGTCTGACTAACTAATCGGAGGAAAATATTCCTAGTCAGACGGGTGAGATTTCTGAAGTCCTGTAGTAGCATCCTGGCATTTTTGACGTTTGATACTTTTTTTAAAAAAATGCCTGCTAATTTGGCTTCATCTTAGTTCCCGATGCATGCGCGCGCGCACGCGCACGACTTACCTACACAGACTCCACGCCACAGGCTGTCGACCCATACCACGCTATCAGGACGTAATTAATTAGTTGTTCGATACATGTGTTCGGACCCAGGCAGGGATGTTGGCGAAGAAGGGACCAAAAATATGACTCGCAGAACAACAGAGTCCTGATTACTGTTTAATCAATAATAATTTATAAACAATGAGTTTTAAAAATAAATAACAATTTTCATTAAATAGACCTACAGGGTTCAAGAAAAAAATAACAGACAAGACCTGATCAAAACAAAAATTAAAAAAAGGAATAAATATGTATAGAAATACAACACTTCATCACAAAGGTATACACAAGGTCAATTAACAATCAGCGGTCAAAAACATAGTTAAATTGGTCACCATATTTATCTCTAAATCGTTTCTTATCCAGTTTATCTAAATCTGCTGCCACCCTTTTCATAGAAGACCTGAAAAATGAAGGGGATGAGAGAACACTTTTAATATAACAACCCCAACTGCAAATTTACTAGAAAGGAGATGTTACACTTACTTTTGAAAAACTTTCTTGGAAAGTCTGTTGTAAGTGGTATTTTGAGTTGCTTTGATGTCAGTAAGACCAACATATTCTTTTTTTTCCCCAGGGAGATGTTTCCGCCAGCCCCTTTTACTCTTATCTGGCATTCGGAGATCCACACCTGTGGATTCCTGACAAAAGTAAAGAGCAATGCTAGAGGACATGTCAGGAGATTTCAGGAAGACTTAAGGTTAACATGTGATCTGTTCTTACTTTTAGTTCGGCAAGTAGTTTGGGGTCTTGCCAATCTGGAACTTTATTTGCTCTCTCTGCTTCCAAACGTTCATCCTCAAATTTCTGGTCATCAGGATTGCTTGGCTTTCCTGAGTCATCTCGTGCAATAACCTTCCCATGAAAAGGGCACTGCAGGTACCAATAATAATACACATATTTAAACATCATCTCAGTGATTGGAAGCAGTTTCATGGGAGTGAATAAATAATTTTATTGTAACTTAATAACTCCCTGTACCTTCACTCTATCCTTTCTGGGACACAATTTTCCACTGGGAAGAGGTGCTCTGCACGCCCACTTAACCTTCTGGAAGTTGCCGGTAAATTCAATAACTCGAGTGCGTATGCTTGCTTCACCATCAGGATCTCGTATCTCTCCTCTATCATCTGCAGTGGCAACCCAGAACCTGTGACCATCAGGCTTTACACTGGAAGAAAACAAATACAACACACTAAAGGTTGCAATTTGTTACCTTAGACTTCTTAAATAAACCAAAATATTCAGTGATTTTACTCACGTTAGTCTAGTTGGTGCCTCTACTTTTTCATCTTCCCAATGATATAAATCAATATCAAATGGCAGTTTTGGAGCAATGGAGAGTAATTTGCTTTTTCTTTCATCAGAGGGTCCGGATTCCTTATTTGGGGATTCATGTTTTCCATCTGATGGGCCAGGTATTTCATCGGATGTCATTGACTCAACCAATGATTTTTGTTCTGAAACAGCTTTTTGAATCATGAAATTCTCTTCTGGTGAGACTGTGGAAGTTGAAGCTGAGGAAGTGTTTTTCCTTGACAGTTCCGATAAAGTTGACAATATTGAAGTGGGATCCTGAAAAATTAAAATATTTAAAAGTTGAAGAAATGGGACATGTGGGTGGCAGTTCAGGTATATATAGCTTTTATAGTATAAACACGTGCCTTTTCATTGTTTTCATCAGAAACCAAAGACCAGTCTTTCTTGAGGGCGATGGGTCTTTTGGGAACCCTCTTCTGAGAGGTACCTGGCTCAGAACCAGAAGGCTTGGATTTTACAGCAGCAGATTTTGAAAATTCTTCAAATCCATCCTTATTTTGGACTTCTTCAAAATCTGAATCTGAAGTGTCACTATCTTCTGCAAATAAATAAGTAAATATTAATTTTTTAATGTCATCGATGATGCCACACTCAGCTACTAGAAACAGTAGATATACCATCATCTTTCTTTACGGCTCGCTCATTGAAGGCTTCAATATTGAGTCTCCTGTACTTGTCAAGGACAAGCTCCAGACGACTTTTAAGGTCATGTACTCTTCTTGATATTTCGATGACTGATGAGGTTTCAAGATCTTAAACACATAACAGTTGACGTCAAAAAAGATCAAATTAGTCCCAAGACATGAAAGAATGAGCCAAAATCAATGAACTTAAATACCTGAACACTTTTCTATGATAGTCTCCCATTTCACTATACAGGGCTGGTATCTGTTTGATACCACTTTAAACAAGTCTTGAGCATTTTCAAAAATAGATGCATTTTCCTCAGTTTTTTCCACTAATGGATCATTGCCTACAATTCAGAAAAGAAACTATCACAACAAATATCTGTTTGCAATAAAGTGACATAACATAATTTTAATGACAGTTTATCAGAACACTCACTTGGATCAACCTTCAAAGTAATACTGAAATGAGGGTTTATTATGCCATATTTTCTAAAATCAAAGATAGGATTCTGAGATGAATACTCTTCATCTCCTTCACTATCGGAAGAACTGCTCTCCTCAGATGGCTTTGGAGCTATTTTATCTGGTTGATGGCTACTCTCTCCAGTTTTGCACAAATTTTTATTTTTTTCTGTTTCAAGGGTCCGATGGTGTGAGTCACTCTCAATAAAAAAATCCTCTGGACTTGGAAGCAGCAGGCCTAAACAATTCTCCATCTCTGTTAAAGCACTCACTATGTCTGACTGCTTTTCTGTACAGATGAAGAAAAAGAAAAGGAATTTTAGAAGATTGCATTGGGAGTAGTTATTGGACAAAACCAGAGAAAGCAACTACATAAATATCACCTTTGAGTTCGTCCACAACTTTCTTAAAGCGTTCATTCTGAATAGCTTTCTTTCTCCTAATTAATTCTCTTTCCCGGGAATGTACTGCAGCTTCCTCTAGAGCCATTGCATTCAAATCAACCTGAAAGCACAGCTGTTGTAAGAGCAATCAGAAATCAAATAAAGAAATTGGATGTAAATTATCATTACCTTTTTACAGTTCCTCAGAAACGAAATGCCAAGCTGCAACTTCTTGTAGCCACTCCCATATTGTTTTGCCCAGTCTCGTATAGTAGTGAGGGAAAACTTTTTTAGGGACAAAGCAGCAGATCTTGGTGGTGGCAACGGCTTGGAGGGCTTAGTTTCAGCAGTTAATTCCATTATGTGTTCTAGATTAGCCACTACCAATTCACGGAAGCAATGAGAACGCCTGTAAGTGATGTGCATGTATTGCTGGTTGCTTGTACAAGACTAAATTTTTATCAACATATATATGAAATAAAATTACTCACTTAAATAATTCAAAGCAAATTTGGAAACAACTTAGACGTACTTCGGAATGTTTGGCTTCCAAATGTCCCATCAACAGGTTGTAAGCATGAATGACATAGTCATTAGATAATCTAAAACGAATGATTAAAATGTTACAATAACTCCGATAAATCCATGCTTGGGCAATATTATGAAACTTACTTGCAAATTCTTGTGATAGCTTTCAGCACTGGCGGATCTAATACTTTTTCACCCGTATGAGTTAAAGTTGCAATTTGCTTTTTCAACTCATGGAAGTGTTCTTCAGAATTCTTCGAAGGTGAAGCCTCCATTCTTAACGTGGGCAAATTGAACTAAAGATACCACTCCCTACAAACAAAATAACACTTCTGTCTGCTCTGCTGTCACATTTCCCTTATTGGCAGAAGCACGGGAACTGCTATTATTTGCAGGTGGGTATGAGAAATAGAAAAGGGGCGTTACGCTACCCTCTCGAACACGTTGCAGGAAGGTTTC